>CM045991.1:74199088-74635073 GCA_025175895.1 Wurfbainia villosa | reverse complement strand
AAATATATAACCACGACACCCTTAGAGTCGAGAGACTATCAATGTAGTATTTGATGAAGGACATGAACCTACAAAACCCGGCAACCCCAATTAGCGAGCGATTCATACTAGACCTAACTCGATCAGGAGATCGGGTCTAGTGTTAATCTAACCTAAAGTCAACCAAGTCACTCTATTGATCAAGTGATAGATGACTCACCAAACTAATGTTCAGCAAGTCACCCCATTGATCAAGCATTAGGTGACACAAACCCAACCCAATCTAGGATTAGGACTAACCACCCTATCGATCAAGTGATAGGAGATCCTAATCTAGGAGTTGAACTAGAGCATCCTATAGGAACCTTAGTCAAATTTCCTTAATTTCAAAAGATAGAACCCAAATCAATTGAACAAGCTCTTCTTGATCGATTGGATTATTGCAATGCAAGAAGAGCTAGCTCAATTTACTAGGAATGAAGTGTGGGAATTAGTACCACCACCTAAAGACAAAGCGATAATTGGAACAAGGTGGGTGTTTGAAATAAACTTGATGATAAAGGTGAAGTAGTTAGAAACAAGGCTAGGTTAGTCGCCAAAGGGTTTAGTCAAGTCGAAGGCTTAGATTACAGTGAAACCTATGCCCGATAGCTAGACTCGAATCCATTCGAATGTTGCTAGCTTATATCTTTATCGAGGATTTAAGGTTGTTTCAAATGGATGTTAAGTCGGCATTCTTAAATGGATACATTAAAGAAGAAGTTTATGTTAGCCAACCCCCGGGATTGAAAATCTAGATAAACCCGACCATGTTCTAAAACTTAAGAAAGCTCTCTATGGACTTAAACAAGCTCCTCGAGCTTGAGTGCGAGACTTTCAATCCATCTTAAGTCAAAAGGGTTTAACCAAGGCTTATTGACCCAACTCTCTTCGTAAAAACCTTAGGTAAAGAAATATTCATAGCTCAAATTTACGTAGACGATATAATTTTTGGAACCTCTAACTCAGCCTTACTAAACGAGTTCGTTTCACTCATGGAAAGTGAGTTTGAAATGAACTTAGTAGGGGAGTTAAGTTTCTTTTTAGGTCTACAAATTAAACAAACTAAGGATGGTATATACCTATATCAACAAAAATACACTAAGGAGTTAATTAAAAGATTTGGAATGCAAGACGCTAAGGTAATAAACACCCCAATGGCGATTAATGTTAACATAGAAGACCTAGAAAGTAAGTCCATTGACTTAAAAGTACTATAGGAGTAGCGATAGGAAGTCTCTATACTTAGCTATAGTCGACCCGACATCCTATTCGCGATAAGTATATGCGCCGGAGTTTTGAGCACATGTGCTAAGGAGTCTCACACTAACCCTAGTTAAGCGTATCCTTAGATATCTTAAGGGTACACTTAACGTTGGTATTTGGTACCCTAGATCTCGGAGTTCGAACTAATCGGCTACTCGATTCGGATTATGCGGTAGTAAACTCGATAGAAAGAGCACAGTGGTTGTTGTCAACTACTCGGCTCAAGTCTAGTGAGTTAGTGCGATGGAAGCAACATTGTGTTGCCTTATCTACCACGAAGCGAATACGTTGCGATGGGTGAGTGTGTAACTCGGCTTCTTTGGATGAAGCACACTCTCGAGACTTTAGGTTGGACTTCACCAAAACTAAAATTTTTGTAGACAACATAAGTTCGATAAATCTAACTAAGAACCTATATGCCATTCAAGGACAAAGCATATAGAGGTAAAAAACCATTTCATTAGAGAACATTTAGCCAACGGCTCCATACAACTTCGAATATGTTGACTCAGTCTAACCTAGCGGACATATTTACTAAACCACTAACGAAGCGATTTAGTCTCTTGAGGCGAAGATTAGGCATGTGCGTAATAGAATAGGAACTTGCAAATTATATTTTCTTACTACTATTTCTTACTTTTTTTCATGGAACTAGCATAGGACATACCTTAGATATCATGCACCTATAGATTTAAGGAGCAATACATCTCACAACACATAGGACTAATGTGTTTGTGTACTTATACGTAGATGGGCGTGAGATGTTAGGACCTTACTCACAGTTCGAGATGTAGAGCTAGTGCATCGCTATGAACCACAGTATAATCATACATACTAACTACGACCGGGTGGTTGATCCTTCATATCAATCAAGCCAAATATGAGTCGAACATTTTATAGATGAACTTATTTTAGTATATTATTTTAAAAATAAAAATGTGGAACATGCTTGGACTTTAAATTTAACATTTATTTTGTTTCCACACACCTTACTCTTTTCGATATATGGCAAAGGGGAGAAAAGGAGAAAAGGACAAAGTTAAGGGGTCGAAATTTTTTTTGATAACTTAACTCTTACTTCATAATTAAACCAAAAGTTAACTTTAAGTTTTGAAAACTTATTTAACTTTTAACAAAGGCCAAGGTTAAGAAATCATTTGGTTTCTTAACTTAAAACTTATTTTAAACACTATGGCCAATATTAAGTAATTTTTACTTAATTCTTTTTCTTAAGTAGCACATATCAAGGGGAGAGTTAAAACCCTTTCTTAAGTACTCACCCTCGGTCAAGGGAGGATTCCTCAAGGAGCACTTGAAAAAGAATTTTTATATACTCCTACTCATTCATGCATAATCTCATAGTTATTTTTGTCTTAACTTTGTATGTGGGTTTGTCATAAATCAAAGGGGAGATTGTTGGTGCTGGGCACCTAAGTCGAACCTAAGTTTTGATTATAGCAAGCGATATAAAGTTAAGCTTATATTGTTATCTCACGAGCTAAATCAAGTGTGCGAGAAAAGTCTCACTTTGGGTCAAGGCTAGCGACACGGAGGAAGCGCGGTGGTCGCGACACTCGAGTTTGCCGGAGGGAGCCGAAGGAATCGAGTGGAAGGCCGGAAGCAAAAGCGACACGTAAGTATCGAGGTAAGCTCGTGTGTGCGAGCGTAAGTGAGGTCGTATCCTCTTTACGGGGATGATCTTAGGCGACGATCCGACCCAAGACTTCCCATGGAAGGTCTATGTTGAGATCGGACGGCAAGTGACCGTCGAATCCACTTATATTTTGAGCTAACTCTTTATTGTAGTCAAAAATCCTGGCCATCAGTTCAACGATTCAGCAACCGCCAGATTCAGCCGGCGCCACCAACCAGTTCAACCGGTGGTCAAAAATCATCCTCGAGGAGTCAAGCTTTATCACCATTTTTCAAGGAGTTTTGTGCCCATTTTTGATTGGTTGAAGACCCATTCATCGAGGGGCTTAAAGCCTATAAAAGGAGGGCCAAACCTAAGGTTTCATCCTTAATTCTAAGTGCTCAAAAGCCTCCGTTACGCTGCAACTCTCCGACGACTCTACAACAACGAAGTGCTGCCAACAACCCTAGCTTAAAGTTTCTTTTGTTTAGTTGTTGGTATAATCTTAATTTGTTATTGCTTTCAATATTGCAATTCTTTTTAATCGAGGCTTTTCGTTGCATTTTACTTTAATAGAAGAGAGGGTTTGTCTCTCTATCTTTTTGCTTCGAAGGCTTTTGTAATCGTAAAACTCCTACCGCCAACGAGGAAGAGTGTTTTTGTGAATTGCCCTCTGTACACGGTCTAGGACCGTTAGGGCCTTGGAGTAGTAGTCGAAGGCTACGAACCAAGTAAAAAAACTATTTGTCTCATTTAGTTTTTATTTACATTTCCGCTGCGTTTAAGTGTCTATCGAACGATTTAAAAGAAAAGTTTTTATCGCTATTCACCCCCCCCCCCTCTAGCGATCCGCTTCGATCCAACACCATACACATGCCAAAGAGATAGGGGGATAGGGGGTCCCCTTGCCTGAGTCCTCTGCCTCCTGCAAAGTAGCCATGCATGTTTCCGTTGATAAATACTGAAAAAGAAGTGGTGGTGACACACTCCTTAATCCACTCTACAAATCTATTCGGAAACTGTAGTGACCAGAGGACATCCTGCAAAAATTCCCAGTTCACAGAATCAAAAGCCTTTTGTAGATCGACCTTTAGTATACATCTCGGAAGAATTCTTTTCCTAGTGTAACTTCGCATCAATTCCTGAGCCAGGTGGATGTTATCCGATATGCAACGTCCCTGAACAAAAGCAGTCTGTGCCGGATTCAGTAGGTGATCCGCAATTTCTGCAATTCTGCTAGCCAAGATTTTACTGATTATTTTGTAGACCACTGAACAGCAGGAGATTAGTCTGTAATCTTGCACTTTACTTGAATGCGGTGACTTAGGTACCAGGGCAATTAGGGTGTGGTTCCATGATTTGAGTAGCTGACCATTCTCAAAAAATTCCGTGATAGCAGCCACCACATCATGCTTGACAGTGTCCCACGAGTTCTTGAAAAGCTTTGAGTTATATCCGTCTGGTCCTGGAGCTTTGAGATCCCCAATCCCAAATAGCGCGCCTTTGATTTCTTCTTCTGTCGGAATCCTGACCATTCGCAACTGCTATGTCTCTGTTAGCTTCCTTCCAAACTCCATGCAGGCACCTTGATATTGCATTCTACTTCCATGCTCTCCCAACTGCCCCTGAAAATATTGTAGGAACTCTCCCACTATTTCCTCATGCGAGCTCGTTTGCTCTGTTGGTGCAATCGGCCCAGCAGTACCTTGATGGTATTTTGATGATAGACAAAACTCATGACATAGGATTGTCATGGGAAAGTCCAACATGGGTTGGCATGGAAAATCCAAGCATGGAGCTTGGTGTGGAAGTCCAAAGCATTGCGAAGCCGTGCGCTTGGTGCTTGGTGAGAAATGCATTGCGAAGCCGTGCGCTTGGTGCATATGGGAAGTCTTAAGGACTTGGTAAGTTCACTAGGCTCGGGGTCTTTGAGTCGGTGAAGGATGGCATTGCGAAGCCGTGCGCTTGGTGCATCCGAGGGACACGGACGGGAGCGAATGGAGTGAGCCCAAAGGGAAGCATACTTCTAGGGCATGAGACGCGAAGGATGGCGTTGCGAAGCCGTGCGCTTGGCGCATCCGAGGGACGTAGGCCGAGGGAAGAGAGCTTCGGTGGGGAACTCCATGAGTGATGTGGACTTAGCCAAGTGGCTAAGACTGTCGAGACTCAAACAACTTGGTGTTTGAGGTTTTTCACGGCAATGATCGCAGCAGGTGCTTCATGTCCAAGTCGACAGTTCGATCGTGTAAGGTGCTTAGCAGTGGCGGCTATCTGGACCGGCAAATGATATGGATCAGCATGATCGGCCTGGGATGGCAATGATCGATGGAAGTGTCGAGATGGAACGCTCCGTAGCCTAGGTGATCGATTACTAGGTCACCCGATCATACCGCCGACAGCGATAGGAGATCCGTTGAACTTGTCCGACGTGGATCCGGCCGTTGAGACAACGGACAGGAGCGTCGGCCGGGCCTTTTGGCGATCATGGGCGCAAAAAACTTGATGCAGTTATAAATGGAGCTCGAGTTGGAGGATTTCGCTAAGACTTTAAGGAAGCAATTGAAGGGGATTTCTTTGTTGCATTCACCTTCAAGAGCCATCCAAAGCAAGCAACAAGAAAAGGGTCAAAGCAAAGATTTGTAAAGCGTTCTTTACTTGTATTTCTTGTGTCTTTGTATTTCTTGTATATTATTGTTGTAATAGCTTGTGAGAGGTTTCTCCACCTACGTATAGTCGAGAAGGAGTTTAGTTAGTGCCGCGCATAACTAGAGCTCGAGGCTTGTGGAGTAGGAACCATTGGTTCAACCACGATATCGTGTGATATTGCATGTGATTGTATTTGTTGTTAGTATTCATATTTGCATTAGTATTCCGCTACTAACAACAATTGTAGACAAGCACGACTAGAACGAGCAATTTACGACGTCAACGCGAGGGCTATTCACCCTCTACCCACCATATCGATCCCTTACAAGTGGTATCGAGCGAGGTCGCTCTTGAGGACTAACCGCGAGCAATTCAAGATGGGCGGCTTCATCCATCCAAAATTGATGGAGATTTTTTCGTGGAGGAAAGCGGATGGAGGTATATTTCAAACCGATTTTGATTTAATGTTAATAATTGAAAATGTTTTTGAAGTTCCTAGGGACAAAGAAAACAATCAATTAGAAAAATCAAGGTGTACTCAAGTACAAATGAAGGATTTCAAGACAAATCTTGAGGTAATCAAATTACTTAGTGAATTGATTCCTAACCATATTTGGTCTAGGCTAGGTAATGTTAGGAATGCAAAGGATTTGTGGAATAAGGTGATTGAATTCCACAAGAATCCCCAACCGGCACAAATAGAAGAAAATGCCAGAAGAAGCTCTACAACATTTGAAGATGTTGATGATTTGTGGAGACCTCCACCTCTAGTATTGAGGGGGAGGAAAGGCAATCTTCAATCCCGAGCAAGAACAAGAAGTATCCACATCCGAGAAGTGAAGATCAAGAAGAGGCCTCCACCACCTCCTAGGTAACTCAAGCATTGTAATTTTAAATAAAAATCACATAATATGCTTTGAGTGTAGGGAGAAAGGGCACTACAAAAGTAAATGTCCTAAATTGGCTAAGGAAAAGGCATCCACACCAAAAGTCAACCCAAAGTCAAAGGATGCGGTGTTCCCAAAAATAAGAGCAAAGAGCACATTGTGTGCTTCAAATGCAACCAAAAGGACACTACAAAGTCAATGCCCTAGGGGGAGGAAAGGGCTAGAAGGTGTTTCTCATGTAGGGGAGCTTATAAAGCTAACCCTAAGGTAAATTTATTTAATGCACCTTCAATTCCTAGAGTTCAAAAGCATGCTAAGAAAATAAATATGTTTGTCCAGGTGCCAAGCATGTTTATATGACTAAAGACAAACCTAGGACCCAAAACACTAGACCTATTTTACCTAGGAGTCAATTAGAGAGTTGAAGAAAACTTGGGTATTAATCCCAAGAAATCTAGGCACATGCCTAAGAGGAAGAACCTTTCCCAAAAACCTAATGAAAATTCAAAATTCGGAAAATTAGAGCTAGAGAACCAAGTCTTGAGGTCAAGACTTGAGAGAATGGAGAAAACCCTTAAAATCATAGAAAATTCATTTCTAGGGTCAAATGCCCAAAAGTCAAAACCTAAGATTCAAAAACGGTCTAAGGGCAAGGAAGGTTTGGGTCACAAACCTAAGCCCAAGAAGACTTATCATAATGTTCCATTTGATTATGGAACTATTTCTAGGTCTAGGAAAGCCAAGGCTAATAGGGAAGTTATCCCTAAGTCGAGCCATGGTGTTTGCTTAGTGGCTAAGGACCTAAGGAAAACCAAGAAAGCCACTAAGAAGGTCAATGGAGGAGTCACCTTTAGAGTTGACCCAAGAAAGACCCAATTGACTAAGGCTTCAAAGCCAAAAAGGGTCATTAGGAAGGTATCTAGGGAAGTTATCCCTAGGGAATACCTTGTTAACCCAAGGAGCTCCAATAGGTATTGGGTTCCTAAAAGCGTGATTGATTCACGCTAAATGGGTTAGGGGGTGTCAACCCTAAGTGGATGGGTAGTTAATCTAGCCATGGTGAGTTGACACATTAGGGTGTGCAAATGTGCTTGAGAAGTTAAAAATGATTTAAATTAGCACATTTAGGTCTTAGAGGTATTGGTGTGCCATTTTGGGTTTTTGGCACATTAGGGAAATGAATGGCATTAAGGCAAAATGAATTTAATTCCTAGAAATGGCAAATTGATTTTAACACTTAGGTATTCTATACCTTAGTATATTTTAGTTGCCATGATTTGTTTGTCTTGCCATGTCATGACATCATTTTCATTTTTATCTATAAAATGTCATGATCATGTTTAGACTTATATTTAGATGTCATGTATGATTAGTTGTCATTCACATGCCATGACATCATGATTTTGGCATATGCTTCTATTTATATCATATCTATGCCATAATCATATCATGCATAAAATAAAATGAAATTAAGGACTATGGCACAATTTGATGGGAATCAAATAGATGTTGCCTAGGAATATGCATGAGAACTTAAAGGAAGAAAAACCCACATCTCACTATATAATTTGACTTGTATGTGTTTTACACATCTAGATATTGGTGAGATGTTTAGGAAAAGAAAATAAAGGTTTGAAAAACATTTTGAAAATATTTTGAAAAACCTTGGTGAAGCCTATCTTTTGATAGCTATCACCATTGAATGGGGTGATACAAAGATGACTTATTATTGAAGCTTTTCTAAACTTTTGAACTTTGTATCAATCTCCTAATTTAATGGGTAAAATAATTTTCCAATATTTTTCACCCATAGTGTTTAGGATAAGTATTATACGTATGCATTTTCAAGATTTTTAAAATTACGATTATATTTACTTATGGATTTTGAAATCCATTTAAAAATCTTTTGTCAAATCAGTTATCCGATCGCCATGGACTTCATCGATGATAGAATGGCGACGATTTCGATTTCGCCGCGAGTGATTCTAAATCTTGATGGTTAGGCCCATGTTCAGCTAGGTTAAGGTCCCCTAACCACTCCTAACCCTAGGATATGCTTGGGAGAGCATTAGAGAGGGTGGAAATCCATTGGATATGGATTAGGAGTTGTGTTGAGGTTGAGTATCAATTTTAATGTTGAAAAGAGTTCATTGTTGAACTTTGCCTTAATTTTGATTTGGTTAATGTTCCTATTGGCTTATGGGCTCTCCAAGGACATTGTTGGTGCAATGGTCAAGGGGGAGCAAGCCTCGAGGGGGAGGTATCCATCATGGGATGATGGATGTGTATTTCCTCATGGGAGGAAAATTGGGTTGCCTCTCTTTAAGTGATATGGGATCACTAGAAAGATTGTAGGCATGTGTTCCTCCAAGGGAGAGATTGTAGGCATTGGGATATGAGACATTCATACCCTTGGGGAGGACCTTTTTGATGTAATGTCAAAAAGGGGGAGAAGTTACCAAGTTACCAATTAGGGTTCGTTGGAATTCTCTTTGGGATATGAGAATTGTCAATATGGGAGAATTGGTAGACTTGAGATGGTAGTTTTGTCAATCATCAAAAAGGGGGAGATTGTTGGTGCAATCGGCCCAGCAGTACCTTGATGGTATTTTGATGATAGACAAAACTCATGACATAGGATTGTCATGGGAAAGTCCAACATGGGTTGGCATGGAAAATCCAAGCATGGAGCTTGGTGTGGAAGTCCAAAGCATTCTTGCGCGCTTGGTGCTTGAGAAATGCATTCTGGCCGCGCTTGGTGCATATGGGAAGTCTTGAGAACTTGGCAAGTTCACTAGGCTCGGGGTCCTTGAGTCGGTGAAGGATGGCATTGGGAAGCCGTGCGCTTGGTGCATCCGAGGGACCGTCGGACGGGGAGCGAATGGAGTGAGCCCAAAGGGAAGCATACTTCTAGGGCATGAGACGCCGGCGAATGATGGCGTTGCGGCGTCGTAGGCGAGGAAGAGAGCGAACTCCATGAGTGATGTGGACTTAGCCAAGTGGCTAAGAAGACTCAAACAACTTGGTGTTTGAGGTTTTTGTCCAAGTCGACTAGGGTTCGCGTTTGGATCAGATCCGTTGGAACTTGTCGTGGATCCTTGATAAATGGAGCTCGAGTTGGAGGAATTCGCCAAGACTTTAAGGAAGCAATTGAAGGGGATTTGCTGTTGCATTCCAGTCCTTCAAGAGCCATCCAAAGCAAGCAACAAGAAAAGGGTCAAAGCAAAGATTTGTAAAGCGTTCTTTACTTGTATTTCTTGTGTCTTTGTATTTCTTGTATATTATTGTTGTAATAGCTTGTGAGAGGTTTCTCCACCTCCGACGTATAGTCGAGAAGGAGTTTAGTTAGTGCCGTGCGCATAACTAGAGCTCGAGGAGCTCGCCCGTGGAGTAGGAACCATTCGGTTCCGAACCACGTATATCGTGTGTATTTGCATGTGATTGTATTTGTTGTTAGTATTCATATTTGCATTAGTATTCCGCTGCGCTAACAACAATTGTAGACAAGCACGCGACTAGAACGAGCAATTTACGACGTCCAACGTACGAGGGCTATTCACCCCCCTCTAGCCGGCCATATCGATCCCTTACATGCTCCCCATTATTCTTTTCAACCGTTGTTACCTCCCTCCTCTTATTGTTTCTTTTAACCAGTGCATGCTAGTATATTGCTTGTATGTATGTGATGCATGCTAGTGTAGGGTAATAAAGGCCTTAATGCGTATATGATACACATTCACGATTAGATTAGATCTTAATCAAATCAACTCGAAAATGCCTACCAAGTTTTGATACCCATCACTATCTCGATCATTTGCTGTTGTTGAATCTGCCAAAGTAGAGCAACACATATTATCTTGGTAGGGTGCAGAGGGACAATCTTGGTTCCGCCTATCATAGCTTGGGTGAGAATAAGCTCAATTAGATTGAGTAAAACTAGTTAACTCAATTGGATCAAGTAAAACTATAGGCATATTCCAACCATTGGAAAGGTAGGATAAGATTACATTTACACTAAATCTTGGGCGATTTAGCCAAAGTTTGTTAGTGCAATCAAGCCCATCAAATGTTTCAAAGTTTAACAACAAGGTTTAAGTCAAGGAAATTGAAATCTAGTTTGAGCTAGAGTGTAGTCAAGACATTACCTCAACTGATTCAAACCTAAGGTCACTAAGTTAGATGTTTAGAGTGACATTAGACCTATGGATGAGAAATCCAAGGGTTGGTCTTGGCATGGGAAGTCCAACCTGGAGTTGGCATGGGATGTCCAAGCTTCGGTCTTGGAATGAAAGTCCAAGCATGAGTCTTGGCATGAGAAGTCCAACATGGGTTGGTAAGGGAAAGTCCAAGCTTGAGTCTTGGCAATTGAGAAATCCAAGGGGGAACCTTGGTAAAGGAAGAGTACAAGCTGGCCAGAGGCCCAGAAGCTTGGTGATGGAGAGGGCATAGTAACGTGCTCGTTCTCCATTGGAGTTAGAGAGGGCACAAGGGAGTGCTCGGTCTCTAGCTAGTATACTCGTTAGTAAGAGTGAGCGAGAGTGCAAGAACGGTCTCTTACTAGGGTACATGGGCCTAATACTCATTTGGCAAGGAGGGCGTAGTAACACACTCGTTCTTTATCTAGAGTACATGGAGTACTCGTTAGACAAGGAGAGCGTATTAACATGCTCATTCTTTGCCTAGGGTACTTAGAGCATTCGTTAGTTGGAGAAGGCACCATAACATGCTTGGTCTCTTACTAGGGTGCTTGAAATGGAAGCTTACTTGGAAAGATACTCATGTGCTTCAAATATTTCCAGTGTCAGTCGAGCCACCATGGGGTTTGCTCCATTGACAATCTTGCACAAAGTCCACGAATCGGTGGCTCGACTACACCGACTCATTGCTCACTACGTGGAATAGCACGGCAGCCCACTCACTCACGGGCTCGACTGCTCCAGGGCACTTTGTCGCTAGGGCACATCCGCTAGAGCACTTCCACCAGAGCAATTTTTGCATAAACCCTATAGTAGTCGAGTCGATTTGGTAGCGGCTCGACCGGTAGCTATGGATTCAGTCACAGAACCAAGCCCGACTTGGTTGTGGGCTCGACTAACAGGTGTTTTTCGAGTACAGACGCGAGTCAGACTCGACTGCGGGCTCGACTGATGGAGGCAGCAACGGGATGCTTCCGTTTCGAGTAAATATTCAAATGTGCCAATTTTCGGTTGGAGGAGCAGGCTCCGTTCTTGGCAAACCACCAGAAGTTGGAGGTGATTACAGGGACAAGCTCAGGTGACAAGAGTTTGGTCGGGCATGATCTATAGGGCTCCAACGGTGGAAGATAAAAGGATTGCTGGAAGAAACGACTAGAAAAAGAGAAAATAGAGGTTCTTGACTTGTTCAAAATCGCTAAAGCTCCAATTTTTATCTAGAGAAAAACAAGCTCTCTGTGATTCATACTGAAGGAGAAGAAGAAGAAACCAAGCTCTCATCTGGCCTTCTCTCCAACAAGTGCGTTGTCGATCATCTTCTTGCAAGTGCTACAACTTCATCTTCAAAGCAAGAAGCCGAACAGTAATCTATAACTGGTTTTTAATACTTAGCTTACTGTTCTTAAAGTATATTTATTGCATTGTAAGCTTGTAAGAAGTGAATTTTTCACCTCCTGAACCATTCCGATCATACATAGTAGACTTTCCTTTTGAGCTGCCCGTGGAGTAGGAACTGCTGAGTTCCGAACCACGTAAATACCTGCGTTTGGTTGTGTTTGTGCATTGTGTTTTTGTTTTTCTACTTCCGCTACGTAATCCTCTTTTTGTAGTCAAAATTGAGTTAGAATTTTTTAACTCGCTATTCATCCCCACCTCTAGCGAGCCTCGTGTAGGGATGTATACTGAAAAGTCTATCTTTTGTATAAACATCTTTATTTTGAAATAAGAATCACATGATCATTATTTGCATATTTTTATGGTTATGCAATATTGTCTAATACTTTACATTGTAGATAACATGGTGTGTGGTGTCACACGGGAGATCATGTTATCGGCTCCTTGAAAAGTATAAGTAAAGGCTCACAACCGAGATGGCTTTGGACAAACCATCGGAATGGTTGTAGTGTGATTTGGTATTGGTTTGTCTTGACCATAGAATCACACTAGTACACTTTGTGTGTATTGAGCAGGACCGACTTAGAGGTGATTCGATTTATTGCTGACTACATAATCAAATCGGACCTCAGATATTATTTAGTACATGCTCTTAATCCCGATATAATAACGGGCACATATACTTAGTACTCATCTCTTTGATTTACCAATGGGCGAGATTTATAGATTAAATCGATAGGCTCGGTAAGTTGGGAGATGATATTATTTATATGGTGTGTCGTTGATTATAGGAGGAAACCATGTCCTATATATTAGGATGATGATGCCCCCTTGAGGAGCTCATAAGGTTCATCATGTAAACCCTGCAGGTGGACTTGGTTCGGCATGATGAAAAGGTTGAGTGGTACTACTCAAGGAGTTAGATGTTAATTAATTAATGGTCAGTAAATTAATTAATCGACGGACATTCGAGATCTTAAACACGGGGAGAAAATGTACAAATAATATATGGAGCCCATATTATCATATGGGGGTTGGTGAGGTAGATCAATGATGATCCTTTAGTGGATTGGATCATCATTAGTGGATCGGACTTTATGTGGGCTTGATCCATGGGTGGCCAAGATCCAACTCCTCCTCATGGTCCCTAATGTAGCCTATTAACACCTCATGAAGCTTAGATCCAATGTATAGAAAAAAAACTCTAAGATCCATAGGTAGAGATTAAATCTCTAAGATCCGACGGTTGAGATTAAATCTCTAGATCCGACAGTTGAGATTAAATCACTAGAACAAATGGAGGAGATTAATTCATGACTTATACCTAACTCTATAAAAGGAGGGCATGGGAGTTGGCATGAACTATCATCAAGAGAGCTAGGGTTTGGGCGGCAAGAGAAGGAATCCTTGTTGAGATAGGATTAGGGTTAGGGTTTGGAGGCTAGGGCGGCACCAAATAAGGAAGGTGATTGTTTCTTCTTCTTCCTTCATTGGTCGTCGTCCAGATTGTTTTCCATACCTCTTCCAGCCTTTGGCCGGTGGCCAAGCCTCTCTTCTCCCTCCCCTTAGGTGGTAGAAACAAGATATAGGGCTTCCCTTGGTGTCTTGATTGCTTTCCATCATCTTCTCCTCCTTCTAGTTGGCCAGCAGCAAGGAATTTGTGTGCTCCTTGTTGGTTGGTTTTAGGGAGGAGAAAAACCTTGTTTCTACTCTTCCTCTTGCTTTGGAAGAGCAAGGAAGGAAGATTTGTGATCTAGGAGCTTCGACTTTTGGTAGAGCGTCGCCCACACGACGTCCAAAAGGAGGAAGGTCATACATTAGAAGATCGAGAGGTATATCGATTCTCTAATTTTTATATGTTACATGTTTGTATTTGTTTTCCATTTATGAGCATGATATAAATCTGTAAATGGCTAAATAATACTTGGATCCCGAGCATAAACATGAAAATCGGCAATTCGGACATCGTCTATTCCGCGGCTACTCGTAGAATAGAGGATGGTCGCTTGAACAACTAGTTTGTTCAAGTGACCTCTCTAAACGAATAGCACGACGATGACTTGATGGTTTGGGAAATCCCTTTTGTCTAGGATTAATTTTTTTTAATCTGGGGACATCGAAGGGATCGCCATGGACAAGCTACCGAGGTTAAGTGGGAAGCGAAGTTTCCCCTCACGGACTCGATAAGCAAAACCCTTCAATTGGTATCAGAGCCAAGGTTTCCGGTTTTGTGTGTTTAGGATTCGGTTAATTTTTATGCACTTTTTCATATATTATATGTGTCGGATAATAGTAGGATATGCGTAGTTTAACTCTTTGATTGCAGGCATAATATCCGACTATTATGGTAATATGTGTGTATGTGATTGTATGTTTGTAAATATTTATTTTGTTGAATCCTCGGGGTTGACGAGGCTAGTATTTAGTTTTTGTAAATTAAATACGACATTGTTTAGCCACTCTTTATTTTATTTTACTTTCGATCTAGATTTCATGTACACTCCCTCATGGAGAATCGGATCGATGGATGTAAATTAAAATAGGTTTTAGTCTCGGCTCGGATCTTCGGATGGCTCGTACATGGCGTAGGAGGAGCGGACGAGAAGGCAATGCGACGGGAGACATATTGAAGACAAAAGCCATAATAGTTGGAAAATAATTTATTTTTCATATTTATTGCTTATTATTTGATATGCATGTCGTAGCCTAGAAAATTCCTCATTTTCAAATTACTAAGTGGGAGAGGGATATTTTTATAAATTCCCACGGCCTCCATTACGATTTGACATGTGATGCAAATAAACTTGCGCGTCGGCTCTGAGTGCCTTCCTCCCCATCGGATAAGTTTGTTTGCGGATCACAAGGTCGAATATGGTTATAGGAAATTATTAAGGAGCGTGTGTACTTGCCCATCGTAAGGCACATAACCCGAGATAATTACCTTGGTACCGAGTAATGGTGAACACTTAGATACAAATATAAGTATCCTCCCCATCGGAGTCACTACTTTTATTTGTAGGGCCAAAGAGGAACCAACTATTAATTTTACTTGTCAAAAAGTTAGGTTGACAAGATAGTAAAATTAATGGGTAAAACCTCCTCTTACAAATGTAGAATTCGTGTACGTCCACACTATCGTGGCATACGATATTCTCGGTGTTTTGAGGTGTTGGTTGATTTTGAAATTTTATTGTTTGAGGAATCAAATTTTTTTTGAAATCTACAGTAATGATCGATGTGATTCTTAGGATTTTCAAAAATGACTTTTAGTCCACTTACTATGATACTTAAGGAAATAAACTTACTGTACCCAAATTATGTTGATTGGAAAAGAATCTAGATATTATCTTATCTACTAAGGAGTACAAGTATGCACTCTTCGAAGAGTGTCCTCAAGCCATGGTTGCTCAAAAAGGTTTCTACTTCTAAGCCGAAAGGCAAGAAGAAGGAGAAACAAGGTGGAGCAAAGTTGGTGGGAGGATCTCAGGGAGAAGTGAAGAAGCCGAAAGGCAAGTACTTCACTTACAAGAAGGATGGACATTGGAAGAAGGACTGTCCCAATCCAAGAAGAACAAAGATATATCCTTTGGACTAGTCGTTGAAACATGATTAGCGGTGTTATCTACCGGCACCTGGTGTGTAGATACAGGAGCCACTAATCATGTCTGCAATACTTTGTAGGGGTTCCAGGAAACCCGACGACTAGCTAAAAAGGAGATTACCATTTACTTGGGCAATGCCATGAAGGTGGCAGCTATTGCAGTGGGAGAAGTTTTATTTATCTCTTGAGAAAAATAAAACTTAGGTTCTGGAAAATTCCCTTTATCTACCTTTATTTAGAAAGAACTTAGTTTTAGTTTCTAAATTGTTTATGGATGGATATTCTATTTCTTTTAATGACAGAGCTGTTATAAAAAGGAATAGGGAGAATATCTTTTCAATTACATTGATAGGAAATTTGTATACACTTGAACCAAAACCTCCCACGATGCAAATTGAAGTTAATAACTCATCTTCTAATTTCAACAAGAGAAAAAACCTTCAAAGATGAATCAAACATATTTTTGGCATCTTAGGCTTGGTCACATTAACCAAAGCAGAATTCAAAGGTTGATAGCTGATGGACCTTTGGGTTCATTAGTGGTGTAAGATCTCCCAACCTATGAATCTTGCTTGGAGGGTAAGATGACCAAGAGGCCTTTTAAGGCCAAGGGGTATAGAGCCAAAGATGTGTTAGAATTGGTTCATTCTGATTTGTGTGGTCCTATGTCTATCCAGGATAGAGGTGGTTTTGAGTATTTCGTCTCTTTTATAGATGATTACTCAAGATATGGATACATGTATCTGATACGCCGCAAGTCTGAATGCTTTGACAAGTTCAAAGAATTCAAGGTTGATGTGGAGAAACGTCAAGGTAAAAGTATCAAGACACTACGATCTGATCGTGGTGGCGAGTACATCTTGGGAGAGTTTAGGGATTACCTATCAGAGGCTAGGATTCAATCCCAATTGGCTGCACTTGGCACACCCCAGCAGAATGGTGTAGTAGAGCGAAGGAATAAGACTCTTATGGAGATGGTTAGATCGATGATGAGTTATTCTTACTTGCCAGATTCGTTCTAGGGATATGCTCTAGATACGGCGGTGTACATTCTGAACTTGGTTCCATCTAAATCAGTGCCTTCTACTCCCACAGAGTTGTGGACTGGGCAAAAGCCTAGTCTAAGACATATTCAGATATGGGGGAGTCCAACACATGTGCTGAAGGCAGATGCTGGTAAGTTGGAATCTCGTACAGATGTACGCATGTTAGTTGGCTATCCCAGGGGAACGAAGGGTGGTTTATTTTATAGTCCTAGAGATCAGAGGGTGATCGTTAGCACGAACGCCAGATTTCTAGAGGAAGACTATGTGATGAGCCACAAGCCCAAGAGTAAAATTGTTCTGGAAGAATTAAAAGGGGAAGTCACTTCTTTATTACCACCGGTACAAGAGGATATACCACATGTCACTGCACTGTGTGTCACAGAGGATACACAGGTGATACCTCATCGTAGTGGGAGGGTTGTGAGACAGCCTGATAGATTCATGTTCTTGGGAGAATCTTCTGATTTGGTCCCTGGCGAACATGAACCGGATCCCTGGACATATGATGAGACAATCCAAGATAAAGATGCAATATCTTGGCAAAGTGCAATGAATGATGAGATTGAATCTATGGATTCAAATCAGATCTGGGATCTAGTAGAACCACCCGATGGTGTAAAAACCATTGGATGCAAGTGGATCTACAAGAGAAAGAGAGGAATAGATGGGAAGGTTGAGACCTTCAAAGCGAGGCTTGTTGCGAAGGGGTATACTCAGAAAGAGGGTATCGATTATGAGGAGACCTTTTCACCGGTAGCCATGCTTAAGTCTATCTGGATTCTCTTATGCATAGCAACTCATATGGATTATGAGGTGTGGCAGATGGAGTCAAGACAGCTTTCCTTAATGGAAGTCTTGAGGAAAACATCTACATGAAGCAACCAGAGGGATTCATTGCTAAGGGCAAAGAGCATCTTGTATGTAAGCTCAATCGGTCCATTTATGGATTGAAACAAGCTTCAAGGTCTTGGAACATCCGCTTTGACGAGTTGATCCAGTCTTATGGATTTATTCAAAGTCCGGATGAGTCTTGTGTATACAAGAGATGTGACGGAAATGTAGTGGTATTTCTTGTACTATACGTAGATGGCATTTTATTGATTGGCAACAATATCAAGGTGTTATCGGACATAAGGGTATGGTTGTCCAAACAATTTGATATGAAGGACTTGGGAGAGATGGGACACATCCTTGGGATCAAGGTTATAAGGGATCGCAAGAAAAGGATGTTGTGCTTATCCCAAGCTTCATACATAGACACGATTATGGAGCGTTTTAGCATGCAGAACTCCAAGAAGGGTTTTCTACCTTTCAGGCATGGAGTTCCTTTATCTAAGGAGATATGTCCTAGATCATCTGAGGAGATAGAGGAGATGATGGCAGTTCCTTATGCTTCGGCAGTAGGAAGCCTCATGTATGCGATGCTCTGTACGAGACCAGATATCTGCTTTGTCGTGGGCATGGTCAGCAGATATCAGAGTAATCCCGGACAGGGACATTGGGCTGCGGTAAAGCATATATTGAAGTACCTGAGAAGGACTAGGGATTATATGCTGGTTTACCGGGCAGACCAATTACTCCCTATGGGTTACACGGATTCTGACTTCCAATCTGATAGGGATAACAGTAAGTCTACCTCAGGTTTTGTTTTTACTTTGGGAGGTGGAGCCATTGTATGGAGGAGTGTCAAGCAGAAGTGCGTGGCGGACTCCACCATGGAAGCTGAGTATGTGGTGGCCTCTAAGGCAGCCAAAGAAGTTGTATGGCTCAAGAACTTCCTGATGGACTTGGATGTGATTCCTGGTTTGCCCAGAACTATCACAATTTATTGTGATAATAGTGGTGCAGTTGCAAACTTGAAGGAACCACGAGCCCATAAGGCTAGTAAACACATAGAGCACAAGTACCACCTGATACGAGAAATCGTAAAGAGAGGAGAAGTTGTTGTGGCCAAGATTGCATCAGAGGATAACCTGGAAGATCCTTTCACTAAGGCCCTTCCGGCGAGAGATTTTGATAGGCATGTGGAGGGAATGGGGATCAGATGTATGACAGTTTGAAGACAGCATAGTCTTTTAGTATAAGTGGGAGATTGTAGGGATGTATACTGAAAAGTCTATCTTTTGTATAAACATCTTTATTTTGAAATAAAAATCACATGATCATTGTTTGCATATTTTTTATGGTTATGCAATATTGTCTAATACTTTACATTGTAGATAACATGGTGTGTGGTGTCACACGGGAGATCATGTTATCGACTCCTTGAAAAGTATAAGTAAAGGCTCACAACCGAGATGGCTTTGGACAAACCATCGGAATGGTTGTAGTGTGATTTGGTATTGGTTTGTCTTGACCATAGAATCACACTAGTGCTCTTTGTGTGTATTGAGCAGGACCGACTTAGAGGGGATTCGATTTATTGCTGACTACATAATCGAATCAGACCTCAGATATTATTTAGTACATCCTCTTAATCCCGATATAATAACGGACACATATACTTAGTACTCATCTCTTTGATTTACCAATGGGCGAGATTTATAGATTAAATCGATAGGCTCGGTAAGTTGGGAGATGATATTATTTATATGGTGTGTCATTGATTATAGGAGGAAACCGTGTCCTATATATTAGGATGATGATGTCCCCTTGAGGAGCTCATAAGGTTCATCATGTAAACCCTGCAGGTGGACTTGGTCCGGCATGATGAAAAGGTTGAGTGGTACTGCTCAAGGAGTTAGATGTTGATTAATTAATGGTCAGTAAATTAATTAATCGACGGACATTCGAGATCTTAAACACGGAGAGAAAATGTACAAATAATATATGGAGCCCATATTATCATATGGGGGTTGGTGAGGTAGATCAATGATGATCCTTTAGTGGATTGGATCATCATTAGTGGATCGGACTTTATGTGGGCTTGATCCATGGGTTGCCAAGATCCAACTCCTCCTCATGGTCCCTAATGTAGCCTATTAACACCTCATGAAGCTTAGATCCAATGGATAGAAACAAAACTCTAAGATTCATAGGTAGAGATTAAATCTCTAAGATCCGACGGTTGAGATTAAATCTCTCGATCCGATGGTTGAGATTAAATCCCTAGAACCAATGGAGGAGATTAATTCATGACTTATCCCTAACTCTATAAATAGAGGGCATGGGAGTTGGCGTGAACTATCATCAAGAGAGCTAGGGTTTGGGCGGCAAGAGAAGGAATCCTAGTTGAGATAGGATTAGGGTTAGGGTTTGGAGGCTAGGGCGTCACCAAATAAGGAAGGTGATTGTTTCTTCTTCTTCCTTGATTGGCCGGCGTCCAGATTGTTTTCCAGCCCTCTTCCAGTCTTTGGCCGGCTGCCAAGCCTCTCTTCTCTCTCTCCTTAGGTGGTGGAAACAAGAAATAGGGCTTCCCTTGGTGTCTTGATTGCTTTCCATCATCTTCTCCTCCTTCTTGTTGGCCGGCGGCAAGGAGTTTGTGTGCTCCTTGTTGGTTGGTTTTAGGGAGGAGAAAAACCTTGTTTCTACTCTTCCTCTTTCTTTGGAAGAGCAAGGAAGGAAGATTTGTAATCTAGGAGCTTCGACTTTTGGTAGAGCATCGCCCACACGACGTCCGAAAGGAGGAAGGTCATACATTAGAAGATCGAGAGGTATATCGATTCTCTAATTTTTATATGTTACATGTTTGTATTTGTTTTCCATTTATGAGCATGTTATAAATCTGTAAATGGGTAAATAATACTTGGATCCCGAGCATAAACATGAAAACCGGCGATCCGGACATCGTCTATTCCGCGGCTACTCGTAGAATAGAGGATGGTCGCTTGAACAACTAGTTTGTTCAAGTGACCTCTCTAAACGAATAGCACGACGATGACTTGGTGGTTTGGGTAATCCCTTTTGTCTAGGATTATTTTTTTTTTAATCCGGGGACATTGAAGGGATCGCCATGGACAAGCTACCTAGGTGAAGTGGGAAGCGAAGTATCCCCTCACGGACTCGATAAGCAAAACCCTTCACCTCGATCCCAACAAAGCTAACTCAAGGTATTTTGTAAATGTGGGTCTTGATCCTATAAACAACAGTTGCATAGAGATGTAATCGGTAATTTGTTACCTACCAATGATACTAAGTCTTTGTTAGGGCAATCTCTTGCCGTGATATGGTTTTGATATGTGTGGCAAAGGGTTTAAGTTAGGTTGTTATTATGATTTGATATGTGTGTTGGAGTCTTGCAGGACTTAGTAATTCACACATGGAGCCTTGGTGGGTTCACCACTCAGAACCTCGTGCTTGAGTCGGAGAAAGAGCATTACAGAGTCGTGTGCTTGATGCTTCCGAGGGACCACCGGACGAGATGACTTGAAGCGAAGCCAAGGAAGAAGACTTCGGAGGCAAGAGACGCGAAGGAGCTGTTGGACTTTCCGAGCCGCAAAAACTATTTTTTGTGTTGCGGAAACCCCGAAAGTCTGGCCACGGATCCGTGCGAAGATGTATTAAAACTAAAACATGTATGTGTTTACTAAAAACCCTAGATCTACCTTAGATCTAGAAGGTGAGATCATTACCCTCGATGCGATGCCCTTGGCAAATCCCACTCGTCCAAAAGCATCGCCGGAACTCAAGAGCGTCAAGTGCACACTCCTCTATTTGTATCCACACAAGCAATAGGTGGAGAAAACACACCCTTGAGTGTGCTAGCACCCTATGGATGGTTTGGCCAAATAGAGGGATGGGAGAGAAAGCTTGAGAAGAGGATGATCCAAGGAAGAAGATAAAGTTTTGTAACTCACACAAATAATTCTCATCTAATGAGAATAGTGGCCGACCACTTTTCTTAGGGGGGTTACATGCATGCATGTAACTCCTCCAAGAGCCAATGGCTCTTGGTCTCCCTCATGAGGTGACACCACATGCTAAGTCCCATGCCAAGTCATCATCCTGACATGACATTTGGTCAAGTCAAACTTGACCTTTCATCTTCCCTCTAAAGTCAAGTCAAACTTGACCTCTTATCTCCCATGGTTGATCAAATCTAACCATTTGATTCAAGTCAATTTAATTTAATGAATCTCTATTCATTAATTTTAATTGATTTGATGAATCAAATCTAAATTAGACTCATTCAACACTTGAATCAAATTGAGTCCAACTCAATTAGTCTAATTAGGATTACTCTTAATCCAATTTGGTTCATCCCATGAACCTAATCCTCATGGTTCATCATATGAACCTAATCTCCATCTAATTGCCCTTAGTGTGTGACCCTATAGGTTCTTGTAACATTGGCAATGTTCCTAAACCGATTTAGGAACATAAGCAATGAGCGGTATCTAGCAACACATCATTGCTACCCAAGTTACAAGAATGTTGAGCTCCAACATCACCTTTGTGACTACTAATTGTGACTCTTACAAAATGTGACAATGTCCCTCTATCCTTGACATCTAGATTGACCAATCGAGGTATAGACCGTGTCATCCTCGGTACAATCTATATCTTGAACTCCAAGTAGACTCACTCTAATCAAATAAGCTCAATATCTCATATTGACTCATTTGGGCATGGCCAAGCACTTCATGGTCTCACTCTATCAAGAATATCGATGTCACCCCCATCATATAGGAGGGATAGATTCCATCTACATCACTCACATCCCTTCGCATAATTTGTTACATACCCAGTAATCGCCTTTATAGTCCACCCATTTACGGGTGACGTTTGACGAAGCCAAAGTATGCAACTCCTTATGTAAGGAACCATGGTGACTTCAGGTCTAAGGACTAATAGTCATACTAATAGTCACATGAGAAAGTATATGACACTCATATAACGATCCATGATACTTTCTCATGGCGGGTCATTCAGTATACATTCTCTAATGTATACCCGTGTGTCAACTTGATATCTCATATCCATGACTTATGAGATCAAGTCATCGTGTTGACCTACATGCTAGTCTCTACGCATTAACATTGTCCCTAAATGTTAATACTTGACTAGGAATGATTAAGAGTAGTGTTCTCTTTATCATCTCATTATCGATTCAACCAATCAATTGATATAGATAAGAACCTACTACTTAAGGACATTATTATATTTAGTTATTTGGCACGAATATAAATAAATATAATAACCATGCCTTTATAAATAGGAATATCATACTATAAAGTCCTTACATCAATAATCAAATGATTGACTCTAGGGCATTCACTAACAATCTCCCACTAGCACTAGTGCCAATCACCGTAGTATCTAATACCCAATGACCTAGTGTGACCATCATGCTTGTTCTATGCCAAAGCCTTCGTCAAGGGATCTGCGATGTTTGCCTCTGTGGGTACTCTGCAAATCTTCACATCTCCTCTATCGATAATCTCTCGAATGAGATGGAAGCGCCGTAGTATGTGTTTGGTCCGCTGGTGTGAAGCGAGGTTCCTTAGCCTGTGCAATCGCTCCATTGTTGTCACAATAGAGCTTTATGGGATCTGCTATGCTAGGAACCACCCCAAGCTCAGTAATGAACTTGCGGATCCAAACTGCCTCCTTTGCTGCCTCAGATGTAGCAATATACTCGGCTTCTGTTGTAGAATTAGCAATTGTGTCCGGCTTCAAACTCTTCCAGCTCACAGCGCCACCATTTAAGCAAAACACGAACCCTGACTGTGATCTATAATCATCCTGATCAGTTTGGAAGCTGGCATCGCTGTAACCCTTTACAGCTAGCTCCTCATCACCTCCAAATATCAAGAAATATTCTTTAGTCCTTCTCAAGTACTTAAGAATATTCTTGACTGCTATCCAGTGACGCTCACCTGGATCTGACTAGTATCTACTCGTCATGCTCAAAGCATACGAGACATCAGGACGAGTACACAGCATGGCGTACATGATAGATCCTATAGCAGATGCGTAAGGGATCTTATCCATGCGGTCTCTCTCCTCTCTAGAAGAGGGACTTTGAGTCTTCGAAAGACTCACACCATGTGACATTGGCAGAAGTCCCTTCTTGGAATTATGCATGGAAAACCGTAGTAATACCGTGTCAATGTATGTACTCTGACTTAGGCCAAGCAATCTCTTAGATCTATCTCTATAGATCTTGATGCCTAGAATACAGGCTGCTTCACCTAAGTCCTTCATTGAGAAGCACGTCCCCAGCCAAGTCTTCACAGACTGTAGCGAAGGTATGTCATTCCCAATGAGCAGTATGACATCCACATACAATACAAGGAAGACAACTATATTACCATTAACTCTTTTGTAGACACAGGGTTGATCTTCATTCTTGATGAAATCAAATTGTTTGATCGCATCATCGAATCGAAGATTCCAACTCCGAGAGGCTTGCATTAGCCCATAAATGGACCTTTGCAGCTTGCATACTTTCCCAGTATGCTGTGGATCTTCAAAACCCTCATGTTGTGTCATGTACACATCCTCGAGTAAGTTTCCATTCAGAAACGTGGTTTTGACATCCATCTGCCAGATCTCATAATCGTGGTATGCTGCAATAGCAAGCAAGATCCGAATGGACTTAAACATCGCCATTGGAGAAAAAGTTTCATCATAGTCAATACCATGAATTTGCTTGAAACCTTTAGCCACCAATCGGACCTTATAGGTATGCGTAAGTCCATCCATGTCAGTCTTTCTCCTAACGACCCACTTACACCCAATGGGTTTGACCCCTTCAGGTGGATAAACCAAAGTCCATACTTGGTTGGTGTACATGGATTCCATCTCGGACCTCATGGCCTCTAGCCATTTCTTAGAATCTGGGCTCATCACAGCTTCCTGATAGGAGGTAGGCTCATTCTCAATGAGCATAACATCATCATGGTCAGACAAGAGAAATGAATATCTCTCAGGCTGACGACGTACCCTATCAGACCTGCGAAGAGGTAGGTCTACATGAACAAGTGGTTGTTCCACAACTCTTTATGCAACAATCTCATCACCCACCACACTTTGTGGTTCCTATCCAACCTCCATCAAGGTCTCAGTGCTATGGTACTTATCTTGAATTTCTTCAAGATCGAACGTACTGTTGGGTTTCCTGCACCGCGGCGTGTGTGTGTTCGATCACGTTTCGTAAACATGAACATAGCGGAAGCAATAAAAATAATAAATCTACATTTATTACAACACACACAACACACACATGCATATTACAACAAGTGTAGACATAACCGTAAATTTAAATTTGCAATAAAAGGAAATTTATCTACGTTATACCTTTCGTATGACGTGTAGCGGGAACGGCATCAACCGGAACGATCCTTGCTAGAATCGTCTCTATCCGTATCCACGCCGAGTTCCTCGGGATGACTTCACTAAGCCACGAGCTTCGTCTTCGTACGGGTTACTAGCCTCGTGTTGAAGACGACGTGATCGAGAGATGATCATGATCTAAATCCTAATACGAGTTCTCAAAACTCGCTTCTCCGGAGAGGTATTCGTCAACCAATTGATGAATCCTTCGTCCTCCACCTCAGAGGATTACCGGAGATCGAATCCCCGGTAAGTTAGCCGCTGTCGGAGCTCTAACCGTCGTCCAAACGACGCTCCGACGAGAGGAGAACAAGCTGTCCAGAAAACTGGACAGCTTTGGTGGAGGTGATAGGCGCCGGCCAACCAAGGGAGATAGAGCTCACCTTGATGCCAAACTTGAAGGAGATCACCGGAGCACTAACCGGCAGCAGCTCGACGCCGGCGAGGGGGAAGGTCAGCACCTTCTGGACGCCGGTTGGAGCCTCAAGGTGGGCGGCGGCAAGGAGGAGGAGAGTTAGCTCCGAATTTCTCCAAGGAGAGGTGGGCGGCAACTTAGGGTTGTGGATTAGGGCTTAAACCATCCCTTAAGCCCTCTTTTATAGAGAACTAATTCTCTTAATGGTTATTGGATCATAACCATTAGGCCCGTTAACCCGCTCCATTAAGATAAGTCAAAATAAACCAAACCATGATGGTTTATTTTATGTTAAAATGAACCGAACCAACTTTTGGTTCATTCGTTTAAAATAAACCAAACCCTTTGGTTTATTCTCCTCCATTGGATTAGAACCAAACCATTTTGGTTCATCCATTATGTCTTCATAAGACACGACCCATCCATGCTTCCATTGCGACTGAAACGATTTCATGCTCGCTTCATGTTTGGTCCAACCAAACCTAGTTTCTCTCGGTTTTAGAATCCCATTCTCCAGCTCGTTTTAAATCCTTCGGATTACACTCGTTGTGCATGTGACCAAATAGGTTCTCGGTTTATGTTGGCCGTCTATAATTAACCATTAATTATAGAACGATCATGAGTGGCACCTAGTAGTACATCATAATCCCCAATTAACCGAAAAGATCAACGGTTGATCCAGAACTATTTCTGAAACCCTTCAGCAGCTCGAATGAATCGTGCCCCATTCCCTTCACTCATCTTATACCCACTTGGTTCAGGACATGGTCTATAGTGTCAGTCCCCACTAGGCTGACTACATCACACCTAGCCCAAGTATCATTTCCTCGTCCTACGGATTCTAGTTACTGCACATGTATGAAGAGTACCTTACTCTAAACATGTAATGCTTTGGCCAAAGACTTTAGTAACAATCCGACGAGAGGCCATGGGTATACATCTCCTCGCAAGGAGTGGTGAATCCTTTATAGACTATTCAAACACCTTCGATCACTTCGACTTATACCCAATCATCCCGGGTCCACATCTCCTTAGAGATGCTTGCTTAAGATGTCAAAGCATAAGTCTCCATGATCAAGATGACTTGAATTCCGCAAGTCAAAGGAACATCACACTTAAGCTACAGTAAGAACTTCATTGACATATCTATATATGCAGAGAACCATATGAAGTCTTACGGCTGGTCACTCCAATGAACTAGTTACCATAACTAGCATCCACGATTAACTCCGGACATCACTATGTCTCCAACCAGTGAGAATCAGCTGCTTGGATACACCAAGGAGTATACCTCGTGCTAGTCTCGACAGAATTGATGGTGTCCAAATCCATCAATTCATCGACTAGGGATAATTCCGATACATCACAATTACACATGTAGAGATACTCACTAGTTGTGATCCAATCACAAATTCTCTCATGCTGTGAATCGTATCGTGGACATTCAGTAAATGAGTTTAAGATCCAATCAAATACATAAAACATGTATACTCAAATAGTGAATCTTCATTTATCATATAAATGGTTCATACATAAGGCGATTGCCTTAGGACATCTCTCATATATTACTAACAGACTCCCACTTGGCCTAATGCTAATCGCTACGGTATCCAATACCATAAGCTCTAACATGGCCCTCAAACTTACTTTGAGGTAATGCCTTAGTCAAAGGATTCGCTAAGTTCCTTTCAGTGGGAATTTTCTCGATTTGTATTTCGTTCCTACTGATGATCTCTCTGATAAGATGATAGCGGCAAAGCACATGTTTGGATCATTGATGAGACCACACCAAGTTCAGAGATGAACTTCTTGATCCAAACCGCTTCCTTTGCTGCTTCCAAAGCTGCTTCCAATCCGCTATAGCGTCAAGCTTGGAACCTTTCCAACTTATTGCGCCTCCATTCTAGGTGAATACATACCCAGACTGAGACATGGAATCATCCTTGTCTGTCTGGAGCTGGCATCCGTATACTCACGTATCACCATGTACCCTTCTCCATATATTAGGAACACATCCTTAGTTCTTCTCAAGTACTTAAGGATCGTCTTAACAGCCACCCAATAATCCATTCCTGGATCAGACTGGTATCTGCTCGTGACACTCAGAGCATACGATACATCGGGTCTCGTACATAACATAGCATACATGATAGATCCTATTGCGGATGCATAGGGAATCTTACTCATGCAAATCCTCTCGTCTTCTGTGTGCGGACACATAGACTTCGAAAGGTGTATCCCATGCCTGATGGGTAGAAAACCTTTCTTTGATTCCGACATGCTAAACCTCTTTAGCACTCGGTCTATATATGTAGACTGCGAAAGACCAAGCAATCGTTTCGATCTATCTCTATAGATCTTAATCCCGAGGATGTAGGTTGCTTCTCCCAGGTCTTTCATGGAGAATGTCTTGGATAACCAAACCTTAATCGATCAGAAGATCAAACATCATTTCCTATAAGTAATATGTCATCGACATATAATACTAGGAACACGATTGCACTCCCACTAACCTTCTTGTACACACAAGGTTCGTCTGGATTTTTGTGAGAAATCAAATTTTTTGATTGTCTCATCAAAACGGATATTCCAGCTCCTGGATGCTTGCTTCAATCCATAAATGGATCGTCGCAATTTGCATACCTTGGTTTTATCAACCGATGTGAAACCCTCAGGTTGTATCATATACACGTCCTCGAGCAGGTTTCCATTAAGGAAAGTTGTTTTCACATCCATCTGCCATATCTCATAATCATAATGAGCCGCTATGGCCAGGAGCATCCGAATGGATTTAAGCATAGCTACAGGCGAATAGGTTTCATCATAATCAACACCTTGCTTTTGACGATATCCTTTCGCCACCAATCTAGCCTTATAGGTAATCACATTACCATCCATGTCGATTTTCTTCTTGAAAACCCACTTGTACCCTATAGGCTTTATGCCTTCAGGTGGGTCAACCAAGTTCCAAACTTGGTTTTCATACATGGAATCCATTTCCGACTTCATGGCACCAAGCCACTTATCCCTTTCTGAACTTGTCAGCACTTCTTCATAATTGGTAGGCTCCTCATCATCAATGAGTAACACATCGTTCGATTCACTTACGAGAAATCCATATCTCTCATGAATATTGCGTGTTCTACCAGATCTACGAAGATGTGGTGTTACAATAGGTCCAGTCGATTGCTCATCACTATGAGTTGTCGACTGTTGTGCTTCACCAGGTATCTCATCAATGTCTATTTGAGTCTCTCGAGCTTCCTCAAGCTCAACGATACTCCCACTATTTTCTTGCAAGAGAAACTCTTTCTCTAGAAACACAGCATGCCTTGAAACAAACATCTTTTGTTCCACAGGATGATAGAATTGGTAACCCCTTGTTTCCTTAGGGTATCCAATAAATAGACATTTATCAGACTTAGCATCCAATTTATCTGATACAGTCCGCTTCACATAAGCAGGACAACCCCATATCTTCAAGTAAGATACATGAGGTTTCTTACCATTCCATATCTCATATGGAGTAGTTGAGACTACCTTGGTAGGCATTCTGTTTAACAAGTAAACGGCTGTCTGAAGTGCATAGCCCCAAAAGGACTTGGGAAGAGTCGCATGATTCATCATTGACCTGACCATGTCCAACAAGGTCCGGTTACGCCTCTCAGATACACCATTATGCTGTGGTGTATATGGCGGAGTTCATTGAGACAATATGTCATTGTCTCTTAGATAATCAAGAAACTCTTGACTTAAGTATTCACTACCTCGATCCGATCGAAGTATTTTAATACTCTTGTCATGTTGTTTCTCTACTTCATTTCTGAATTCATTGAACCTTTCAAAGGCATCAGACTTGTGTTTCATCAAGAACACACACCCAAACCGTGAGTGATCATCGGTGAAGGTAATGAAGTAGCTATAGCCTCCTAAAGCTTGAGTTGACATAGGACCACATACATTAGTATGTATTAGACCTAGTAACTCTCCCACTCGTTCACCTTTTCCAGTAAAAGGTAACTTAGTCATCTTGCCTTTTAAGTATGATTCGCATGTATCGTATGAATCGTATTCAAATGATTCCAGAATTCCACATCGGTGTAATTCGGACATGCGTTTCTTGCTTACATGGCCAAGACGACAATACCACATGTAGGAGTCTAATTGATTATCTTTTCAAGCACGCATGTTGTTCGCTTCAATATTGAAAATATCACTGGATACGTCCAACGTATAAACACCATTGCTTAAAGTTCCAGTCCCTTAAAGAACTCCATTCAAAGTTATGTAACAACAATTGTTACTAAAAGTCAAATGGTACCCATTTCTATTTAAACAAGAAATAGAAATGATGTTCTTTATCAACGAAGGAACATAAAAGCAATTGTCCAGTTCTAAGACAAGTCCTACAGGGAGTTCCAACAAATACGTTCAGATGTGAGTCGACAACCGTTGCTCCATTCCCAACACGTAAATTTGACTCTCCTTGGCGAGTCTTCTTCTATTCCTTAGCCCATGTATGTCATTACATATATGTGAGCCACACCAGATCAAATACCCAAGTGTCCGAGGAAATAGAATGACAATCAATAAAGAAGATTTCAAGAAGATGGGGCATCCGATGCCTTATCCTTCTTCACGGACTCAAGATAAATCTTGCACTTTCTTCAAGAATGGCCCTCCTTGCCATAATGATGGCAAGTGCCCTTTGAGCTAGTTCTACCTTTTTAGCCATTTCTCTTCTTCCCTTCCTTATTCCTTTGACTTCCTCTTAGAACCTTTCTTCGAGGAATCAACTAACAACACCGTCCCTGCTCATGCTTCTCGAGACTCCACGTCTTGACATATTGAGCAATACCACGTATGAACCTTCTAGCATCTCGTAGGTGAAGAGGAGCTTGAGACTTGAACCTTTCAATCTCACTTGCTCATCAACCAACTCACAAAGATGAAGGACTACGATATGAGCATCCATATGCTCATGCTGCTTTCGTAGCTTGGGTTCCATCGCGGCTAGCATGATGCAACTCATTTGTTCAGAATCACTCACATATTTCTGATAGGCCAACAATTGGTCCAGAGTTGCATCGTCACTAGGATGGGCGGGAAGAGGCACTTCGAGGACATTTGCAAGCTTTTCACCTTGAGAACAATTCTCAAGCTTCTAAGCCACCCAAAGTTCGGCCCTAGTCAATTTATTCAATCCAAAATGGAACGCAAATTAAAAAGACAACATGATCAATTTTAGAAATACAAAACGAGCATATATGAGAAAGATGATTTTTAAAATGCATCAATATACATTTATAAATCCCATTCATTTTTCGAATTTCAAAAACCCCAAAATCACTTCGGGGGATCGTAGGTCCATCTCCGAATGGGCTGATATCCATCATAGTTATGAACAACCTTGGAGAGAGTCCAACAAGTCATTCATAACTACGACGGTAGGTATCATCTATACCGATTGCATATCACGTATATGCAACTATCACAATGTGCTATCAACTAATTGAATGTTCACACATACGTTGGGTTGTTAACACATTAACAAGTATGCATCATATGCATAGCACCCAACTTCACCTCCCTTTACATCGACCTTGGAGAGAGTCCAACAAGCCGATGCTCCAGGTTAAAGCCAACCCATTAATCGAGAAATAGTTTTAATATGGTTAGGCGCATTCAACCAATTAGCCCAGCTTGGAGAGAGTCCAACAACCAAAGCTAACGATTGACCTCTGACTCTTACCATATTAGTATTAAACTATTCCATGGTTTGAACATGTTCGGGTTCGAGCCGGGCTTGGAGAGAGTCCAACAACCCAAACAAGAAACGGAACTCTGGTTCTAACCATATCAATGGAAGGTGTAGGCTTTAATATTGTTTAAGGGTTTTATGTCTCATCCTCTTTGCATGCAAATAACTATTATCTACATGGCATGGCATACATGGCATACATCTACATGTCACGACACGCATGGCATAATGTTATGCATCTAATGCAATTATATGGCATACAATTATGTCATGTATATATTTCCTTATATGTCATAACTATTTATGGAAATAAAATATGTTTAATATTTGATTCTCCAAATCAAATCATAATTAAATTAGGAAACAAATTTCCAAATCTAATCACATATTTTATTTATGGAATTATTTGATTAAGGAAAATCTATTTAGGAAACCAATTTCCTAAATCATTAAAACTACTTATGGAAATAAAATATTTTAAGATTTGATTTCCCAAATCAAATCAAGATTAAATTAGGAAACAAATTTCCAAAATCTAATCAAATATTTTATTTATGGAAAATATCAATTTCCATAAATACTTCCAACTTTTCAAAAGTGGAAGATTTCCATAAATACTTCTAGACTTTCCAAAATTGAAAAATTTCCATAAATACTCCTAAATTTCCAAAATTAGAAAATTTCCAGAAATAAAATTATGACTATCGCAAAACCATTTTACGATTATGTCGAAACACAACCGGGGCTCTGATACCACTGTTGGGTTTCCGGCACCGCGGCGTGTGTGTGTTCGATCACGTTTCGTAAACATGAACACAGCGGAAGCAATAAAAATAATAAATCTATATTTATTACAACACACATAATACACGCATGCATATTACAACAAGTGTAGACATAACCGTAAATTTAAATTTGCAATAAAAGGAAATTTATCTACGTTATACCTTTCGTATGACGTGTAGCGGGAACGGCATCAATCGGAACGATCCTTGCTAGAATCGTCTCTATCCGTATCCACGCCGAGTTCCTCGGGATGACTTCACTAAGCCACGAGCTTCGTCTTCGTACGGGTTACTAGCCTCGTGTTGAAGACGACGTGATCTAGAGATGATCACGATCCGAATCCAAATTCGGATCCTAATACGAGTTCTCAAAACTCGCTTCTCCGGAGAGGTATTCGTCAACCAATTGATGAATCCTTCGTCCTCCACCTCAGAGGATTACCGGAGATCGAATCCCTGGTAAGTTAGCCACTGTCGGAGCTCTAACCGTCGTCCAAATGACGCTCCGACGAGAGGAGAACAAGCTGTCCAGAAAACTGGACAGCTTTGGTGGAGGTGATAGGCGCCGGCCAACCAAGGGAGATAGAGCTCACCTTGATGCCAAACTTGAAGGAGATCACCGGAGCACTAACCGGCAGCAGCTCGACGCCGGCGAGGGGGAAGGTCAGCACCTTCTGGACGCCGGTTGGAGCCTCAAGGTGGGCGGCGGCAAGGAGGAGGAGAGTTAGCTCCGAATTTCTCCAAGGAGAGGTGGGCGGCAACTTAGGGTTGTGGATTAGGGATTAAACCATCCCTTAATCCCTCTTTTATATAGAACTAATTCTCTTAATGGTTATTGGATCATAACCATTAGGCCCGTTAATCCGCTCCATTAAGATAAGTTAAAATAAACCAAACCATGATGGTTTATTTTAAGTTAAAACGAACCGAACCAACTTTTGGTTCATTCGTTTAAAATAAACCAAACCCTTTGGTTTATTCTCCTCCATTGGATTAGAACCAAACCATTTTGGTTCATCCATTATGTCTTCATAAGACACGACCCATCCATGCTTCCATTGCGACTGAAACGATTTCATGCTCGCTTCATGTTTGGTCCAACCAAACCTAGTTTCTCTCGGTCTGAGAATCCCATTCTCAAGCTCGTTTTAAATCCTTCGGATTACGCTCATTGTGCGTGTGACCAAATAGGTTCTCGGTTTATGTTGGTCATCTATAATTAACCATTAATTATAGAACGATCATGAGTGGCACCTAGTAGTACATCATGATCCCCAATTAACCGAAAAGATCAACGGTTGATCCAGAACTATTTCTGAAACCCTTCAGCTCGAATGAATGAATCGTGCCCCATTCCCTTCACTCATCTTATACCCACTTGGTTGACATGGTCTATAGTGTCACCCCACTAGGTGACTCGTCACACCTAGCCCAAGTATCATTTCTCGTCCTACGGATTCTAGTTACTGCACATGTATCGAAGAGTACCTTACTCTAAACATGTAATGCTTTGGCCAAAGACTTTAGTAACAATCCGACGAGAGGCCATGGGTATACATCTCCTCGCAAGGAGTGGTTAATCCTTTATAGGCTATTCAAACACCTTCGATCACTTCGACTTATACCCAATCATCCCGGTCCACATCTCCTTAAAGATGCTTGCTTAAGATGTCAAAGCATAAGTCTCCATGATCAAGATGACTTGAATACCACAAGTCAAAGGAACATCACACTTAAGCTACAGTAAGAACTTCATTGACATATCTATATATGCAGAGAACCATATGAAGTCTTACGACTGGTCACTCCAATGAACTAGTTACCATAACTAGCATCCACGATTAACTCCGGACATCACTATGTCTCCAGCCAGTGAGAATCAGCTGCTTGGATACACCAAGGAGTATACCTCGTGCTAGTCTCGGCGAATTGATGGTGTCCAAATCCATCAATTCATCGACTAGGGATAATTCCGATACATCACAATTACACATGTAGAGATACTCACTAGTTGTGATCCAATCACAAATTCTCTCATGCTGTGAATCGTATCGTGGACATTTAGTAAATGAGTTTAAGATCCTATCAAATACATAAAACATGTATACTCAAATAGTGAATCTTCATTTATCATATAAATGGTTCATAGATAAGGCGATTGCCTTAGGACATCTCTCATATATTACTAACACGTACTCCCACTAGTTTTTCTAGAAACAAAATCCCTTTCTAAAAAAACTCCAGTCTTTGCCACAAACACTTTATGCTGACTGGGAATGTAGAAGTAATATCCCTTTGTATCCTTGGGATATCCAACAAAATAGCACCTATTAGATTTGGGTCCCAGTTTGTCTGAGACTTCACGTCGAACGTAAGCCTCACAACCCCAAATCCTCATAAAAGACATCTTGGGATTTCTCCCTGTCCATATCATATATGGTGTCTTTATCACAACCTTGGATGGTACACAGTTAAGGGTAAAGGTTGCTATGTCTAGAGCATATCCCCAAAAGGATATAGAAAGATCTATGTGACTCATCATAGATCGTACCATATCTAATAGGGTATGATTCCTCCTTTCGGATACACCATTCCACTATGGTGTTCCAGGAGGAGTGAGTTGGGATAGAATCCCACACTCAGCTAAATAGTCACGAAACTCATGGCTAAGGTATTCACCACCTCGATCTGATCGAAGTATCTTAATACTCTTGCCAAGCTGGTTTTGTACTTCATTCTTGAATTCTTTGAACTTTTCAAAGGATTCTGATTTATGTGTCATGAGATACACATAACCATATCTACTAAAGTCATCAGTAAATGTAATGAAGTACCTGTAACCACCTCTAGCAGCAACATTGAAAGGGCCACATACATCACTATGTATAAGTCCTAACAAGTCCATTGCTCTTTCGCTGTGTCCACTAAAGGGAGTCTTGGTCATCTTGCCTAAAAAGCAAGACTCGCATGTCTCATCTGATTCAAAATCAAATGAGTCCAGCAGCCCATCCTTATAGAGCTGGGATAAGTGACTCTCATTTATGTGACCTAAGCGACAATGCCAGAGATAGGTTTGGTTCAACTCATTTGACTTGAACCTTTTGGTACTTATGTTATAAATAGGGCTCTCTAAGTCGAGAAAGTAGAGTCTGTTCATTAGAGGTGCACTACAATAGAACATATCATTTAAATAAACTGAACAACATTTGTTCTTTATTATAAATGTAAATCCTTTCTTGTCCAAACAAGAAATCAAAATTATGTTCTTAGTTAAAGCAGGCACATAACAACATTCATCTAATTCTTGTATAAGCCCAGAGGGCAGAGATAGATCATAAGTTCCTACAACAATAGCAGCAACTCTTGCTCCATTGCCTACTCATAGGTCCACCTCGCCCTTTGTCAATGCCCTGCTATTTCTCAGCGCCTACATATTGGTACAAATGTAAGATGGACATCTAGTATCTAATGCCCATGATGAAGAAATAGATAGATTGACTTCTATAACATTTATAACTGAAGTAGAAGTCTCACTTCTCTTCTTCTTAAGATCTTCCAGGTATGCCTTATAGTTACGCTTCCAGTGTCCAACTTCCTTGCAGTGGAAGCAAGCCCCTTCCTTGGCCACCCCTCCTTTGGGTTTCAGTTCCTTGCCTTTGCCCTTGGCTTGGGACTTTCCCTTACCTTTAGGCTTGCCCTTGCCTTTCTTCTTTTACACCATCAAAATGGTGTCAGATTTTCCCTTCTTAAGGTTAAGCTCAGCAGTTCTCAACATGCTGAGCATCTCAGGCAGTGGCTTATCAATTTCATTCATGTTATAATTCATGACAAATTGATTGTAGGCTTGTGGCAAAGATTGCAAGATCAGGTCAGTGGCCAGCTCTTGGCCAAGTGAGAATCCCAGCCTTTGTAGGTTTTCTACGTACCCAATCATCTTGAGTACATATGGACCTACGGGAGTCCCATCTTGCATTTTGGACCCAAACAATGCCTTAGAGACTTCATATCTCTCGTCCTTGCTTGTCCTTGATATAGTTGACGAAGATGTTCAACCATATCATAAGCATTCATGAACTCGTGTTGCTTCTGAAGCTCAGAGTTCATGGTCGCGAGCATTAGACATGACACATCTAATGCATCATATTGATGCTTCTTGTAAGCATCTTTGTCAGCTCGCGAGGAAGTGGTAGGAGGTGCCTCCGGAATGGGCTGCTCTAGGATGTACAGTTTCCTTTCTTGGGTGAGAATAATTCTCAGGTTCCTGTACCAATCCAGGAAATTTGCTCCATTGAGCTTATCCTTCTCAAGGACAAAATGCAGAGAGAGAGTGTTCGTGTTTGTCGACATAGTAATCTACAACATACAATGCAGAGAATTAATATCATATTCCTTTTATCATTTAATTAGGCCTTTAATCAAATGATGCTCCCACTGAATTATAGGAATTTTGTAGAATCGAGTTATGGATGTGGTCAAACCACATTACTATATTCATACAAACTAGCTATAATTCTTGCGAGATAAGATCCACATCATACTAAGCCTTGAGTTAGCTTTGGCTAAATCGCCCAAGACTTAGTACGATCGGTGGGTAACACATTACCGGTTACATCTCTATGCAACTCTTGTTTATAGGATCAAGACCCACATTTACAAAAGACCTTGAGTTAGCTTTGGCTAAATTGCCCAAGATTTAGTGTAAATGCGATCTTATCCTATCTTTCCAACGATTGGAATATGCCTATAGTTCTACTCGATCGAATTGAGTTAACTACTTTTACTCAATCTAATTGAGCTTACTCTAATCCAAGCCATGATAGGCGGGACAAAGATTGTCCCTCCGCACCCTACCAAGATAATATGTGTTGCTATGCTTTGGCAGATTCAACAACTACAAATGATCGAGGTATTTATGGGTATCAAGGACTTGGTAGATATATATATATATATATATATATATATATATATATATATATATATATATATATATATAATCAACTGTGATGTGGTCATGGCCCTACTACGATCTTCTCAAGCCAATGAGAAGATCGGACGGTCAACCTAGGGCTAGTGGCTTCTCCAAGCGCTTCCTTTGACCGCCATGTGTCGTCGGCACCCTTCTCGTAACTTCGTCTACAAGTGGACTTTCCACCGCTCCATTTTGTACATTACAAATATAAAATTTGAGTTACATTCGAGTCTAAAACTATTTACAACTAGAATTTCAAAAGAAGAGGTACGACGCACTGGTCGCATACACTATACAACACGCACAACCACAAAAACGGCATGCAGGCCGTATTATGAATTACAACACATCATAATCCAATAAAATTGGGGTCATTGGGACATGACAATAACATAATTATACATAATTCTAAATTATATATTTTTACATAAAATTTCTATAATTTTTCCTATTTTTTTTTCAATTTTATGAGTCACCTCTCCGTAAATGTCCCGTAAGCGATTTCCGGGCGCGATCGCGGGACAAGGCCCCTTTCGGGGATAGGGGCAGCGCCCCTACTCGCAAAATAAACTTTGCGAGTGTCCCTACTACGATCCTACAGTGACTTAAGTCACTGTTCCAAAAACCTAAAGCGAGAACTCGCCGTTTCGGAGAGTTTTTCTCGATGGTTGAAGCCTACAAGTGTCTCAACACTCGTTGCTTCGACTCTTCGAGAAAAATACCCAAAATTTCAATAAAAATAGGAAATTTACAGAAACATAAAAATCTATAATTTTTATATCTAATAAAAATATTATAAAAAATGAAACACATACATGCTTCGCACGTGGCTCTGATACCACTGTTGGACTTTTCGAGCCGCAAAAACCGCTTTTTGCGTTGCGGAAACCCCGGAAGTCCGGCCACGGATCCGTGCGAAGATGTATTAAAACTAAAATATGTATGTGTTTACTAAAAACCCTAGATCTACCTTAGATCTAGAAGGTGAGATCATTACCCTCGATGTGACGCCCTTCGCAAATCCCGCTCGTCCAAAAGCTTCGTCGGAACTCAAGAGCGTCAAGTGCACACTCCTCTATTGGTATCCACACAAGCAATAGGTGGAGAAAACACACCCTTGAGTGTGCTAGCACCCTATGGATGGTTCAGCCAAAGATAGGGATGGGAGAGCAAACTTGAGAGGAAGATGATCCAAGGAAGAAGATGAAGTTGTGTAACTCACACAAATAATTCTCATCTAATGAGAATAGTGGTCGACCACTTTTCTTAGGGGGGTTACATGCATGCATGTAACTCCTCCAAGAGCCAATGGCTCTTGGTCTCCCTCATGAGGTGGCACCACATGCTAAGTCAATGATGAGAATTAGATGACAAGTCATTGGCCGGCCATGCCAAGTCATCATCATGACATGGCATTTGGTCAAGTCAAACTTGACCTTTCATCTTCCCTCTAAAGTCAAGTCAAACTTGACCTCTTATCTCCCATGGTTGATCAAATCCAACCATTTGATTCAAGTCAATTTAATTTAATGAATCTCTATTCATTAATTTAAATTGATTTGATGAATCAAATCTAAATTAGACTCATTCAACACTTGAATCAAATTGAGTCCAACTCAATTAGTCTAATTAGGATTACTCTTAATCCAATTTGGTTCATCCCATGAACCTAATCCTCATGGTTCATCATATGAACCTAATCTCCATCTAATTGCCCTTAGTGTGTGACCCTATAGGTTCTTGTAACGTTGGCAATGTCCCTAAACCGATTTAGGAACATAAGCAATGAGCGGTATCTAGCAACACATCATTGCTACCCAAGTTACAAGAATGTTGAGCTCCAACATCACCTTTGTGACTACTAATTGTGACTCTTACAAAATGTGACAATGTCCCTCTATCCTTGACATCTAGATTGACTAATCGAAGCATAGACCGTGTCATCCTCGGTACAATCTATATCTTGAACTCCAAGTAGACTCACTCTAATCAAATGAGCTCAATATCTCATATTGACTCATTTGGGCATGGCCAAGCACTTCGTGGTCTCACTCTATCAAGAATATCGATGTCACCCCCGTCATATAGGCGGAATAGATCCCATCTACATCACTCACATCCTTCCACATAATTTGTTACATACTCAGTAATCGCCTTTATAGTCCACCCATTTACGGGTGACGTTTGACGAAGCCAAAGTATGCAACTCCTTATGTAGGGAACCATGGTGACTTTAGGTCTAAGGACTAATAGTCATACTAATAGCCACATGAGAAAGTATATGACACTCATATAACGATCCATGATACTTTCTCATGGTGGGTCATTCAGTATACATTCTCCAATGCATACCCATGTGTCAACTTGATATCTCATATCCATGACTTATGAGATCAAGTCATCATGTTGACCTACATGCTAGTCTCTACGCATTAACATTGTGCCTGAATGTTAATACTTGACTAGGAATGATTAAGAGTAGTGTTCTCTATATCATCTCATTATCGATTCAACCAATCAATTGATATAGATAAGAACCTACTACTCAAGGACATTATTATATTTAGTTATTTGGCACGAATACAAGTAAATATAATAACCATGCCTTTAGAAATAGGAATATGATACAATAAAGTCCATACATCAATCATCACATGATTGGCTCTAGGGCTTTCATTAACATGAGCATTGCAGAGTCGTGCGCCTGATGCTGCTGAGGGACGTGGCCGCGAACGAAGAGAACTTCGGCGAGGGAATTCAAGTGAGATGAGAGAATGAGTGAATTGTAAGTATCTCATTAGGTGAACTTGGCCGAATGGCTAAGTGTCGGATGAGTTTTTCCGACATCAGTCGACTGCCATGAAATGGCGATCGGCTCATCGAATAGGTTCGTGGCATCAAACTAAGTTGTTTTGGGCGCGGCCCATCGCCATATGTGGCGATCATTGCCAAGACCATCGATCATTCTTGGGCCGGCGATCGGCGATCAAGAGGGTTTGGGCCACATAACCACTCATAGTCGATCGAAGCGATTGACTACGAGGCGGGATCGTGATGGGATCCATCGATCATGCCAAGTGTTCCGTTGGACTACAACGGCCAGGATCCGACGTGTTCGGAGGCTGTTGAAGTGGCGGCAGTCGACTCCCAAGGCGGATCGACTCCCAGAGGCGGAATGATCGCATCCCTCTATAAAAAGAGAGGGTGTGAGCTTTTGGATGCCTAATGCTTATGCTCTAAGTGACCATCCAAGTGTTATACAAGATTCAAACTCCTTCTCTTAGCTTTCTTTCACATCTATTGTAAAAGAAAGAGTGTCTTTGAGGTGTAAGGGTTACCTCCACCTATCTTAGTGCAAAGGAGAGACCGATAGTGATTTGGTTGCGGAGTGATTCACCGGGGACAAATCGGACCGTGGATTAGCGGCGTAGCCGTGAACCACGTTACGACTTTGTGTTAGCATTTTTTGTTTCCTTTGCTTTGTCTTTCTTTGTTTGATTTGCTTGTCTTGTTGTTTCCATTGCACTAATCTTGTTTGTAGACGAGCAAATTCCGTTATCCAACGAAAGAGGGCTATTCACCCCCCTCTAGTCGGCCGATCGATCCCCTACAAGTGGTATCAGAGCCAAGGAAAGCTTGTCGAGGACTAATCGCCACAACAAGCACATTCATGAATGGTCGGCTCAAATATTCATCCGAAGTTAGAATTCTCTTGGTGGAAAAAGAATGGAGGTATTTTTGAGGACTGATTTTGAAATTCTTTTGATTATGGAAAACGGTTTTGAATTGCCTAGGAATGAAGAAGGGGAGCTATTGGAAAAATCAAGATGGAGTAAAAGACAAAGAGAGGAGTACTTGGCGAATTTAAAGGCCAAGCACCACCTCTACAATGTACTCCCCCAACAAGAAGTAAATAGGATAGGGGAGTGTGCTATGTGGGAGAAATTAATAGAAATTCATGAAGGCACATCCGAGGCGAAACTAGCAAGGAGAGATGTCCTTCGCTCCCAATTATCCAACATCAAACTCGAAAAGGGAGAGAAGGTAAAAATCCCTACACTCTAGATTTAAGGAAATTCTAACCGGCTTGACAAGTGTAGGTGAAAGGCTCTCCAACTGGGATATGGTAATGAAGGTCATAGATGCCTTTCCCTGGTCCTCAAGATGGAGCTCCATGGTGGACTCGTTTTACATCTCCAAGAACTTAGAAGTGAGCACCTTGGAGGAGTTCTTCTCAACAATGGAGCTCCACGAAACGAGGCTTGAAGGAATATAAGAAGACACAAAGTTTCAACCTTCAAGAGGAGTAGCCTTGATGGCACACAAGGGGAAGAAGAAGATAGAGATCCCCTCCTCCTCCGATGAAGTGTCCTCCTCCTCCTCCATGGATAGCACGGAAGAAGCCTATATGGTAAGGAGGGTAAGGCGTGCTTTAAAAGGTTTTCAATTTAATAAATCTAATGATAGGAGTAGAAGACAAAGGGGGAAAATTATTTGCTACAATTGCCAAGGAGAGGGACACATAAGGGACAATTGTCCCCTCTTGAACAAAAACAAGGGGGAGAAGAGAAAGAAGGAAGAAAAGAAGAAGAAGGGGAGCAAGAAGAAAAAGGAAAAAGAAAAGAAGGCCAAAGAAAAAGGGAAGGCCAAGGCATTCAAAGCAAAGACATGGGATGATCCTTCTTCCTCATCATCATCCGAAGAGGAAGAACATGTCTACTCCAACCTTGCACTAATGGCTTTTGACGACTTGGATTGCCCCTCCTCCGAAAATGAAGGATCAAGCTCAAGTGGAGAGAGCTCAAGTGAAGGGGGAGCCTCCTCTACATCCTCATCATCGGAAGAGGATTTGGTAAGTGAGGTAACGAATCTACCCCCTAAGCAAATAATGTCAATGATTTCTAGCCTCACTAAGGATTCATTTAGGGCAAAGAAAAGGAATAAATGCATGCTTGAGCAAATTAAGAATTTAGAACAAAAATTAGAAAAAGCATGCTTAAATGATAATAATGATGCATGCTCACATGACAACTATATGCCTTTGGATGTTAATGATGAATGCATAGAAGAAAATAGGGCTTTAAGGGAAAAGGTAGATTATTTGACAAAGGCCCTAGAAAAATTTACAATAGGCTCCAATACCCTTAACATGATAATTGGGAGCCAAAGGGCAAGCTTCAACAAGAAAGGCTTAGGTTATAAAGAAAAGAAAAATGAAAAGACCTATAAATGTCTAATTGCTAGGGGTCAAGATAAAAAGAAAGTAATTGCTAGGAAATGGATCCCTAAATAATTTTTAGTGAACCCCATAGGAAAGAACTTATTTTGGGTTCCAAAATCCATCCTAAAGGGTTAGGAAAACCCTAGGATAGTCAACCATATGGACTTTACCTATATCATATTTTTGGTTGACTTAGGATGTCGGGACAACATTTTTGAAATAGTGTTAGGTGATGATAATGCACCTATAAATAGATAAATCATGCTTTAGGTGATATTTGCCTTATTATCATGATATAATACCTAATGCATGATCACAATTTGACGAATACATTTGTTTCATGATCATAACATGAAATTAATTCATATATGTCTTTATGATCATGTGGAATGATAGGATGATACTTAACCTTGATAGAATTGCATGAAAATAATGGTTAAGTATATACAAATACCTTTAGGATACATCTCACACTCACCATAGGCTACTTTAATTGAAAACTTAGCATGAGTGAGATGATAGGATGATACAAATGTCCACTAGTGCCTATGGCATTTAGATGGTCATTTAAAGTATCAAAATAGCAATAATAGACCAATCATGGGGAAGGCTTATGTTTAATTCATAGACATATTGCCCAAAGATCATGGTTGGATATTTCATATGTTTTTAAAACAATTTCTTACCTTAAAATCTGTGTATTCATGTTTTGAAACAATCCAAAGCAAGACTAGGTGTTAAAATGGATACTAACATGATAAAAAACCTAGTGGTTTTTAAAGCTTTTGGATTTTTGGCAAATCTCTGAAAATATAATGATTTTTCATGAACAACTATTTTTCATTGATAGATATACTTACAAGAAATGTGTTCCCCAAATTTCATGATTTTTCGAATTTTATAGAATTTTTTACTCATTTCTGAAATTCACCCCGGAAAATCAGAAATTCTGAAATCCATGTGCCAGTCGACTGGTAGCCTGATAATATGCCCAATAACCTTTTGTATCCAATTTTAAGGCATGTTTTTCTCTAGACATGATGCCATGATGTATAAACTTTGTTAATCTTTTTTATGGTGTCAAAGGGGGAGAAAACTATATGTTTAAGTAAGGGGGAATATATTTAAGGGGAGTTTCATGTATTAAGGGGGAGAGTTGCTAATCATGTTATTTACATGCTTTCCTTTCTTAATATTTTATCAAATATTTTTATCTAACTTAAACAGATTACCACACATCAAAAAGGGGGAGATTGTTAAGGCAATCTCTTGCCGTGATATGGTTTTGATGTGTGTGGCAAAGGGTTTAAGTTAGGTTGTTATTATGATTTGATATGTGCGTTGGAGTCTTGCAGGACTTAGTAATTCACACATGGAGCCTTGGCGGGTTCACCACTCAGAACCTCGTGCTTGAGTCGGAGAAGGAGCATGCAGTGCCTTGATCTTTGAGGGCCGAGGGACGAGATGACTTGAAGCGAAGCCAAGGAAGCACACTTCGGAGGCAAGAGACACGAAGGAGCATTGAAGAGCCATGTGCCTAATGCTGCCGAGGGACGTGGCCGCGAACGAAGAGAGCTTCGGTGAGGGACTTGTTGGGGGATCGAAAAGGCCGGCTAGAGGGGGGTGAATAGCCCTCGTTCGTTAGATGGTGGAATTTACTCGTTCTCGTTGCGTGCTCGTCTACAATTCTTGTTAGCGCAGTGGAATAACAATAATAATACTAACAAGATACACAAATACACCCAAGCACATGCAATACACAAAGATACACATGGTTCGGAACCTTAGGGTTCCTACTCCACGGGGCGAGCTCAACGAGATCTAGAGATACACACGGCAATACTCAAACTCCTTCTCGACTACACGTCGGAGGTGGAGAAACCTCTCACAAGTAATTACAATAGTAATATAGAAATACAAGCAAATACACAAATATAATACACAAGAAAACTTTCACCGATTGCTTTGATCACTTTGCTTGTTGCTTGCTTTAGATGGCTCTTGAAGGACAAGAATGCAGCAGCAATTCCCCTCCAATAGCTCCACAAAAGGCTTGGAAAAAACCTCCATCTCGAGCTCCATTTATAACCTGCATTGAGCTATTTTTCGCTAGCGATCATGCAAAAAGGCCCAGTCGGCCCTATGGTTGTCTCACAGCGACCAAATCCACGTCGGACAAGTTCCAGCGGATCACCTACCCGATCGGTGATGATGCCCATCGATCGGTGGTGACTAATGTCGATTGCCGATCGGCTACGGAGCGATTCGTGCTCGCGACACTCCCATCGGATCATTATCATCCCTCGGCGGTTGCTGCTATCGATCATTGCGATCCATATGGCACTCACGTCAAGCACAAAACCCTAGCCTTACACCCGGTCGAACCTAGTCGACTTGGATCGAACAAGCACCTATGCCGGTCGGTGATGTCGAGCAAAACCTCAAACACCAAGTTGTTTGAGCATCGACCATCGAGTAAACCCTCGAACATCAAGTTTGAGCCTCCGGCACTCGATCTTAGCTTGGCCAAGTCCACCTTATCCCTCTTGGAGTTCCCCACCGAAGCTCTCTTCCCTCGGCCTCGTCCCTCGGATCGCCAAGCGCCGCGGCCGCATAGCGCCATCGCCTAGAAGTATGCTTCCCTTTGGGCTCACTCCATTCGCTCCCCGTCCGGCGGTCACTCGGATGCACCAAGCGCACGGCTTCGCAATGTCATCCTTCACTGACTCAAGGACCCGAGCCTAGTGAACTTGCCAAGTTCTCAAGACTTCCCAAATGCACCAAGTGCACGGCTTCGCAATGCATTTCTCACCAAGCACCAAGCGCACGGCTTCGCAATGCTTTGGATTTCCCATGCCAAGCACCAAGCGCACGGCTTCGCAATGCTTTGGACTTTCCCATGCCAAGGCTTCCTCCTTGGACTTCCACACCAAGCTCCATGCTTGGATTTTCCATGCCAACCCCATGTTGGACTTTCCCATGACAATCCCATGTCATGAGTTTTGTCTATCATCAAAATATTATCAAGGTACTACTCGAGTCAAACTCGAGTCAACCTGGGCCGATTACACCAACAATCTCCCCCTTTTTGATGATTGACAAAACTACCATCACAAGTCTACCAATTCTCCCATATTGGCAATTCTCATATCCCAATGAGAATTCCAACGAACCCTAATTGGTAACTTGGTAACTTCTCCCCCTTTTTAATATTACATCAAAAAGGTCCTCCCCAAGGGTATGAATGTCTCATATCCCAATGAGATCTTACAATCTCTCCCTTGGAGGAACACATGCCTACAATCTTTCTAATGATCCCATATCACTTAAAGAGAGGCAACCCAATTTTCCTCCCATGAGGAAATACACATCCATCTTCCCATGATGGATACCTCCCCCTAGAGGCTTGCTCCCCTTGAGCATTGCACCAACAATGTCCTTGTAGAGTCCCTAACCCAATAGAAACATTAACCAAATCAAAATTAAGGCAAAGTTCAACAATGAATTCTCTTCCACCTTAAAGTTGATACTCTCCCTAAAACCCTTCTCCTAATCCATGTCCAATGGATTTCCACCCTCTCTAATGCTCTCCCAAGCATATCCTAGGGTTAGGAGTGGTTAGGGGACCTTAACCTAGCTGAACATGGGCCTAACCAGGGCAATGATCAAATCGTAAATCAATCCACTCATCACCGATCGCTACCCATGGCGAATCGATCGATAATCGATTTGAGTTTGACATTTGAAATGGATTTCCGAAATCCATAAGTAAATATACGTAATTTTAAAAATCTTGAAAATGCATACGTATAATACTTATCCTAAACACTATGGGTGAAAAATATTGGAAAATTATTTTACCCACTAAATTAGGAGATTGATACAAAGTTCAAAAGTTTAGAAAAGCTTCAATAAAGAGCCCTCTTTGTATCATCCCATTCAATGGTGATAGCTATCAAAAGATAGACTTCACCAATGTTTTTCAAAATGTTTTTAAAACCTTTATTTTCTTTTTCCTAAACATCTCACAAATATCTAGATGTGTAAAACACATACAAGTCAAGTTTTTAGTGAGATATGGGTTTTGTTTTCTTTATGTTCTCATGCATATTTCTAGGCCACAGAATTTGATTCCCTTCAAATTGTGTCATAGTCCTTAATTTCATTTTATTTAATGCATGATATGATTATGGCATAAATATGGTATAGATAAAAGCATATGCCAAAATCATGATGTCATGGCATGTAAATGACATTTAAGCATACATGACATATAAAAATAAATCTAAACATTATCATGACATATTTAGAGATACAAATGAGAATGATGTCATGACATGACAAGGAAAATAAAGCATGGCAAGAAAAATATACTAAGGTATAAAATGCCTAAGTGTTAAAATCAATTTGCCATTTCTAGGGATTAAATTCACTTTGCCTTAAACCATTCATTTCCCTAGTGTGCCAAAAACCCAAAATAGCACACCACGACCTCTATGACCTAATTGTGCCAATTTAAATCATTCTAAACTTCTCAAACACATTGGCACATCCTAATGTGTCAACTCTACTATGGTTAGGTTAACTACCCATCCATTTAGGGTTGACACACCCTAACCCATCTAGCGTGAATCGATCACGCTCTTAGGAACCCAATATCTATTGGTGCTCCTTGGGTTAACAAGGTATTCCCTAGGGATAACTTCCCTAGATACCTTCCTAATGACCCTTTTAGGCTTTGAAGCCATAGTCTTTTGGGTCTTTCCTAGGTCAACTCTAGAGGTGACTCCTCCATCGACCTTCTTAGTGGCTACATTTGATTTCTTTGAGGTGTTAGCCACTAAACACATACCATGGCTAGACTTAGGGATGGCTTCCCTATTAGCCTTGGTTTGTCTAGACCTAGATGATGTTCCATAATTAAATGGAACATTATGGTAGGACATAGGTTTGTGACCCAAACCCTTCTTGCCCTTAAATGTTTCTTGTTTCCTAGGTCTTGACTTTTGTGCATTAGACCCCTTAATCGAGTTTGATATTATTGCTAGGGTCTTCTCCAATTTTTCTAGCCTTGACCTCAAGGCTTGGTTCTCCACCTCTAATTTCCTCAATTTTGAATTTTCATTTATCTTTTGGGAAATGTTTTTCCTTTTAGGCATATGCCTAGATTTCTTGGGATTAACACCCAAGTTTTCTTCAATTCTCCTAATTGACTCCCTAGGTAAAATAGATCTAGTGTTTTGAGTCCTAGGTTTGTCCTTAGAGAAACTAACATGTTTAGCACCTAGACAATACACCTTATTATTTCTCTTAGCATGCTTTTCATTGATAATAGCAAGAGAACTAAAATAATTTTTAGCATGCTTTTTGACTTTAGGAATTAAAGGTGCATTAAGTAAATTTACCTTAGGGTTAGCTTTAGGAGCTCCCCCTACATGAGTTGCACCTTCTTGCCCTTTCTTCCTCCCCTTAGGGCATTTGCTTCGGTAGTGTTGATGTGTATAAATCATGCTATGTTTTCACTACTCCATATACTGCTTATGCTATGATGACTGCTTATGCTGTCTCTACTTAGATTTTTAGTTTGGTTAGTGCTATTTTGTTTGCATCTTTTCATATATCATAACATTGCATTTTTATATCATCTAGCGTAATACAACTGAATATTGGTCGGATCATGATATTCCTTTTTGCCTATTTGATAAGAGCCCTATTTCACTTCTAACACAGTCTATAGGTCTGAGGTATCCAAAAAAGGATTTAAATCCCCCATATCGGACGAGAACTCGATTTTCCATTGGAGACTTGCCTGCGCAACTTGGTTACTGGAGAAACACTTTCACTAGAAGTATGATCGAAAAAAAAAAACCGAAAACTGGAATTGTTTTCAAGCACCCCTTTGAGACCAAGTAGTTACTGGGGAAACACCTAAAAGGTGCCCCTTTGAGACTAACTAGTTACTGGGGAAATGCTCTCTATAAATTCCTTTCCTTCTCTCTTAGAAAGTGCTCCTTTGAAACCTTTTGATAATAGGTAAGAATGATCCATGCATTAAGGCAGGTAAGTGCCTCTATGCCATAAATAAGATTGCTCTACGATAGAAGGGATGTCAAATCCGGATTGGTGTCCAATGACTTTAGTCCAACCTTTCACGTGCACTATATAGGGATCTTTCAAACTTGGCAACTAGGAATGACTTGAAAAGATTAAGATCAGATTGTATACCTCTGGATGGTGTCTAGCATTCCCACAAATAAGTTGTCTTTTGAGTTTTCTTTGCTTGAGGACAAGCAAAAGTTTAGGACTAGGGGATTTTGATGTGTATAAATCATGCTATGTTTTCACTACTCCATATACATGCATTTTATCTCATTTTATGTTCTAGGCATGTATTTTATCATGATTTAGTTAAGTTTAGCATATTTTGGACAAAGAGACTTCTTTTGGGTATTTTCCGTGTTAACAGGGCAAAGAAGCAGGCGTATCAAAACAACACAGGCGTGTCATCAGTGACACGTCCGTGTCAGGGGTTCCAGCCTTCAACACGCCCTGGTTTAGCAGCCAACACGCCCCAGTCAAAGTGTTGACAGGACCGGCGTATCAAAAAAACATAGGCGTGTTATCAGTGACACGTCCATGTCAGGAGTTCCAGCGCTCAACACGCCCCAGTTCAGCCTTCGACACGCCCCAATTCAAGCGCAACACGCCCTGTGGGAAGCCCGCGACATGCCTGTGCCCTCATTTGGCAGGCGTGTTATCTGACTCGATTTCCTTCTGCGAGAGCCGCATGATTCGCCGTCTCAATTAAAGGAAAATCTTTTTCCTTAATTAAAGAGGAGGCCAAGGCTATAAAAGAGGAGATATTCTAACCCTAGAACAGGACGACGGGTGGTGAAAACGATGACAGAAGAAGGAGGATAAGGAAGGAGTCGACGACAGAGGAACACAGATGGCACTAAGTATCGTAATTTCTTTCTCTAGCAATTCTTGCCAAACTATGGAGTAGTGTCTTGTAATCTTAGGATGGGGGAGTAGCCCTTGACGATTTATGATGGATGATGTAATCTATACTACTTGAATTATTGTTTGTTTTGATCTGGTTTTTGGATTCTTATTGATAAACCTAACGAGCTAAGGGGAAGTACCTAACAGTGAACCCAAGTTCTCGAAACCCAAAACCAACTAGGGATTAACTCCTGCCAAGTAGCGGTGGTGTATCTATGAGGGCTTGCGGGGGTCTCGTGACAGGTCCCCTTAGCTGATTATGGTCCCGTGTGCAAACCTACCGTGAAAAGGAAATTTAGACTGTAAAGGAACTCTTATGGACTTAATGGATCTATCAAATCCAATTTTTACCAAGTAACGGAGGTAAGACTAGGGAGGTTTCCGGGGGTCTCGTGACAGGTCCCCTTAGCTGATTATGATCCCCTACGCTCGAATACCGTGACAGGTAAATTGAGTTTGATAGGTACAGTTAGCATAGACCTCAAAAGGGGCCGTTGATTTACCTTAGGATAGGTTCCATCAAAACAACTCTAATAGGGGTAGGAAAGAATTAAATCACCTTATAAATCGTCGACGTGGTGAAACCCATATCCTGAGATTCTCCTCAACTATTGACTTTTAGCTCGTTCTTCTCATTCGTTGTTCTTGACTGCTCAGTGTCTTTGCTTAATCCACAAATTGATTGACTAGATAACTTGGTATCACGATCATTCGGTAATTGTCCCAATCCCTGTGGGATCAATATTTTTATTACTTGACGACAACCATGCACTTGCGGAAAATAAGACATCAAGTGTCCCTTTTGATTGCATTTGAAGTACACAATGTGCTCTTTGCTCTTGATTTTGGGAACACCGGCATCCTTTGACTTTGGGTTGACTTTTGGTGTTGATGCCTTTTCCTTAGTCAATTTAGGGCATTTACTCTTGTAATGCCCTTTCTCCCTACACTCAAAGCATATTATGTGATTTTTATTCAAAATAATAACACTTGAGTTACCTAGGGTGGTGGTGGAGGCCTCTTCTTGATCTTCACTTCTCCCGGATGTGGATGCTTCTTGTTCTTGCTCCGGGATGGAAGATTGCCTCTCCTCCCCCTCAATGCTAGAGGTGGAGGTCTCCACCAAGTCATCAACATCTTCAAATGTTGTGGGTTCTTCTTCCTCGGCATTTTCTTCTACTTGTGCCGGTTGGAAGTTTTCTTGAAATTTCATTATCTTCTCCCATAATTCCTTTGCATCCTATAATCACCCAATCTAGACCAAATAGTGTTAGGTAACAAATCACTAATCAACTTGATTACCTTTAGATTTTTCTTGAAGTCTTTGATTTGGTCTTGGGTCCATTTTGACTTCTCAATTGGCTTGTTGTTTTTATCCCTAGGCATTTCAAAACCGTTTTCTATAATTAACATAGAATCAAAATCGGTTTCAAGATATACCTCCATCCGTTTCCTCCACCAAGCAAAATCTTCATCGAATTTCGGTGGATGGATGAAGCCGACCATTTGTAGTGCTCTCGCGGCGGTTAGTCCTTGAAGAGCGACCTCGGCTCTGATACCACTTGTTGGGGGATCGAAACAGCCTGCTAGAGGGGGGTGAATAGCCCTCGTTCGTTGGATGGTGGAATTTACTCGTTCTCATTTCGTGCTCGTTTACAATTCTTGTTAGCGGAGCGGAATAACAATAATAATACTAACAAGATACACAAATACACACAAGAACATGCAATACACAAAGATATACGTGGTTCAGAACCTTAGGGTTCCTACTCCACGGGGCGAGCTCAATGAGCTCTAGAGATGCACACGGCAATACTCAAACTCCTTCTCGACTACACGTCGGAGGTGGAGAAACCTCTCACAAACAATTACAACAGTAATATAGAAATACAAGCAAATACACAAAAACAATACACAAGAAAACTTTCACCGATTGCTTTGATCACTTTGCTTGTTTCTTGCTTTAGATGGCTCTTGAAGGACTGGAATACAGCAGCAATTCCCCTCCAATAGCTCCATAAAAGGCTTGGAAAAAACCTCCATCTCGAGCTCCTTTGATCGCCAAAAGGCCATCGCCGTAGTCGTTGTCTCACAACGGTCAGATCCACGTCAGACAAGTTCCAAAAGATCACCTACCAGTCGACTGATGATGCCCATCAGTCGACTGGCGACCTAGTAGTCAACTGCCCAGTCGGCTATGGAGCATTCTGTGCTCACGACACTCCCATCAGTTGACTGCCATCCCTCGAAGCGATCAGCCGTATCATCAGCGATCCATGGCGAATCGCCAAGCACAAAACCCTAGCCTTACACCAGTCGAACCCTAGTCGACTTGGATCAGTCGAACCGGCACCTATGTCAGTCGACTGATGTCATGAAAAACCTCAAACACCAAGTTGTTTGAGCATCCGATCGTCGGGTAAACCCTCAAACATCAAGTTTGAGCCTCCGACACTCAGTCTTAGCCACTTGGCCAAGTCCACCTTATCCCTCATGGAGTTCCCCACTGAAGCTCTCTTCCCTCGGCCTACGTCCCTCGGATGTGCCAAGCGCACGGCTTCGCAACGCCATCCTTCGCGTCTCATACCCAAGAAGTATGCTTCCCTTTGGGCTCACTCCATTCGCTCCCAGTCCGGCGGTCTCTCGGATGCACCAAGCGCACAACTTCGCAATGCCATCCTTCACCGACTCAAGGACCCGAGCCTAGTGAACTTGCCAAGTTCTCAAGACTTCCCAAATGCACCAAGCGCACGGCTTTGCAATGCATTTCTCACCAAGCACCAAGCGCACGACTTCGCAATGCTTTGGATTTCCCATGCCAAGCACCAAGCGCACGGCTTTGCAATGCTTTGGACTTTCCCATGCCAAGGCTTCCCCCTTGGACTTCCACACCAAGCTCCATGCTTGGATTTTCCATGCCAACCCCATGTTGGACTTTCCCATGACAATCCCATGTCATGAGTTTTGTCTATCATCAAAATACTATCAAGGTACTGCTCGAGTCAAACTCGAGTCAACCTGAGCCGATTGCACCAACAGGACTTCGAGTGAGATGAGAGAATGAGTGAATTGTAAGTAGCTCATTAGGTGAACTTGGCTGAATGGCTAAGTGTCTGATGAGTTTTCCCGACATCAGTCGGCTGCCATGGAATGGCAGTCGACTGCTCTGAGTCGAATGGGTTCGACTGGTATCCAACTAAGTTGTTTTGGGGCCAACAGTCGACTGCCATATGTGGGCAGTCGACTGCCAAGACCATCAGGTGACTGCTGAAGGCAGCAGTCGACTGATCAAGAGGGTTTGGGCCATAGAACCACTTGTAGTTGACTCGGCAGTCGACTACGGAGGCAGCAGTCGACTGATGGGATCCATCAGTCGACTGCCAAGTGTTTCGTTGGACTACAACGGTCGGGATTCGATATGTTCAGAGGTTGTTGAAGTGGCGGCAGTCGACTACCAAGGGCAGCAGTCGACTGGTGGCGGCCAACGGGAAGAAATCAGCCCTCTCTATAATAAGAGAGGGTGTGGGCTTTTGGATGCCTAATGCTTATGCTCTAAGTGACCATCCAAGTGCTCTACAAGATTCAAACTCCTTCTCTTAGCTTTCTTTCACATCTATTGTAAAAGAAGGAGTGTCTTTGAGTTGTAAGGGTTACCTTCACCTAGCTTAGTGTAAAGGAGAGACCGATAGTGATTTAGTTGTGGAGTGATTCACCGGGGATGAATCGGATCGTGGATTAGTGGCGTAGCCGTGAACCACGTTATATTTCAGTGTTAGCATTGTTTGTATTCTTTATTGTATATTTGCTTGTCTTTATTAGTATTCCGCTTGTGCAAATAATTGTGTAGATGAGTAAATTCCACCATCCAACGACAAAGGGCTATTCACCCCCCTCTATCCAGTCGATCAATCCCCTACAGTCTTGGGCAATTTAGCCAAAGCTAACTCAAGGCATAGTATGATGTGGATCTTATCCCGTGAAAATTATAGCTAATTTGTATGAATCTAGTAATGTGGTCTGACCACATCCATGACTCGATTCTACAAAAGCCCTATAATTCAATGGAAGCATCATTTGATTAAAGGCCTAATTAAATGATAAATGGAATATGATATTAATTTTCTACATTGTGTATGTTATAGATTACCATGTCGACAAACACGAACACTCTCTCCCTGCGTTCTGTCCTTGAGGAGGACAAGCTCAATGGAGCTAATTTCCTGGACTAGTAAAGGAATATGAGAATCGTTCTCAGCCAAGAAAGAAAATTGTACGTCCCAGAGCAGCCCATTCCGAAGGCGCCTCCTGCCACTGCCTCGCGAGCTGACCGAGATGCTTACAAGAAGAATCAAGATGATCCATTAGATGTCTCATAGTTTTAAAATGGGAATCCTTTCATTCCGCGACTTATTTCTTCCCCACGGACTAGCCCTCCCGACTGCGACGAGCATCAGTTGAGCTCTTCATCTCCGTCCAAGCTTTACAACCTCAAAACAAGCTTTCTCTAGTCCAGAGTAAGGATCTTCTTCCTTCTCCTTGCCATTTCCTCTTAACCCTAACCCTATTCTCTGACCACTCGAACACAACTAGGGTTCCAGCAGGAAAACTGCTACTTCTACAGCAAGCGCTTATTCTTGGTTCTATGACACCAAAACTAAAAAGAAAGGAACCTGAGTTCTCCATCTCTAGGCCCTCACGAGAGAGACCTTGCTCGGACCATCGTTTCCCTTCAGAAAATCATTTTCACACCTTTAGGAGGCATGAGTTTGAACTCCTAAGCATCCGATCCATAGATGCACATTTCTTCTCCAATAATGCACCATATGTTAGGGAGATGGTTTAGCATTATAGACTCGGTAAGTTAGTCAACTACAATCATGATATCAATGAAGACCTACTTATCAAATTCTATAACAACCTACAAACCACTAAAGATAGGCTTATCTATCAGTCTAGGGTAGCCAAAACAGACATCACTCTTACTCCAGCCATCTGGAGATCATTTCTCGGATGTAGAGAGTACACCTCTAACCTAGAATGCTATCCTACTCTTCCTGAAAACTTAGTAGGCTTTGACCTCAATCCCATCCACGAATCGCTTTTTAGACGCCGTAGAGATGAAGGAGTTAATTTGGTGTCAGCCATGACACTAACGGCCCCTGACAACATCTTATACAAGATCATTATCGGATGCATATTGCCCATAGTCTCCAAAGGGCAAGCCAAAGTTAAGCCACATCATTTATTGTCTCTCCACCTTTTCAAAAACCACCTTGATATTAACATAGCCTTGATCATGTTTTTGTGTATTGTTCATTTCTCCATTCCAGTCAAGAAAAAGGTTTACATGCCTTTTGGTCACATCTTCACTTTCTGGTTAGAGTCCCTAGGCATAAACACATCCAGGGTAAAAGAAAGGCAGGTGAAAAGGCTGGACTATATCCATTGGAGGAATTTATCTCTAGCATGATATCTGAAGAAATTTAATGGAAGGATGGTCATCAAGGTGAGGAGCATAGGGATCTTGAGGAAGAACTTGCTCTTCCTGCTGAAGAACCACACCATCCGGCTCCTAACCAAGCTAAACAATTGACCACTATCACGGAGCAACTATCTCAACTTCGTGAATCCCATGAGACTTTTGTGAACACAATCACAATGACGACATCAGATTTCCAACTACAAACCAACCTAAGATAAACTCAAATCCAAGACACCCAAGATAAAATCCTTCAAGAGCAGAAGGAAATCAAAAAGATCATGATCAGTTGGGGAAGTAGCTCGAAGAAACCTTCTGCATCAGCCCCCGACAAATAGAATCATGTTAATGATCTCAAATTGTGTCAATTCACCTAGGATAGTTGTACTATGGATATTTGATTGTGTGTTTAAACTTCTAACTATGATTGTTCCTGTGAAAAAGTTTTTGTGAAACCGTTTTTTGGAACGTCAACATTTTGTTCATTTTGTTTTTTGTTGTATGATATGTTATTGATTATGTGTGGTTGAGTCGGTTAGTGTCTATCAAACTTCTTGTTGTATGTGCAATTCTTGCTAGCGCCCCCCGAACAACTCAAACCTTGACTCCATCCCACCATTTTTAGTGCAATCGTTATGTGTGCACCTAATCAACCCTAAAAGAATGTTTGATTGAGGGGGAGCTACAGTTTGGGAAATCCATAGTATTAGTGGGATCTTTCCATATATTTTATACCCCAAGCCTAACAATACCCTAAGATGCTTGATTATTAGATCTGAATGTCACCATGTTAGAAAAACATTTCAAAAACATTTTAGAAAACCTTGGTTATGTCTATCTTTTGATAGCAATCACCATTGAGAGAGTTGATACAAAATAGGACCAAAACATTGAAATTTTCAATGGTTTTATGTTTTGTATCAAAATCACTATTTTATGGGTAAATTAATTTTCAAACATTTTTCATCCATTATATTTGTGATAAGTAATGTATGTTTAAAATTTTGTGATTTTTAAACTTATGTACATTTACTTATGCTTTTTCGAAGTTTTGTTTCTGAAAACTAAAATTTAGAAATTTCAGTTATCAATCGTATCATGGATGACACTCGGTGATGGGTGACAAGACTGGCGAAGATCGCCTGTCGACAGGCGCAAACTACAGCGATGAACTACCGGACTTAGTGGTAGTAGGCAAAGCGCCTGGCGAGAGGCAAAACTTCACTGGCGTCAAAGCGCCTAAGCGAGTGCGTGGCGACAAAGCTCGCAGCGCAAACTACCACGCACAAAACTACAGCAAGCTGATGCGAACTACGATGAAGAACTACCCTAGCGCGCTTAATACCGAGTTTGATGAATGATGCTTGGTATCAGTCGACTGATGTGTGTGTGGCAGTCGAATGATTACTGTTAGAATCAACTGCCTATGTTTGACATCCCTAACCACTAGTTACCAAAATATATGCTTTGGGAAGCATTAGAAAGAGTAAAATTCATTGGTTATAGATTAGGAGGGTTGTCAAAATGATGTATCAAACTCAAGGTGAGGGAAAATTCAATGTTGAACCTTTAACCTTAACATTGATGGTTTAAAGCTCCTATAGGCTTAGGGACATCCCACAAACATTGTTGGTGCAATGGTCAAGGGGGAGCAAGCCTTTAGGAGGAACTATCCATCATGGGATGATGGAAATGTTTATTCCTCATGAGGGGGAGAAATTAAAAAACTTGGAATGCCCAATTTGGAAATTGCGAAAGTTTCTAGGAGTACTTCTCTTGAGTGATATGGGACTTATCACTAGGAATAGTGATGGCATTATAGATGTTTTGCATCATAAAGAGAGATTTGTAAGATCTCATTGGATATGAGACCTTGACCTCCTTAGGGAGATTTTTTTTATGTATGACAAAGGGGGAGAGTATAGGTTTCAAGTTATTGTGATATTTGTGATATTATTCAAATAGACGTTGCCTTTGTAACAAAGGGGGAAATTTCTTCCCATTACATGTAAAATTTCTGCACTCCAAGTTATATTATCCCTATTACATGAATGATAAATTTCTGATATGAAGTATTTCTGCACCTCAGGCAAAATTATTGATATGAAATATTTCTGCACCTCATGCTAAATTTCTGATATGAACTATTTCTGCACTTAATGCTATATTTCAGAATTTGAGATGAACTGAATTTATATCACCTAAACATAAACAATGTTGTCAAACATCAAAATGGGGGAGATTGTTAGTGTAATCAAGCCCATCGAATGTTTCAATGTTTAACAACAAGGTTTAAGTCAAGGAAATTGAAATATAGTTCGAGCTAGAGTGTAGTCATGACATTACCTCAACTGATTCAAACCTAAGGTCACTAAGTTAGATGTTTGGAGTGACATTAGACCTATGGATGAGAAATCCAAGGGTAGGTCTTGGCATGGGAAATCCAACCTGGAGTTTCCATGGGAAGTCCAAGCTTACGTCTTGGCATGGGAAGTCCAAGCATGGGTCTTGGCATGAGAAATCCAACATGGGTTGGCAAGGGAAAGTCCAAGCTTGAGTCTTGGCAATTGAGAAATCCAAGGGGGAACCTTAGTAAAGGAAGAGTACAAGCTGGCTGGAGGCCCGGAAGCATGGTGATGGAGAGGGCATAGTAACGTGCTCGTTCTCCATTGGAGTTAGAGAGGGCACAAGGGAGTGCTCGGTCTCTAGCTAGTGTACTCGTTAGTAAGAGAGGGCACAGTAACGTACTCGGTCTCTTACTAGGGTACATGGGCCCAATACTCGTTAGACAAGGAGGGCGTAGTAACGCGCTCGTTCTTTGTCTAGGGTACATGGAGTACTCATTCGGCAAGGAGGGCATAGTAACGCGCTCGTTCTTTGCCAAGGGTACTTAGAGTATTCGTTAGTTAGAGAAGGCACCGTAACGTGCTTGGTCTCTTATTAGGGTGCTTGAAATGGCAGCTTACTTGAAAAGATACTCATGTGCTTCAAATATTTCCAGTGTCAGTCGAGCCACCATAGAGTCGACCGACACTCGCACAAAGGCAGAATCGGCGGGCTCATTGCCGCCATTGCCACTACGATGGAACAACACAGAACCGAGCCCAGCTCAGCTGCGGGGTCGACTGCTCCAGGGCACTTTGTCACCAGGGCAGATTGTCGCCAAGTCACTTCCGCCAGAGCACTTCCACCAGAGCAATTTTTGCATAAACCCTATAGCGATTTAGTCGATTTGGTAGCTGACCGTGTAGCTATGGATTCATTCACATAACCGAGCCCGGCTTGGTTGCGGGGTCGACTATTTGGTGTTTTTCGAGCACAGACGCGAGTCAGACTCGACTGTGGGTTCGACAGATGGAAGCGACAATGGGATGCTTCCATTTCGAGTAAAGATTCAAATGCACCGATTTTCGGTTGGAGGAGAAGGCTCCGTTCTTGGCAAACCACCAGAAGTTGGAGGCGGTTATGGGGACAAGCTCAGGTGACCAGAGTTTGGTCGGGCATGGTCTCTAGGGATCCAACGGTGGAAGATAAAAGGTTTACTGGAAGAAACGGCTAGAAAAAGAGAAAACAGAGGTTCTTGACTTGTTCAAAATCACTAAAGTTCCAGTTTTCATCTTGAGAAAATCAAGCTCTCTGTGATTCATACTGAAGGAGAAGAAGAAAAAACCACACTCTCATCTGGCCTTCTCTCCAACAAGTGCGTTGTCGATCATCTTCTTGCAAGTGCTACAACTTCATCTTCAAAGCAAGTAGCCGAACAACAATCTTTAAATGGTTTTTAATACTTAGCTTGCTGTTCTTAAAGTATATTCATTGCATTGTAAGCTTGTAAGAGGTGAAGTTTTCGCCTCCGGAACCATTCCGATCATACATAGTAGATTTTCCTTTTGAGCTGCTCGTGGAGTAGAAACTGCTGAGTTCTGAACCACGTAAATACCTATGTTTGGTTGTGTTTATGCTTTGTGTTTTTGTATTTCTACTTCCGCTACATAATCCTCTGTTTTGTAGTCAAAAGTGAGTTAGAATTTTTTAACTCGCTATTCATCCACGCCCCTCTAGCGAGCCTCGATCCCAACAAAGCTAACTCAAGGTCTTTTGTAAATGTGGATCTTGATCCTATAAACAAGAGTTGTATAGAGATGTAATCGGTAATTTGTTACGTACCAATCATACTAAGTCTTGGGCGATTTAGCCAAAGCTAACTCAAGGTGTAGTATGATGTGGATCTTGTCCCGCGAGAATTATAGCTAATTTGTATGAATCTAGTAATGTGGTTTGACCACATCCATGACTCGATTCTATAAATGTCCTATAATTCAGTGGAGCATCATTTGATTAAAGGCCTAATTAAATGATAAATGGAATATGATATTAATTTTCTGCATTGTGTATGTTGTAGATTACCATGTCGACAAACACAAACACTCTCTCCCTGCGTTCTGTCCTTGAGAAGGACAAGCTCAATGGAGCTAATTTCTTGGACTGGTATAGGAATCTGAGAATCGTTCTCACCCAAGAAAAAAAATGGTACGTCCTGGAGCAGCCGATTCCGGAGGCACCTCCTGCCACTGCCTTGCGAGCTGACCTAGATGCTTACAAGAAGAATCAAGATGATCCATTAGGTGTCTCACAGTTTTAAAATGGGAACCCTTTCATTCCATGACTTATTTCTTCCCCACGGACTACCCATCCCGACTGCAACGAGCATCAGTTGTGCTCTTCATCTCCGTCCAAGCTTTACAACCTCAAAACAAGCTTTCTCTAGTCCAGAGTAAGTGTTAGGACCTTTGTAACGCTAGAGGGGGGGTGATTAGCGTCAATGGAATTCAATCGCGGTTGTGTCTACAAATTCGTTAGCGCAGCGGAATATAGATAATACAATAACAATAATGAAAACACAACACGCTAACACGAGTATATAACGTGGTTCGGAACCGCACGGTTCCTACTCCACGGATCGGGCTCAAATGAGCCCTAGCGATGCCAATCACACACCACTATCAAATAACTCCTTCTCGGAACAATCCGGAGGTGGAGAAACCTCGTACAATATGATTACAACAATAATCAAATGAATACAAGCAATATAGTGAAATACAAAGCAATACAAGTAAAGGAAACACTTTACAAATGCTCTTTGAATGCTTGATCACTTGGTTGATCGAGTAGCACTTGGAGACCCTGAATTGCAGCAGCAACTCGCCCCAAATCGCCTCAAAGAACCATTCCTTTTTCTTCCACCACGAGCTCCATATATAGCTTCAACCTGTGCTGGAAAAAGTCGATCAGTCGACTGATCGGGACCATCAGTCGACTGATGCCACTGTTGTCGTGAGACAACGGCTAGTTCCACGCTGGATAAGTCCAACGGAACTTCGATCGACCGATTGACAGACCATCAGATCGATGGAGTCCTCACTCGACCGATCAGTCTCGACTCCATTCGCGTGGTCGAATTCTCGAGCACCGGTCGACCGATCGACGATCGCCGATCGCTGAGCCATCATCGACCGCCAACCTATGGCGGTCTTGCCATAACCCGCATCAAACCCTAGTTGACTTCGGTCGGATCGCCACATGGCACGGGCCGACCGCACACCTCAAACATGAGGTTTTAACTCAAGTATGGTTCCCCATACTTGCTAGACCACCCTTAGCCTAGACCTAAGCCTTCTAGTCACCTCCATCACCTCACGCCTCTCGGATCCCTCCAAGTCATCCATGACTTGTTCATCCATCGCGCTAGCCTTCGTGCTTCCGTCAGCTATGTCATGCTAACGGTGTCTACACCGCCAAGGCACATTGGACTTACGCCGCCAAGACTCCGCTTGGACTTTACGCCGCCAACCATTGGACTTATGCTGCCAAGACTACCGCTTGGACTTTACGCCGCCAATATCAAATCCCTTGGACTTCAAATGCCAACCCATGTTGGACTTTCCATGCCAAGACCATGCTTGGACTTCTCAAATGCCAAGACCATGCTTGGACTTTCCCTTGCCAACCCATGTTGGACTTTACATTGCCAAGACCCATGCTTGGACTTTTCCCAATGCCAAGTGTCCCACTTGGACTTTACCATGACAATTACATTGTCATATGTTTTTGTCGAAACATCAAAACACATCAAAACATCACTCGAGCCAAACTCGAGTCACGTCATCAGGACTGGGCCGATTGCACCAACAATCTCCCCCTTTTTGATGTTTGACAAAAACCAAACAAATAATTGAGTTAGAATACTAACTCAAATCCTTTACCAATTATCCCAAATGTTCTCCCCCAAACATTCTCCCCCTTTTTGACTAACATCAAAAAGGTTTTCTCTCCAAGGAGGTCAATGTCTCATGTCCCAATGAGATCTTACAATCTCCCCCTTGGTTCAAAAACACCTAGGATGCCTACCATCTTCCTAGTGATAAGTCCCATATCACTCAAGAGAGGCAATCCTAATCACTCTCCCAATTTCCAAATTGGGTTTCTAAAAATCCATCAATTTCCCAAATTGATAACATTCCCATAACTTCTCCTTTTCAAGGAGAAAAACACATCCATCATCCCAAGATGGATACCTCCCCCTAAAGGCTTGCTCCCCCTTGACCATTGCACCAACAATGTCCTTTGGGAGTCCCTAAGCCAATAGGAACTCTAAATCATCAAAATTAAGGTTGGAAATTCAACATTGAACTTTCCACCACCTCAATTTGATACTTTGACCTAACACCTCTCCAAATCCATATCCAATGAACTTTCACCCTTCATAATGCTTCCCAAAGCATATCCTAGGGTTAGGAGTGGTTAGGGACCATCAGAAGTCTGAATCGGGTTAAACAAACCTTGTCAACCCAAAATCAGCTTGGCAATCGACTACGTCAAATAACGATCAGCCATACTCATCGATCATTGCCACCGGCTGATCGATAATCTAAAATCCGATTTTGATTATTAGAAATGAATTTCAAAAAATCATAAATAATTATACATTTATCGAAAAATCACGAAATTTGATACGTATAATACTTATGACCAATACAATGGGTGAAAAATGTTTGAAAATTATTTTACCCATTAAATAGTGACATTGGTACAAAGTTCAAGAACATTGAAATTTACAATGTTTTGGCCCTACTTTGTATCAACTTCATCAATGGTGATTGCTATCGAAAGATAGACTTCACCAAGGTTTTTCAAAATGATTTTAAAATGTTTTCAAACCTTATCTTGGACCATAATTTATTGGCTAAATATACATAGCTTGTATATTAGCTTTCCTTATGATTTTGGTGATAATTAAAATAAGTTTGAGTTCATCTAGATGCACTACCGATGCACCTTGAACCTAACCTATTATCCTAGCATCTCACATGTATTTAGGGTGTATACATACACATACATGTCAATTAGATGTGAGATGTGGGTTTTGTTCTCCCTAATCTAGAGTTTTATGCATTTTCTAAAGCAACTCTACTTGATTCCCTTATAACTGCGACTCCAAGTCATGCCATAGTCCTTAAATCAATTTTAATCAAGTTAATGCATGAATGTATGATCATGGCATAAATAATAGTATTATTAAAACGTGGCCAATGATCATGATGTCATGGCATAAGATGAGATCTAAAAGACACATGACATTTATCCTTAATTCTAAAGCATAATCATGACATATAAAATGATTAAGAATAAACATGATGTCATGACATGGCATGTGGTAGCAATACAATTATACAAATATTTATTCATACACACAAGATTTTTTAGAAATAAGGATTTCATTTAAACTTAAATTTGTCTTTACAATCAAAAGAAGATTGGCTAAGCTCAATCTTACTACAAACATTGACAACCACAAAAACAATATCCTCTAATCGTCCGCAGGAGGTGGCGATGGAGGTTGCTGCTGACTCAGAGTCCAGGCCCGCATCATCTCTAGCATATCGCGCTGATGCTGCTCTATGCGGCCCTGGGTCTCCTCCATCCTATCGAGACGTGTGCCAAAAGCTGCACGCTCGCAATAACTCTCATCTACCGAGTCAACCCATCACGATACTCTCAAATCTGGACTCAATGGCCACGACGAATCGATGGACGGCCCGATGATGTGTCTGCCGCAAGATCCGGTCATCCTCATCGAGGTGTCCGCATCCTCGCCCTCTGCATCTGGGGCGGCGGAGGAGGTGTCTCAGGCGCTTCGGGTGGTCGTGGCGCCAACTCCATCTGTCCAGCGCCCATCCGTAGCTTCGCTAAGGAGAAGTTACGAACTGATATACAGTCGTACACTTCCGATAGCTGTCGCAGAGTGCCCCTATGGATGTTAATGCCTACGGAGTCGAGCCATGCTGTGATGATATGTCCAAATGGCATATGCACTTTCCCTTGTACAGGGGAAGTGAAGTGCACAATGCAATGGAAGATGTTCAATGCAAAGTTTATGTCTAGTCAAGACGCATGGCATATAGAAGAAAGAGATGGGAGGCGAATCTTAGCGCACTCGAGTGATAATGGTAGAACACCCAACAATGACCTTATAAAGGACATAACCTGATAGAAAATAGGTTTGTTTTGGTGGGCGTGGATAACCAAAAATGCGCCATGCATGGACTCCATAGTGATATGGGCAAAAGGCTCAGGGGAAAGTCCATGGTAGGGTAGAAGATAAAGGTATCATTTCGACGGCCTACACTCGAGAAACCCCTGCAGATTGCAGAGTGAACTCTAAATCGCGTTTGCAACGCGAGTAGTGTATGTAGGGCCGCCATCTACCTTTTAAGGTTTTGATAGAATTCTTTAATAAGGTCATCATTGATTGGATGCGTGCACAAGACAATCTTCATCAAATTGTAGTATGCAATGAGTTCCATGACGTCACTACAATGCCTATCGAAAAATTCCTATCTATGTACCTAACCAACATAGGTTGGTACAACAGATTCACTCTCGGATGGATCATTCCTACGGGCTCTCCTATTATGAATGTAATGTGATGATATGCAATGCAATGGCAACAATACGCGATTAGATAAACCTACATTGTAATGGAAATGAAAATTAGGGCTCGGAAGAAGAATCACATTTAGCGCCATGTGTGTGTCGGAGGGAAGACTCAAGAGTTGCTGAGGATCGCCAGAAAAGTCGCCGGAAAGCTTCAGCCGCCGGAACCCTAAACGGAACAAAGACAATAAACCCTAAATCCCTTGAACTAGTGCTCCAAGATAGGTCAAAAACAAAGGAAAGGGGAGACATGCTTATCAAACCTAGGACTTAGGAAAGAGCTGGTCGAGAGGGAGAGGCGATCGGAGATCGAAGGAGGAAGAAGCTTTCGTCGCGTGAAATGCCGAACCCTAGCGGTTCGCGTTTTAAAACACGATTGATCGCGATGTGGAGCATCGATCGATCGACGGTTTACCGGTTTGTGATCGGCAATGATCGATCCGGCGCTGATTGAACCTTCAACGTGCTACAGCATCGATCGATCGATGTTTCTCATCGATCGTGATGTGCTATATCATTGCTCGTCGAGCACTCGATCGATGGCCTTCGGCCTCGGTGAAACGATACCATCCCGATCGATGATGGACCACATCGATCGATGGTCGATCACCGAGTCATGGAGCTAGCACTCGATCGATGGCGTATCGTATCGCTACGATGTTATCGATCACGAATGATATGTATCGATCGTGATGTCGATTTCGATTCACGAAAATCGAAAATCTCGATTTTATCATCTTAATTGTTCCATTTTATCACGTTAGATCTTGTATCTTGAATGTATTGATGTTATACTTTTATTTATGTATTTGTTCATGTATTTTAATGTTTTATTTCATTTTTGCAAACATTAACATTCAACGATTTCCAAAACCTAACATCTCACCCTTTCTAAGTGTTGAAATACACAATCAAGGTAAAAGACTTGTTTTGTGAGATGTAATCTATCCTAGACATTCATTTCATGCAAACATATGGTAAAACATATGAAGCATGGTGAATACAAGACATCAAGTTGTGTGGCACTTGAGTATCACTCTAGATATTACATTTACATCTTAACCACACATTTCTTGATACATGACCTTCCCAAGTGTGCCAATAGTCAAAAGTACACACTATGACCTCTAAACCTAAATTGTGCCAATTTGATCATTTTATCAAACTTCATAATTAATATTGGCACATCCTAAAATCTTTTAGGATTATGATTCAATTGTATTTCCAAGGTCACCTCCTTGAAAATGACCTTAAAGTGCCACCTTAACCATGGTTAGGTTAACTACCCTTCCATTTAAAGTTGGCACACTAACCCATCTAGCGTGAATCAATCACGCTCTTAGGAACCCAAAACCTATTTGAGCTCCTAGGGTTAATTAGGTATTCCTTAGGGATAACCTCCCTAGATACCTTCCTAATGACCCTCCTAGGCTTATTAGCCTTGGTCATTTGGGTCTTACCTAGGTTGACTCTAGGGGTAACTCCCCTTGCAACCTTCTTAGTGGCCACCCTAGGTTTCCTAGAAACCCTAGCCACTAGGCACACACCATGGTCAACTCTAGAGATGACTTCCTATTGACCTTGGTCTTCCTAGACCTAGTTAGTGTTCCATAGTCAAATGGAACACTATGGTAAGCCACCTTAGGCTTAGGTTTGTGACCCAAACCTTTCTTGCCCTTGGTTGACTTTTGACTCTTAGGTCCTAGATGTTGACTTTGACTTCTTGACCTAAAAGTTTGACAATTAGACCCTTGAAATTGATTTTGTATCTTGTTTAGGGTCTTTTCCAATTTCTCAAGCCTTGACCTCAAGGCTTGGTTCTCTAATTCTAATTGCCCAATTTTAGAATTTTGATTTAAATCTTGGGCATTTGACTTCTTAGGCATATGCCTAGTCCATTTAGGGTTAATACCTAGATGTTCTTGTATTTTCTTAATAGATTCCCTAGGTATGGTTTTTCTAGGGACATTAGTCCCAAATTTCTCCTTATTATTAAGGTGTACCTTCTTAGCTCCTAAACAAATATGTTTGTTATTTCTAGCATGCTCTTTATGATAAATAACAAGAGAATTAAAAGCATGCTTTTGCCTAGAAATTGAAGGTGTATTAACAAATTTTACCTTAGGGTTTGCTTAGAGGCTCCCTCTACACGTGTTGCCCTTCTGCTCTTTCTTCTTCCTCGCCCCTTGGGCATTGACTCGGAAAATGTCGGTTGTCGACACTTGAAGCACACCACGTGCTCCTTGCTCTTTGACTTGGGAACCGGCATCCTTTGACTTTTCTTGACTTTTAGGTGCGGAGGCTTTCTTGATCCTCTTTGGGCATTTGCTCTTATAATGCCCATACTCCCTACACTCAAAACACATTATATTATTTTATTTTGAATGAGGTGTTTGAGTTACCGATGCGGTGGTGGAGACCGGAATTGGACTTTGAGCTTCTTCATCTTGACCGGATGTTGAAGGCTCTTCTTGAGGTTGCTCCGGTATCGAGGATGGTTTCTCCTCCTCTTCTATTTCCTCTTCCGATCCGGAAGTTGACTCCTCACTTCCTCCCGATTCCTCACTTTCACTTGAGGATGAGCTCTCTTCTTCGGTCTCCTCCTCTTCCGAATCTTCTTGGACCGATTCGGGATTTTCGTGGAACTTGATCAACTTGTTCCACAATTCCTTGGCATCCCTATAGCTTCCTAATCTAGACAAAATATCGTTAGGTATCAAATCAATTAGCATTTTTGTTACCTTAACGGTTGTCTTGAATTTTTCCCGTTGCTCCTCGGTCCATCTTTTCATCTTGAGGATTTTGCCGTTTTCTCCTCTCGGAGCATCAAAACCTATAGTCACGGCAAGCCAATTTTCTATATTTGTCATTAGAAAATATTGCATTCTACCTTTCCAATACGCGAAGTGTTCTTGAAGGAAGGTGGGATGTTGGCGTCGTCACCCAATTTTCTTGAAATTCCATATTCTTCCCTCTAGCTTCTTCAACTCTGGTTAGTCCGTAGAAGAGCCGGGCTCTGATACCACTTGTTAGGACCTTTGTAGCGCTAGAGGGGGTGATTAGCGTCAATGGAATTCAATCGCGGTTGTGTCTACAAATTCGTTAAGCGTGAATATAGATAATACAATAACAATAATGAAAACACAACACGCTAACACGAGTATATAGCGTGGTTGGAACCGCCGCGGTTCCTACTCCTGGATCGGGCTCAAATGAGCCTAAGCGATGCCAATCACACACCACTATCAAATAACTCCTTCTCGGAACAATCAGGAGGTGGAGAAACCTCGTACAATATGATTACAACAATAATCAAATGAATACAAGCAATATAGTGAAATACAAAGCAATACAAGTAAAGGAAACACTTTACAAATGCTCTTTGAATGCTTGATCACTTGGTTGATCGAGTAGCACTTGGAGACCACTGAATTGCGTGACGCTCGCCCCAAATCGCCTCAAAGAACCATTCCTTTTTCTTCCACCACGAGCTCCATATATAGCTTCAACCTGTGCTGGAAAAAGTCGATCAGTCGACTGATCGTGACCATCAGTCGACTGATGCCACTGTTGTCGTGAGACAACGGCTAGTTCCACGTTGGATAAGTCCAACGGAACTACCATCAGTCGACTGATTGTGACCATCAGTCGACTGATGGAGTCCTCACTCGACCAATCGAGTCTCGACTCCGATACGTGGCGAATTCTCGAGCACCGGTCGGTGATCGGGCGATCGATCGGCTCGAGCCATCGATCATTGCCAACCTATGGCGGTCATGCTCGCTCCATAACCCGCAGTCAAACCCTAGTTGACTCGGTCCAGTCGACTGCCACATGGCACCAGTCGACTGGCACACCTCAAACATGAGGTTTTAACTCAAGTATGGTTACCCCATCCTTTGCTAGACCACCTTAGCCTAGACCTAAGCCTTCTAGTCACCTCCATCACCTCACGCCTCTCGGATCCCTCCAAGTCATCCATGACTTGTTCATCCATCGCGCTAGCCTTGGTGCCGTCGGCTATGTCATGCTAACGGTGTCTACACCGCCAAGGCACATTGGACTTACGCCGCCAAGACTCCGCTTGGACTTTACGCCGCCAACCATTGGACTTATGCTGCCAAGACTACCGCTTGGACTTTACGCCGCCAATATCAAATCCCTTGGACTTCAAATGCCAACCCATGTTGGACTTTCCATGCCAAGACCATGCTTGGACTTCTCAAATGCCAAGACCATGCTTGGACTTTCCCTTGCCAACCCATGTTGGACTTTACATTGCCAAGACCCATGCTTGGACTTTTCCCAATGCCAAGTGTCCCACTTGGACTTTACCATGACAATTACATTGTCATATGTTTTTGTCGAAACATCAAAACACATCAAAACATCACTCGAGCCAAACTCGAGTCCTGGTCAATCGTGACCTGGGCCGATTGCACCAACAGTAAGGATCTTCTTCCTTCTCCTTGCCATTTCCTCTTAACCCTAACCCTAATCTCTAACCACTCGACCACAACTAGGGTTCCAGCGGGAAAACTGCTACTTCTACAACAAGCGCTTGTTCTTGGTTCTATGGCACCCAAACTAAAAAGAAAGGAACCTGAGTCCTCCATCTCTAGGCCCTCACGAGAGAGACCTTGCTCGGACCATCATTTCCCTTCAGAATATCATTTGCACACCTTTAAGACCCACGATTTTGAACTCCTAAGCATCCGATCCATAGATGCTCATTTCTTCTCCAATAATGCACCATATGTTAGAGAGATGGTTGAGCATTATAGACTCGGTAAGTTAGTCTACTACGATCATGATATCAATGAAGACCTACTTATCGAATTCTATAACAACCTACAACCCACTGAAGATAGGCTTATCTATAAGTCTAGGGTAGCACAAACAGACATCACTCTTACTCCATCCATCTGGAGATCATTTCCAGGATGTAGAGAGTCCACCTCTAACCTAGAATGCTATCCTACTCTTCCTGAAAACTTAGTAGGTTTTGACCTTAATCCCATCCACGAGTCCCTTTTTAGATGCCCTAGAGATGAAGGAGTTAATTTGGTGTCAGCCATGACACTAACGGCTCCTGACAACATCTTATACAAGATGATTGTCGAATGCATATTGCCCATAGTCACCAAAGGGCAAGCCAAAGTTAGGCCACAACATTTATTGGCTCTCCACCTTTTCAAAAACCACCTTGATATTAACATAGCCTTGAACATGTTTTTGTGTATTGTTCATTTCTCCATTCCAGTAAAAAAAAAGGTTTATATGCCTTTTGGATATATCCTCACTTTCTGGTAAGTGTCCCTTGGCATAAACACATCCAGGGGAAAAGTAAGGCAGGTGAAAAGGCTGGACTATATCCATTGGAGGAATTTATCTCTAGCTTGCATGATTCGCACACATATAGGAGAAATTCAATGGAAGTATGGTAATCAAGGTGAGGAGCATAGGGATCTTGAGGAAGAACTTGCTCTTCCTGCTGAAGAACTACACCATCCGGCTCCTAACCAAGCTAAACAATTGACCACTATCACGGAGCAGCTATCTCAACTTCGTGAAACCCATGAGACTTTTGTGAACACAATCACAATGACGATATCAGATTTCTATCTACAAACCAACCTAAGATTGACTCAAATCCAAGACACCCAAGATAAAATCCTTCAAGAGCAGAAAGAAATCAAAGAGATCATGATCAGTTGGGGAAGTAGCTCGGAGGAACCTTCTGCATCAGCCCCCGACAAATAGAATCACGTTAATGATCTCAAATTGTGTCAAATCACCTAGGATGGTTGTACTATGGATATTTGATTGTGTGATTAAACTTCTAACTATGATTGTTCCTGTGAAATAGTTTTTGTGAAACCGTTTTTTGGAATGTCAACTTTTTGTTCATTTTGTTTTTTGTTGTATGATCTGTTATTGATTATGTGTGGTTGAGTCGGTTAATGTCTATCAAACTTCTTGTTGTATGTGCAATTCTTGTTACCGCCACTCGAACAACTCAAACATTGACTCCATCCCACCATTGTTAGTGCAATCGTTATGTGTGCACCTAATCAACCCTAAAAGAATGTTTGATTGAGAAGGAGCTACGGTTTGGGAAATCCATAGTATTAGTGGGAGCTTTCCATATATTCTATACCCCAAGCCTAATAATACCCTAAGATACTTGATTATTAGATCTGAGTGTCACCATGTTAGAAAAACATTTCAAAACCATTTTAGAAAACCATGGTCATGTCTATCTTTTGATAGCAATCACCATTGAGAGAGTTGATACAAAATAGAACCAAAACATTGAAATTTTTTATGGTTTTAAGTTTTGTATCAAACTCACTATTTTATGGGTAAATTAATTTTCAAACATTTTGCATCCATTGTATTTGTGATAAGTAATGTACGTATAAAATTTCATTATTTTTCATCTTACGTACATTTACTTATGCTTTTTCGAAGTTCAGTTTTTGAAAACTGAAATTCAAAAATTCGATTATTAATTAGTCATGGATGTTACTCATTGTTGGGTGACAAATCGCCTTGGCGAAGATCGCTAGCTAGGCGCCTGGCAAAGAAAGCATCTTAGGTGATAGATTGCCACAGCGGCTGACGCTCGATAGCGAGCAAAGCGCCTGGCAGGCAAAACTTCCCGATAGCGCAAAGCGCCTGGTGATAGAACCGCTCAAGCGTAAACCGCCGCACAAAACCACCCGAGCAAACCGCAGGAACTACTGACGAAGAACTACCCTAGCGAAAATTGCCCTGAAACTCGAGTTTGATCGATGTATCTTGGTTGATCGATGTGTGTGGGCGATCGAATGATTACGGTTAGAAGCAATTGCTTATGTTTGAGTTCCCTAACCACTCCTAACCCTAAGATATGCTTTGAGAAGCATTAGAAATGGTGAAAATTCATTGGTTATAGATTAGGAGGGTTGTCAAAATGATGTATCAAACTCAAGGTGAGGGAAAATTCAATGTTGAACTTTTAACCTTAACCTTAATGGTTTAAAGCTCCTATAGGCTTAGGGACTTTCCACGGACATTGTTCGGGCAATTGTCAAGGGGGAGCAAGCCTTTAGGAGGAACTATCCATCATGGGATGATGGAAGTGTTTCTTCCTCATGAGCGGGAGAAATTAAAAAACTTGGAACGCCCAATTTGGAAATTGGGAAAGTTTCTAAGAGTACTTCTCTTGAGTGATATGAGACTTATCACTAGGAAGAGTGAAGGCATTAAAGATGTTTTGCATCAAAAAGAGAGATTTGTAAGATCTCATTGGATATGAGACGTTGACCTCCTTAGGGAGATTTTTTTTTCATGTATGACAAAGGGGGAGAGTATGGGTTTCAAGTTATTAGTGATATTTGTGATATTATTCAAATAGACGTTGCCTTTGTAACAAAGGGGGAAATTTCTTCCCATTATATGTAAAATTTTTGCACTCCAAGTTATATCATCCCTATTACATGAATGATAAATTTCTGATATGAAATATTTCTGCACCTCAGGTTAAATTACCGATATGAAATATTTCTGCACCTCATGCTAAATTTCTGATATGAACTATTTCTGTACATCATGCTATATTTCAGAATTTGAGATGAATTGAATTTATATCACCTAAACTTAAACCATGTTGTCAAACATCAAAAAGGGGGCGATTGTTAGTGCAATCAAGCCCATCGAATGTTTCAATGTTTAACAACAAGGTTTAAGTCAAGGAAATTTAAATCTAGTTTGAGCTAGAGTGTAGTCAAGACATTAACTCAACTGATTCAAACCTAAGGTCACTAAGTTAGACGTTTGGAGTGACATTAGACATATGGATGAGAAATCCAAGGGTAGGTCTTTGCATGGGAAGTCCAACCTGCAGTTGGTATGGGAAGTCCAAGCGTAGGTCTTGGCATGGGAAGTCCAAGCATGGGTCTTGGCATGAGAAGTCCAACATGGGTTGGCAAGGGAAAGTCCAAGCTTGAGTCTTGGCAATTGAGAAATCCAAGGGGGAACCTTGGTAAAGAAAGAGTACAAGCTGGCCGGAGGCCCAGAAGCTTGGTGATGGAGAGGGCATAGTAACGTGCTTGTTCTCCATTGGAGTTAGAGAGGGCACATGGGAGTGCTTGGTCTCTAGCTAGTGTACTCGTTAGTAAGAGAGGGCACAGTAATGTGCTTGGTCTCTTAGTAGGGTACATGGGCCCAATACTCGTTAGGCAAGGAGGGCATAGTAATGCACTCGTTCTTTGTCTAGGGTACATAGAGTACTCGTTAGGCAAGGAGGGCATAGTAACACGCTCGTTCTTTGCCTAGGGTACTTAGAGCATTCGTTAGTTGGAGAAGGCACCATAACGTGCTTGGTCTCTTATTAGGGTGCTTGAAATGACAGCTTACTTGGAAAGATACTCATGTGCTTCAAATATTTCCAGTGTCAGGCGATCCACCATGGGTTTAGCTCGATTGACACTCTTGCACAAAGGCACAGAATCGAGCTGACTCGACTACCAGCTCGACTGCTCACTACGTGGAACAACACAGAACCGAGCCCAGCTCAACTGCGGGCTCGACTGCTCCAGGGCACTTTGTCGCCAGGGCAGATTGTCGCCAGGGCACTTCCGCCAGAGCACTTCCACCAGAGCAGTTTTTGCATAAACCCTATAGTAGTCGAGTCGATTTTGTAGCGGCTCGACTGGTAGCTATGGATTCAGTCACAGAACTGAGCCCGGCTTGGTTGCAGGCTCGACTGGCAGGTGTTTTTCGAGCACATATGCGAGTCATACTCGACTGTGGGCTCGACTGATGGAGGCGACAACGGGATGCTTCCGTTTCGAGTAAAGATTCAAAAGCGCCGATTTTCGGTTGGAGAAGCAGGCTCTGTTCTTGGCAAACCACCAGAAGTTGGAGGTGGTTACGGGGACAACCTCAGGTGACCAGAGTTTGGTCGGGCATGGTCTCTAAGGCTCCAACGGTGGAAGATAAAAGGCTTGCTTGAAGAAATGGTTAGAAAAAGAGAAAACAAAGGTTCTTGACTTGTTCAAAATCGCTAAAGCTCCAGTTTTCATCTAGAGAAAAACAAGCTCTCTGTGATGCATACTGAAGGAGAAGAAGAAGAAACCACACTCTCATCTGGCCTTCTCTCCAACAAGTGCGTTTTCGATCATCTTCTTGCAAGTGCTACAACTTCATCTTCAAAGCAAGAAGTCGAACAACAATCTGTAATTGGTTTTTAATACTTAGCTTGCTATTCTTAAAGTATATTCATTGCATTGTAAGCTTGTAAGAGGTGATGTTTTCGCCTCCGAAACCATTCCGATCATACATAGTAGACTTTCCTTTTGAGCTGCTTGTGGAGTAGAAACTGCTGAGTTCTGAACCACGTAAATACCTGTGTTTGGTTGTGTTTGTGCTTTGTGTTTTTGTTTTTCTACTTCCGCTACGTAATTCTCTATTTTGTAGTTAAAAGTGAGTTAGAATTTTTTAACTCGCTATTCTCCCACCCCCCCTCTAGCGAGCCTCGGTTCCAACAAAGCTAACTCAAGGTCTTTTGTAAATGTGGATCTTGATCCTATAAACAAGAGTTGCATAGAGATGTAATCGGTAATTTGTTACCTATCAATCATACTAAGTCTTAGGCGATTTAGCCCAAGCTAACTCAAGGCGTAGTATGATGTGGATCTTGTCCCGCGAGAATTATAGCTAATTTGTATGAAACTAGTAATGTGGTTTGACCACATCCATGACTCGATTCTACAAAAGTCCTATAATTCAGTGGGAGAATCATTTGATTAAAGGCCTAATTAAATGATAAATGGAATATGATATTAATTTTTTGCATTGTGTATGTTGTAGATTACCATATCGACAAACACGAACACTCTCTCTCTGCGTTCTGTCCTTGAGAAGGACAAGCTCAATGGAGCTAATTTCCTAGACTGGTACAGGAATATGATAATCGTTCTCACCCAAGAAAGAAAACTGTACTTCCTGGAGAAGCCCATTCCGGAGGCACCTCCTGCCACTGCCTCACAAGCTGACCGAGATGCTTACAAGAAGAATCAAGATGATCCGTTAGATGTGTCATGCCTCATGCTCGCAACCATGAACTCTGAGCTTCTGAAGTAACATGAGTTCATCAATGCTTTTGATATGGTTGAACATATTCGTCAACTGTATCAAGGACGAGCAAGGTACGAGATATATGAGATCTATAAGGCACTGTTTCAATTCAAGATGCAAAATGGGACTCCCATAGGTCCATATGTACTCAAGATGATTGGGTACATAGAGAACCTATAGAGGTTGGGATTCCCCCTTGGCCAAGAGCTGGCCACTGACTTGATCTTGTAATCTTTGCCACAAAGCTACAATCAATTTGTCATGAATTACAATATGAATGAAATTGATAAGCCACTGCCTGAGATGCTCAGCAAGTTGAGAACTACTGAGCTCAACCTTGAGAAGGGAAAACCTGACTCCATTTTGATGGTGCAAAAGAAGAAAGGCAAGGGAAAGCCTAAAGGTAAGGGAAAGTCCCAAACCAAGAGAAAAGACAAGGCACTGAAACTGAAAGGAGGGGTGGCCAAGGAAGGGACTTGCTTCCACTGCAAGGAAGCTAGACACTGGAAGTGTAACTGCAAAGCATACCTGGAAGATCTTAAGAAGAAAAGAAGTGAGACTTCTACTTCAGGTATAAATGTTATAGAAGTCAATCTATCTATTTCTTCATCATGGGTATTAGATACCGGATGTGCATATCACATTTGTACCAATGTGCATGCACTGAGAAATAGCAGGGCATTGACGAAGGGCGAGGTGGACCTACGAGTAGGCAATGGAGCAAGGGTTGCTGCTGTTGCTGTAGGAACTTATTTTCTATCTCTGCCCTCTGGGCTTGTACTAGAACTAGATGAATGTTGTTATGTGCCTGCTTTGACTAAGAACATAATTTCAGTTTCTTGTTTATACAAGAAAGGCTTTTCATTTATAATAAAGAACAAATGTTGTTCAGTTTATTTAAATGATATATTCTATTGTAGTGCACCTCTGATGAACGGACTCTATATTCTAGACTTAGAGAGCCCCATCTATAACATAAGTACCAAAAGGTTCAAGTCAAATGAGTTGAACCAAACCTATCTCTGGCATTGTCGCTAAGGTCACATAAATGAGAGTCGCTTTTCCCAGCTCCATAAGGATGGGATGCTGGACTTATACATAGTGATGTAGTGGCCCTTTCAATGTTGTTGCTAGGGGTGGTTATAGGTAATTCATTACATTTACTGATGACTTCAGTAGATATGGTTATGTGTATTTGATAACACATAAGTTAGAATCCTTTGAAAAGTTCAAAGAATTCGATCAGATCGAGGTGACGAATACCTTAGCAATGAGTTTCGTGACTATCTGGCTGAATGTGAGATTCTATCCCAACTCACTCCTCCTGGAACACCACAGTGGAATGATGTATCCGAAATGAGGAATCGTACCCTATTAGATATGGTAGATTTATGATGAGTCACATAGATCTTCCTATATCCTTTTGGGTATATGCTCTAGACACAGCAACCTTCACTCTTAACCGTGTACCATCCAAGGTTGTGATAAAGACACCATATACGATATAGAAAGGGAAAAATCCCAAGATGTCTTTCATGAGGATTTGGGGTTGTGAGGCTTACGTTCGACGTCAAGTCTTAGACAAACTGGGACCCAAATCCGATAAGTGCTATTTTGTTGGATATCCCAAGGAAATGAAGGGAAATTACTTCTATATTCCCAGTCAGCACAAAGTGTTTGTGCAAAGACTGGGGTATTTCTAGAAAGGGATTTTGTTTCTAGAAAAACTAGTGAAAGTATGTTCGATCTTGAAGAAATTCAAGATAGGGACCATAGCACTGAGGCCTTGATGGAGGTTGAACAGGAACCACAAAGTGTTGTGGGTGATGAGATTGTTGCACAAAGAGTTGTGGAACAACAACCTATTCAGGTAGACCTACCTCTTCGCAAGTCTGATAGGGTACATCGTCAATCTGAGAGATACTCATTTCTCTTGTTTGACCATGATGACGTTATGCTCATTGAGAATGAGCCTACCTCCTATCAAGAAGTTGTGATGAGCCTAGATTCTGAGAAATGGCTAGAGGCCATGAGATCCGAGATGGAATCCATATACACCAACCAAGTATGGACTTTGGTTGATCCACCTAAAGGCATCAAACCCATTGGGTGTAAGTGGCTCTTTAAGAGAAAGACTAACATGGATGGACTTACGCATACCTATAAGGGCTGATTGGTGGCTAAAGGTTTCGAGCAAATTCATGGTATTGACTATGATGAAACCTTTTCTCCAGTGGCGATGTTTAAGTCTATTCGGATCATGCTTGCTATCATAGCATATTACGATTATGAGATCTGGCAGATGGATGTCAAAATCGTATTTCTGAATGGAAACTTGCTCGAGGATGTGTACATGACACAGCCTGAGGGTTTTGTAGATCCACAACATACTGGCAAAGTATACAAGCTACAAAGGTCTATTTATGGGCAAAAGCAAGCTTCGCGGAGCTGGAATCTTCGATTCAATGATGCGATCAAACAGTTTGGTTTCATCAAGAATGAAGATTAACCCTGTGTCTACAAGAGGGTTAATGGAAACACAGTTGTCTTCTTTGTATTGTATGTGGATGACATACTACTCATTGGGAATGACATCCCTTCGCTACAGTCTGTTAAGACTTGGCTGGGGATATGCTTCTCAATGAAGGACTTAGGTGAAGCAACCTGTATTCTAGGCATCAAGATATATAGAGATAGATCTGAGAGATTGCTTGGCCTAAGTCAAAGTACATATATTGACACGGTATTACTACGGTTTGCCATGCAGAATTCCAAGAAGGGACTTCTGCCAATGTCACATGATGTGAGTCTTTCGAAGACTCAAAGTCCCTCTTCTAGAGAAGAGAGAGACCACATGGATAAGATCCCTTATGCATCGGCCATAGGATCTATCATGTACGCCATGCTATGTACTCGTCCTGATGTCTCATATGCTTTGAGCATGACGAGTAGATACCAGTCAGATCCAGGTGAGTGTCACTGGATAGCAGTCAAGAATATTCTTAAGTACTTGAGAAGGACTAAAGAATATTTTTTGATATTTGGAGGCGATGAGGAGCTAGCTGTAAAGGGTTACAGCGATGCCAGCTTTTAAACTGACCAGGATGATTATAAATCACAATCAGGATTCGTGTTTTGCTTGAATGGTGGCGTTGTGAGCTGGAAGAGTTCGAAGCAGAACACAGTTGCTGATTCTACAATAGAGGCTGAGTATATTGCTGCATCAGAGGCAACAAAGAAGGAAATTTGGATTCGCAAGTTCATTACTGAGCTTGGGGGGTTCCTAGCATAGCAGATCCTATAGAGCTCTATTGTGACAATAATGGTGAGATTGTGTAGGCTAAGGAACCTCGCTCACACCAGTGGACCAAACACATACTATAGTGCTTCCATCTCATTCAAGAGATTATCGATAGAGGAGATGTGATGATTTGTAGAGTACCCACAGAGGCTAACGTTGTAGATCCCTTGACCAAGGCTTTGGCACAGAAAAAGCATGATGGTCACACTAGGTCATTGGGTATTAGATACTACAGTGATTGACACTAGTGCTAGTGGGAGATTGTTAGTGAAAGCCCTAGAGTCAATCATGTGATGATTGTTGTATCATATTCCTATTTATAAAGGCATTTCTTTGTGGTTATTATACTTACTTGTATTGGTGCCAAATAACTAAGTATGATAACGTCCTTGAGTAGAAGGTTCTTATCTATATCAATTGATTGGTTGAATCGATAATGAGATGATATAGAGAACACTACTCTTAATCATTCCTAGTCAAGTATTAACATTCAGGGACAATGTTAATGCGAAGAGACTAGCATGTAGGCTCTGTGACATGTGGTGCAGTCACTTGTGGTATATCCTCTTGTACCGGTGGTACTGAAGTAGTGACTTCCCCTCTTAATTCCTCCAGAATAATCTTACTCATGGGCTTGTGGTTCATCACATAGTCTTCCTCTAGAAATCTGGTATTCGTACTAATGATCACCCTATGATCTCTAGGACTATAAAACAAACCACCTTTTGTTCCTCTAGGATAGCCAACGAACATGCGTACTTCTGTACGAGGTTCCAACTTACCAGCATCTGCCTTCAACACATGTGCTGAACTCCCCCAAATCCAAATATGTCTCAGACTAGGCTTTCGCCTAGTCTACAATTCTGTGGGAATAGAAGGCACTGATTTAGATGGTACCAAGTTCAGAATATACACTATCGTATCCAGAGCATACCCCCAGAACGAATCTGGCAACTCAGAATAACTCATCATCGATCTAACCATCTCCATAAGAGTCCTATTCCTTCGCTTCACTACACCATTCTGCTGGGGTGTGTCAGGTGCAAACAATTGGGATTGTATCCCAGCTTCTGATAAGTAATTCCTAAACTCCCCCAAGAGGTACTCACCTCTACGATCAGATCGTAGTGTCTTGATACTTTTACCTTGACATTTTTCCATATCAGCCTTGAATTCTTTAAACCTGTGAAAGCATTCAGACTTACGGCGCATCAAGTAAATATATCCATATCTTGAATAATCATCTATAAAAGATACGAAATATTCAAAATCACCTCTTGCTTGGATAGACATAGGACCACACAAATCAGAATGAACCAATTCCAACACATCTTTGGCTCTATACCCCTTAGCCTTAAAAGGCCTCTTGGTCATTTTATCCTCCAAGCAAGATTCGCAAGTTGGGAAATCTTCCACCACTAATGAACCCAGAGGTCAATCAGCTATCAACCTTTGAATTCTGCTTAGGTTAATATGACCTAACCTTAGATGCCAAAGATATGTTTGGTTCATTTTCGAAGGTTCTTTTCTCGTATTAGAATTAAAAGATGAGTTATTTACTTCTATTTGCATCGTGGGAGCTTTTGGTTCAAGGGTATATAAATTTCCTATCAATGCACCAGAATAGATAATCTCCCTATTCCTTTTTATAACAACTCTGTCATTAAAATAAATAGAATATCCATCCATAAATAATTTAGAAACCGAAATCAAATTCTTTCTAAATAAAGGTACATAAAGGCAATTTTTCAGAACCAAAACTTTATTCCTCTCAAAAGACAAATAAACATCTCTCACTGTAACAGTCGCCACCTTCATAGCATCGCCCAAGTAAACGGTAATCTCCCCCTCAACTAGTCATCTAGTTTTCTGGAACCCCTGCAAAGTATTGCAGACATGATCAGTGGCTCCCGTATCTACACACCATGTGCTGGTAGATAACACCGCTAAACATGTTTCAACGACTAGACCAAAAGATATACCTTTGTTCTACTGCCGGTTGGGATAGTTTTTCTTCCAATGTCCAGTCTGCTTACAAGTGAAGCACTTGCCTTTCAGCTTCTTCACTCCTCCCTGAGATCCTCCCTCCACCTTTGCCACACCTTGTTTCTTCTTCTTCTTGCCTTTCGGCTTAGAAGTAGAAACCTTTTGGGCAATCATGGCCTGAGCCTGAGCACTCTGACGATAAAACCCCTCTGCCGCCTGGAGTTCTGTTAGAAGCTCCGCCAACGAATACAACCTTTTATTCATGTTGTAGTTCAAGTGAAATTGCTCAAAACTCCTAGGTAGAGACTGGAGAATGATATCGACCTGGGTTTCCCCATCGATCTCAGCTCCAAGACTTCCATCTCATTCAAATGAGTCATCATCTTGAGAACATGTTCCCTTATGGGTGTTCCCTCGATCATGGTGGTCATCATCAAGTTCCTCATGGCTTCATGCCCAGCAGCCCGATTCTTGTGTCCAAAAAGCTCCTTGAGATTGAACATCATGTCATAAGCAGTGGGCATGACTTGATGCTGATGTTGCAATACATTTGACATAGAAGCCAAAATGTAACATCGCGCCATCTCATCAGCCTTTATCCACTTCTTATGACTCTCCTTCGTCTTTTCCCCAGAATCATCCACAAGCATAGGAGGACACTCTTCGAAGAGTACATATTTGTACTCCTCAGCAGTCAGGAGAATATCAAGATTCCTCTTTCAATCAACATAATTGGGTCCAGTAAGTTTATTCTCTTTTAGAATTACAGCAAGCGGGTTGAAAGTCATTTATGAAAAACCTAAGAATCACATAGATCAAAACATTAGATTTTAAATAATTATTGATTCGTCAAACAATAAAATTTTAAAATCAACCAACACCTCAAAACACCGAGAATATCGTATGCCACGATCGTGTGGACGTATACGAATTCTACATTTGTAAGAGGAGGTTTTACCCATTAATTTTACTATATTGTCAACCTAACTTTTTGACAAATAAAATTAATAGTTGGTTCCTCTTCGGCCCTACAAATAAAAGCAGTGACTCCGATGGGGAGGATACTCCTATTTGCATCTAAGTGTTCACCATTTCTCGGTACCAAGGAAATTATCTCGGGTTATGTGCCTTCCGATGGGGAAGTACACACGCTCCTAAATAATTTCCTATAACCATATTCGACCCTGTGATATGCAAAACAAACTCATCCGATGGGGAGGAAGGCACTCAGAGCCAATGCGCAAGTTTGTTTGCATCACATGTCAAATCATAATGGAGACCATGGGAATTTAAAAAATATCCCTCTCCCACTTAGTAATTTAAAATTGAGAAATTTTCCTAGCACACGACATGCATATCAAACCAGAAGCAATAAATATGAAAAAAATATTTTCCAACTATTATGCCTTTTGTTCTCCAATATGCCTCCCATCGTATCACCATCTCGTCCGTTCCTCCCTACGCCATGTACAAGTCATCCGGAGATCCGAGCCGAGAATAATTATTTTAATTTACATCCATCGATCCTATACTCCACGTAGGAGTGTAGATGAAATCTAGATTGAAAGTAAACTAAAATAAAAAGAGTGGATAAACAATGTCGTACTTAATTACAAAAATTAAATACTAGCCTCGTCAACCCCGAGGATTCAAATAATATTACACACATGCAATCACATACACACACATATGCCCATAATAGTTGGATCTTATGCTTGCAACCAAAAAGTTAGCCTATGCACATCCTACTATCATCCGACACATACAATATATGATAAGTGCATAAAATTAACCGAATCCAAAACACACAAAATTGGAAATCGTGGCTCTGATACCACTTGAAGGTGGAAACTTCGCTTCCCACTTCAACTTGGTCGCTTATGCATGGCGATCCCATCTATGTCCACAGATTAAAAAAAAATAATCCTTGACAAAGAGGGAATACCCAAGCAACCGATCCATAGTCGTGCTATTCGATTAGAGTGGTCACTTGAACAAACTTGTTGTTCAAGTAACCTTCCTCTTTTCTTCGATTAGCCATGGAATAGACGATGTACGGATCACCGGTTTTTTTGTTTGTCTTCGGGATCCAAGTAAATTAGCCACATACAATTGTAAACAATTATATACATAATACAAAAAAACACTAATCAAAGTAAACAAGCTTATACCTCTTGTTATACCTCTTGATCTTCTATTGTATGTCTTTCCTCCTTTTGGATGTCATGTGGGCGATGATCTTTGAAAAGTTGAAGCCTCCTAGATCACGTTCTTCCCTTCCTTTCTTGCTCTGAACAAAGGGAAGAATGAAACAAAACTCTTCTCCTATCTAGAACTGACCACCAAGCTCCAAGCTTGATCCTTGCCGCCGGCCAAGGAGAGGAAGAGGAGCGTCGGCCAACCTTGAAGGAAGTGTTGCCGCCGCCCAAGAGCTCCAATGGAAGAAGAAGGAGCTGCCCTAGGAAAAGGAGAAGCCGGCCAAGATCAAAGGAGAAGAGGAAACCCTTATCCTTCTCTTTTGTTGCCGCCGGCCCTAAGGGAGAAGCCAAACAAGTTACCGCCCACCCTTGAAACTCCAAACCCTAGCACTCCAAGGATTCTTGTCGCCCAAGCCAAGGGAAACAAAACCCTAATCTCCCAAAAAATTATTCACGCCCAAGCCTTGGCCCTCTTTTTATAGAGCTAGGCTTAAGCCTCCTTTTAATCTCCACCGTCGGATCTAGAGATTCAATCTCAACCGTCGAATCTAGATATTTAATCTCAACCGTCGGATCTAGAGATTTAATCTCCACCATCGAATCTAGAGATTTATTTTCCACCATCGGATCTAGGCTTCATGAGGGTTTTAATAGGCTACAATAGGGACCATGAGGAGGAGTTGGATCTTGGGCACCCAATGGATCCGGCCCACATAAAATCCTATACATTAATGATAATTCATTCCACTAGAGGATTATCATTGATCTACCTCACCAACCCCATAAATAAATATGGGCTCCATATATTAATTGTACAAATATCTCCCCGTGTTTAAGATCTCGAATGTCCATCAATTAATTAATTTACTGACAATTAATTAATCAACATCTAACTCCATGAGTAGTACCACTCAACCTTATCATCATGCCGGACCAAGTCCACCTGCATGGTTTACATGCTGAACCTTATGAGCTCCTCAAGGGGACATCATCATCCTAATATATAGGACACGATTTCCTCCTATAATCAATGACACACCATGTAAATAATATTATTTCCCAACTTACCGGGCCTATCGATTTACTCTATAAATCTCACTCATTGGTAAATCAAAGAAATAAACACTAAGTGCATATGTCCGTTATTATATCAGGATTAAGATCATGTACACCATAATATTCGAGGTCCGATTCAATTATGTAGTCAGCAATAAATCGAATCACCTCTAAGTCGGTTCTGCTCAATACACACAAAGTGCACTAGTGTAATTCTATGGTCAAGACAAACCAATACCAAATTACACTACAACCATACCAATGGCTTGTCCAGAACCATCTCAGTTGTGAGCCTTTACTTATACTCTACAAGGAACTGATAACATGATCTCCCGTGTGACATTACACATCATGTTATCTACAATGTAATGTATTAGACAATATGCATAACCATAAATATGCAAATAATGATCATGTAATTCTTATTTCAAAAATAAAGATGTTCATACAAAAGATAGACTTTTCAGTATACATCCCAACATGGTCGGTGCCTATACCTCCTCCTATTCTTCTCCTTTGGCCGGCGGCAAGATATCAATCTTGGCCGGCAATTCCATCCCCCTCTCCTTGGTGGCCGGCGACAACAACAAAGAGGAGAAGGTGGCTTGATCTTTCTCCAAAAGGATTGTGTCCCGAACTAGAAAGGAGAAGAAGGGAGCTCATTATCTTCCTTTGTTCGGAGCGAACAAGGAAAGGAAGATACGTGATCTAGGAGGCTTTGACTTTTGGAAGATCGTCGCCCACACGACGTCCAAAAGGAGGAAGGACATACAATAGAAGACCTAGAGGTAAAAAAGAGATATAATTCCTTTTTAAGTATGTTTTCTTATTCTATACAAATTGTATGTATTGTATGTGGATAATTTACTTGGACCCCGAAGACAAACACAAAAACCGATGATCCGTACATCGTCTATTCCGTGCCTAATCGAAGAAAAGAGGTAGGTGACTTGAACAACAAGTTTGTTCAAGTGACCACTCTATTTGAATAATACGACAATGGATCAGTTGCTTGGGTAATCCCTCTTCGTCAAGGATTAATTTTTAATCCGGGGATGTAGATGGGATCGCTATGCACTAGCGACCAAGTTGAAGTGGGAAGCGAAGCTTCGACCTTCAAAGGAATTAAACTTGAGCTAGGTGTGATATAGTCAACCTAGTGGAGATTAATACAAAGATCATATCCTAAATTGAGCAAGTATAAGATGAGTGAAAAGAACAAAGGCACTGATAATTGTAGCTAATGAAGGGTTCATAAATGTTTTAAAGTCAACCATGATTTTTCGATTAATTGGGGGTCATGATGTTCTGCTAGGTGTCACTCATAACATATTCATAATTAATGGTTAATTATGAATGGACAATATAGTCTGGAACCTATTAGGTCACACACAATATAGGTGATCAAGAGACGTAAAACAAGTTTAAGAATGAGATTCTCAAAGATAGAAATTATATCTTGTTGGACCAATGCTAAAGGGGCTTGAAACAAGGATGACATAACCCAATGTAGGTGTGTCGGGGCATAGCATGATTGTGTCACTCACTGCCGAATTGAAATGGGTGAAATAAAGCCCAACATAGTCATGGTAGAGCCAGCATGGTCATGTTAAGATCTGCCAAGGTGACAGGGGGGTGTATAGCCAACACGGTCGTGTCCTGGCCGACATTATCGTGCCAGAGTGCTCCATAGCTTGGTATGGAACACACCACGATCGTGCAATTCACCATGCCCATTGATCGTGGCACTATTTCATGTTTTGACTAAGTTAGTGTTTTCTTTCCAAAATTATGTGCAAATTTTTGTAAGTTTGATCATATATGGTAGTCCTATTATGCTCTAATCAAAAGATCTATAAATATATCTCTTGATGAAAGAAATGGGACCAAGGTTTGTGAGGCATCATTTTCTTCTTCTGTCTAGGTTTTGTTGGTGTATGAGGGAACCAGATAATCGAACCTGAGTTTTGATAATGGCAAAATATCAAAGTTAAGTCATATTGTTATTTAATATGCTATGTTAAGTGTGAAGAACTTGAGTAGTCTTAGCTGGGCTCAAAGACAACAGGAGGAATGGTGATCAAAGATTAGATGCTAAGCAACAGGACAAAGGGTCAAAAGGTAAAGCAAAGCAAGCTCCGGGTGAGGAGTGATGGTGAGGTTGCATCCTCAAGACGAGGACAACCGTAAGCGTCGATCCAACAAAGGCTTCCAAGGAAATGCCCAAGTTGAGATCGGGTGGTCTAAGACTATCATCATCACTATTATTGTATACATTGTATTAATCTTGTGATGCAAGTGACAGGATGGAAACTCAAGTACAGCAGTCGACTGGGAGGATCAGCAGTCGACTGGGATCAGTCGACTGACAATAGGAGCAGTCAACTTGTGTACTCGTGAAGAGCCAAATGCCACCTCAAAAATAAGATTTTAAGATAAGAGTTTTTATCTAGATCCAGATCTAGATATTGATGAAAATGATGATCTTGAAGGCCTAGGAATAGAGGGATGGTCACAAACCCTAGAAAAATGCTCCTAAGTGTTCTTTCTCTTTGACTATACTCTTTGGTGCTACAATACTACTATGACCATGCTTCTACTTTCATCTTTAATTGTCGGTATATTAGTTTCATCTTGTCATTTCCTTTGTTGTACTTAATTTGTATAAGGACCGGTAAGGTTGTTGCTGACTTTCAATCTTGTGTAATTGTCTTGTCTCTTACGTCTGATACATGCAAGCACGACCTCAAATCTCCGACGAAGATCGCCAAGGACTTGAAGCACGCGCTTGTGCTCAACGCCCGCAAATGCAAGGTTGTCGTCAAGTAATAAATTATGTATCGATCCCATAAAGACTATGAGTCGAGTACTGGGTTTCTAGTGAACATATTATTAGTGCCTATGAGATTCACATATCTCCATAATAGTATGATATTGTACACTTTTGGCCTAAGCCCTTATGTTTTTATTTTTGGGCTTTACCCAAAAGGCCTCATACTAATAGAGATATTTTTTTATCTTTTTTTTTTGAAAATGCTAAATATATATATAAAGGGCAGATGCCCAATGGGAAATACACCCAACATACACACCAACTCATCATGCATCCCTAGTTGTGGTCTGCATAGACCACAACGTTCCAAACACAACACACATCAACATCACACACCCAAGATAACAAACAACCAAAACATATATGGAGGAACATAAGGATAAATCATAACACTAGACCCTCCACATCCATATCTATTCGCCCTATCCTTCCATGAAATGATGAACATGTATTTGCACCTGACGCACCATCCTATCCACATCCGACAATAACCCCTCAAATCGACATCGATTGCGAGCCTCTCATAGGACATATATAATGGAATAAATCCCCAGGTACATGGCTCTCTCCTTCCGACCCGATCCCTTGTAGTGCTGCCCCATGAATGCCAATAGATCCATCACCATGCTGCCATCATGTTTAATCTCCAACCATTGGCGCACCCTACTCCATAGCATCCCTGCAATCGGACACTCAAGGAACAAATGCAGGTTCGACTCAGGGCTGCTCTGACATAGCACACACTCCTTATCTTGTACATGATCCATACGGTCCACTATCTGTAGCCTCCCATGAGCAAGCAACCAAAGCATGAACCGATGCTTTGGCATAATCTCAGGCCTCCAAACCACTGACGCCCAAGGTACCACTGACGCCTTCAGCTGGAAGAACTCATATGCATTCGTCGTCCCTTTTCTTTCCACCACAAACCAATCAAGCATCCTCATGTTTGCTTCACCAATCCCACCACCCCCTCCTTGGATCTTACTTTTCACCTCCACAAGCCGCTTGATAAGAGGTGAATCCGACACCTTTGTTAGGGCAATCTCTTGTCGTGATATGGTTTTGATGGTGTGGCAAAGGGTTGAAGTTAGGTTGGTATTGTTGATGTGATATGTGCGTTGAAGTCGTGCAGGACTTAGTAATTCGCACATGGAGCCGTGGCGAGTTTCACATCTCATGACTCGTGCCTTGAGTCGGTGAAGGATAGCTTTGCGGAAGCCGTGCGCTTGGAGCATCCGAGGGACCGCCGGACGAGAAGCTTGGAGTGAAGCCGGAGGAAGTAGACTTCGAGGCAAGAGACGCGAAGGAGCATTGCAGAGCCGTGCGCCTGATGCTGCCGAGGGACGTGGCCGAGAACGAAGAGAACTTCAAAGGCGAGGACTCAGAAATGAGTGGCGATTGTAACCCAGGAAGGGTAGCTCTTGGGTGAAAGTGGGCCTTTTGGCCAAGTGTGGGTTGGGTTTGCCCGACCCCTGCGGACTGCCTTGTCTTGGCAGTCGACTGCTCTGAGTCGATGGGTGATCGACTGGTATAAGACCGGTTTAGGACTTGGCAGTCGACTGCCATGGAATCGGCCGATCGATGTCGGCGATCGCCCGCGCGGAAGGCGATCGATGGAACTGCGCGAACGCGAGAATGGAGTCGACTCGACTGAGCACTCGACTGATCGAGCATCAGTCGACTGATGGTCCCATCAGTCGACTGATGCCAATACCGTTGGATGGAATCCAACGTGGAAAGCGGCCGTTATTGGGCAGACGATCGAGATCGATCGATCGAGGGCATCGATCCGACCGATCCTGTGTCAATCGGAAGAAACCCTCTTCCTCTATAAAAAGGAAGGGGGTAAGGGTTTGGGAGCCTAATGCTTATGCTCTAATACTCTCCCAAAGATCCCTAAAGCTTTCCATCCTCTTACTCAAGCTTATTTCCATTCTATTTGTAAGAGGAGTGTTTGTAAAGGTTACCTCCACCTAGCTTGGTGCAAAGGAGAGACCAATAGTGATTGGGTTTCGGAGTGATTCACCGTGGACGAATCGGACCGTGGATTAGCGGCATAGCCGTGAACCACGTTACATCTCGGTGTTTGTCTTGCTTGCTTATTTTTTGCTTGTATTTATTTACATTTGTATATTCCGCTTGCGCTAATATTTTGTAGACAAGCAAAATACGACGTCCGACAAATTAGGGCTATTCACCCCCCTCTAGCCGGCCAACCGATCTCCCAACAACCTTAGCCTCCCAACTCCAGAAATCAACCCCCTTTATATAATGTTGGTTCACCCATTTGATCCACAGTGATTCCCTCTTTGACTTTATGTCCCACAACATCTTGCTTAGCAAAGCCTCATTCCATGCCCGTAGATCCCGAAGCCCATATCCACCATGGTTCCTTGAGAGACATATAGTACTCCATGCCGCCAGGGGATGTTTAGAAGCCCATACAAATGCCCGATAGATACCATGAACTTTCCTAATCACACCACAAGGAAACGGAAGCATAGAAAGCCAATAACACACTAACCCCTGAAGAAACCCACCAGCTCCAATCTGCCTGCATAATATAAGGTATGCTTTGGCCAAGCATTGACCTTCCGCATGATAGCCTCGAGCAATGGTCCATAGTTAGCAATGCACAACTTCTCCGCCACAAGTGGAATCCCTAGATATTTGAATGGGAATGTACCCTCTTGAAAGCCAATAATGACAAGTAGTTGGGCCTTCGTCACAACATCCACACTCGTCATATACATATGAGACTTCAATGGATTAGCCCTCAAACCCGCCTCAGCCCCAAACCGCTCCAAGCAGACCCCAAGCACTGTGATAGAGCTAACATCCGCCCGTGCAAACATCATCAGATCATCCGTATAAGCAAGGTGAGTGATGCCAGCTTCCTTACATATAGGATGGTAATGAAAAGATGGCATCAAGGAAGCATCCCTCAACCTTCATGACAAAACCTCAATGACCAAACCAAAAGGCAACGGCGAAAGTGGATCCCCTTGCCTCAACGCCCGATGACCACCTAAGAAACCATAAATGCCCCCATTCAGAGTTATAGAATATGAGACCGTCGTAACACAATCTCTAACCCAACCATAGTAATGTTGGGGAAAAACAAAACCAACGGGTGCCTTCATGAGAAAATCCCAATCAATCATATCAAAAGCCTTCCTCAAGTCAACCTTGAGCATACTATTAGTGCAATCGGCCCAGGTCACGATTGACCGGACTCGAGTAGTATTTTGATGTTTGACATTGATGTTCAACAAAATGTATGACAATGTGATTGTCATGGGAAAGTACAAGTCATGGCTACTTGGCATAAAAAGTCCATGCTTGAGTCTTGGCAATTGGAAAGTCCAACATGGGTTGGCATGAAAAGTCCAAGCATGGGTCTTGGCAAGGGAAAGTCCAAGCTTGAGTCTTGCCAAATGGAAAGTCCAACATGGGTTGGCAAGGGAAGTCCAAGGGGTGATATTGGCAGCGTAAATTCTAAGCGGGAGTCTTGGCAACATAAGTCCAATGGTTGGCAGCGTAAAGTCCAACCGGTAGTCTTGGAAGCGTAAGTCCAATGTGCCTTGCCGGTGTAGAGCAGCTTAGCATGACAATAGCCGATGGAAGAACCTGAAGGCTAGCATATAGATGAACAAGTCATGGATGACTTGGAGGGATCTGATAGGCATGAGGCTAATGGAGGTGACTAGAAGGCTTAGGTCTAGGCTAAGGGTGGTCTAGCAAGTATGAGAGCATCATACTTGGTGTTAAACCTCATGGATGAGGTTATCAGTCGACTGATGGGAGTTGATTGGAATTCCACTATGGCAAAAGGCCTTGGCAGTCGAATGCCAGCATTAGGCAGTCGACTGATGGCCTAATAAGTCGACTGTTATAGCTGGCAATCGACTGATGGTTGATGTCACAAACACAGAAGGTTCCAGAGTCGACTGTTAGAGTTTGACAGTCGAGTGATGGCACTATCATTTGACTAATGGGCATGATTAGTTGACTGATGGTCTATCCGTTGGAACTTATCCAATGTGGCTCAGGCCATTGTGAGACAATGGTTACAGGAGCAGTCGACTGATGGTCGCGATTAGTCGATTGCTAGGCAAAATCCAGTCTGAATGCAGGTTATAAAAGTAGCTCATGGAGAGAGATTTAGAAAGGGTTTCTTGAGGCAATTTAGAGGGGATTTGCTGCTGCAATCCAGACCTTCAAGCCTATTCTCAAGCAACCAAAAACAAGCATTGAAAGATCTCTTATAAAGTGTTTTTCTTTACTTGTATTGTATTCTATCTTTGTATTTTCTTGTATTCATTGTATTACTTAGTGTAATCTTTTGTATGAGGTTTCTCCACCTCCGACATGTTGTCGAGAAGGAGCGTTATTGTTTAGTGGTGTTGTTTGCATCGCTAGAGCTCATTTGAGCTCACCCCGTGGAATAGGAAACCTAAGGTTCTGAACCACGTATATCCTTATGTATTTGTGATTGTGCTTGTGTTTTATGTTCATTGTATATTTTGTATTTCTGCTATGTACTAACATTTTGTAGCAAGCACGATCGAATTCCATCATCGTCAACGAATTGATATTCACCCCCCCTCTAGCGGTCACTAACGATTCCTACACATACAGCTAGGAGAAACCCTTTTCCGCGCATACTTCCGAAGCAGTTCCTGAGTCAAACAAATGTTATCTTCAATACAACGCCCCTGCACAAACGTCACCTGCGCCGGATCAAGCAAATACCCTAATACCTTTTCCAACCATCCCGCCATTTACCTTGGCAATAACTTATAGAATACAATGCAACAAGATATAGGGCGATAATCAGAAACTCCTGGAGCATGGTCCACCATCTGCACTAAGGAAATCAAAGAATGGTTCCATTGCTTAAGTAACTTCCCCTCCCTAAAGAACTCCTGAATAGCAGCAATAAAATCTGCCCCAACAATATCCCACGCCACCATGAAAAACTTCGCACCATAACCATCCGGACCTGGAGCCTTCTCACTACTAATATCAAGCAAAGCTGCATTTATCTCCAAGACCCCCACCTCCTCCACCAGACTCGCAGCTTGGGCGGCATTCAGACATCAGCCAGAGAGGGAGCTACCATCCAAGGGGTTGCATTGTTCCTTACGCCCAAGTATGTCATGAAAAGAATCCACAAATTCACTTGCTATCTCCCCCAAACTCGTTGTTTGCTCCCCATCCCGCTTAACAAGCGTAATAATTGCATTCCGCTTGTTGTTCCTTTTCACCATATCATGGAAAAATTTAGTACACTTGTCTGCACTCCGTAGGTAAACATTCTTCGCCCGTTGTTGGTAAAATTTCTTCTCCGCCTCCACAAGGAGAGTGGTTTGCTTCCTCATCCGATCATAACCCCTCGGGGTAGGCCCTCCCCCTACTATACCCCTTTGCACCTCCTCCAATTCAGCCTTGTCCCTCCTCGTTTTCTTCGAGATATGTCCAAAATGATCTTTGTTTAGCTCCCGTAACTTACACTTTATGTAGAAACGATGGTGGTCGGCTAGAGGGGAGTGAATAGCCCTCTTTCGTCATATGAAGAAATTGCTTGTCTACAAATATAATTAGCGCAATGGAAACAAAAATAAACAAGCAATAACAATAAGCAAAAAAAAAATCAATGCTAACACCCGATATAACGTGGTTCACGGCCTCGCTGCTAATCCACGGTCCGATTCGTCTCCGATGAATCACTCCACAACCAATCCACTATTGGTCTCTCCCTTTAGCCCAAGCAAGGTGGAGGTAAACCTTTACACCAATGAGATCACTCCTTCTTTTACAATAAATATGAAAGAAAACTAGAAGAAGGAGTTTGAGCTTTGTGGGGCACTTAGTAGGATGTTTGGAGCATGAGCATTAACCATCTACAAGCCCCCACCCTCTCTTTTTATAGAGAGGAAGCAATTCTTCCCGTTGGACACTATCAGTCGACTGATGTCGACTCCAACAACTCCTGACCAGGTCGGATTCACGGGATCCGCAGCCGCTTTCTCCAACAGTCGGATGATCGATCGATTCTTTATCATCACGATCGATGTCGACTTCCAGTCGAGTGACCCACGAGCTTGACTAGCTTCGCACTGCAGTGCTATCACCGATCGCTTCCCTTAAGCGATCCGATGTCAACTTGATCCATCACCACACATCGATTGCCGACGATATGGGCCGACCGCCATGACATGGCAATGATCGCGGCCGGGTAGACCTCAAACTTAACATCCGTTAGAGCGTCCGACGATCGGGTAAACCTCAACCCTTGCAGTCGAGCCTCCGACACTCAGCCATTCGGCCAAGTTCACCTAATGAGCTAGTTAGAATTCACTCATTCTCTAATCTCACTTGAAGTCCCTCGCCGAATCTCTCTTCGTTCGCGGCCATGTCCCTCGGCAGCATCAAGTGCACGGCTCTGCAATGCTCCTTCGCGTCTCTTGCCCTTGAAGTCTGCTTCCTTGGCTTCGCTTCAAGTCATCTCGTCCGGCGGTCCCTCGGATGAATCAAGCGCATGACTCTGCAATGCTCCTTCGCCGACTCAAGCATGAGGTTGTGAATGGTGACACTTGCCTAAGCTCCATGTGCGAATTACTAAGTCCTACAAGACTCCAATGCACATATCAAATCCAATCATCCTAACGTAAACCCTTTGCCACACATATCAAAACCAGATCACATGGGTTGATTGCCCTAACAATCTCTTCCTTTTTGATGTGTGGCAATATGTTTAAGTTAGGTAAACAAATAACAATAAGCATAAGCAAGGAAAACATGTAAGTAAAAACATGAATATAAAAAATCCCCCTTAAACATGCAACTCCCCCTTAAGACATGCTAAATTTTCCCTTTTAGCATAATTAACTTAAACTTCCCTATTTCTCCCCCTTTGACACCGTCAAAAACAATTCGCTCCCTCCTCGTTTACTTCGAGATATGTCCAAAATGATCCTTGTTTAGCTCCTGTAACTTACACTTTAAATGCCCCAACTTGACCTTAAGCACATATTGCATCTTCCCAATGACCGGAGGCGGCCATGACTCCGCCACCACCCGCTTGAAATCATCATGCAACATCCACATGTTCAGAAATTTGAAGGGACGATTAGGCAGCCTATCCTTCGGCATGGTGTGCACCACCCCACAAGAGTGATCCGATAGACATCCAGGAACCAAGAATTCCGCATACGCATCAAATTCTGCTATTAACCAATGTGAGTTTACCAAAGCCCTATCAACCTTATAAGAAACATACCATTCATCCAAGTGAGCTGGCAACCCATAAAGCGAAGGTCCACCAACCCGCATGATTGAACCACTTGTTGAAAATCCCTCATTTCATAGTTTGTAACAAGTGCCCCACCTTGCTTATCCTCCAATGATAAAATCGAATTAAAATCCCGCATAACCATACAAGTCTCCGAAATATCCCCTCCAATCTCCATAATGACCTCCCATAACGGTCGTTGTGGACCAATGGAATGCAGCCCATAGACAAAAGTCACCAAGAAGGCCATTCCGGAGACCCGACACCGTATATGGCAATGCATAAACTGATCCGACATCTGAATGACCTCCAAATCAGCCCTTTGTTGATTCCATAATAGCAAAATACGTCCACGGTGAGACATGCTAAAGTTATGAACATGCCCCATACTTGCAAACCGCCACTCCATAATATGATCAAGTGAGTTCTCCAAAAGCTTTGTCTCCAATAACGCGATAATCTTAATAACCTTATGTCCAAGGAGGTGCTTCACTCCCCCTTGCTTCAGGGACTTGTGAAAGACCTGAATATTCTATGCAGCGAGCTTCATTGGACACCTCCTCAGACTGCTCACGTCCGTAGTTGATGACCACTTCGATCTGCCCCTACTACTCCTTTCCCAACTCTTCTTCCCATACCATTGCTTGAACCAGCTACCAAGGTAGAAGCTGAAGTAGACACTGCCAAAGAAGAAGTTACAGTCGTGGATGAAGAAGTAGAAGACCCCCTAGCAAACATCGCCCCTTGAGAAGGCTGAGCAACCCGATGTTCCAAGCTACCCACTGCACTCCGCACCGCCGTCTGCACACCCTGCACATGACAAACTCTTGGAGACACAACACGTCCTTGTATTGGCTCCTTACAACAAGTTACTTGTTGTTCCACCTGCACAACATCTTGTCAACTACCCACTAGCACACCGTCCGAGCTCACCACCTAAACCGTGTTGGGGTTGATCCGTGAGGGGAAACTTCGCTTCCCCTTTACCTCGGTTGCTTGACCATGGTGATCCCTTTGATGTCCCCGGATTAAAAATTTAATCTTAGACAAAAGGGATTCCCAAAGCAACCAAGTCATCGTCGTGCTATTCATTTAGAGAGGTAACTTGAACAAACTAGTTGTTCAAGCGACCATCCTCTATCCTACGAGTAGCCGCGGAATAGACGATGTCCGGATCGCCGGTTTTTGTGTTTGTACTCGGGATCCAAGTATTATTTAGCCTATTTACAGAAATATAACATGCTTATATTTTGAAAAACAAACACAAGCAATGAACAAAAGAGATAGAAAAATAGTTATACCTCTTGGTCTTCTAATGTATGACCCTCCTCCTTTTGGACGTCGTGTGGGCGACGATCCACCAAAAGTCGAAGCTCCTAGATCGCAAAACTTCCTTCCTTGCTTTTCCCATGCAAGAGGAAGAAGAGAAACAATGTTTATCTCCTTCAAAAACTCAACCAACAAGGAGCTATCAAAGCTCTTGCCGCTGGCCAACTAAAAGGAGAAGGAGATGGTGGAAAACTACCAAGACACCAAGGGAAACCCTATATCTTGTTTCCACCACCTAAGGAGGAGAAGAAGAGGACCTTGGGCGCCGGCCAAGGCTAGAAAAGAGATGGGAGAAGCGGCTGGACGTTGGCACAAAGAGGAAGAAGAAGAGAGAAAGAACCTTCCTTATTTGGTGCCACCCTAGCCTCAAAACCCTAACCCTAATTCCAATCCTATCTCAACTAGGATTGCCCTATTCTTGCCGCCCAAGCCTTGCTCCCTCTCTATGATCATCTTCACGCCAACCCCATGCCACCTTTTATAGAGTTTGGGGATAAGCCATGAATTAATCTCCTCCATTGGTTCTAGGGATTTAATCTCAACCGTCGGATCTAGAGATTTAATCTCAACCGTCGGATCTTAGAGATTTAATCTCTACCAATGGATCTTAGTGTTTTGTTTCTATCCATTGGATCTAAGCATCTTGAGGTGTTAATGGGCTACATTAGGGACCATGAGGAGGAGTTGGGTCTTGGTCACCCATGGATCAAGCCCACATAAAGTCCGATCCACTAATGATGGTCCAATCCACTAAAGGTCCATCATTGATCTACCTCACCAACCCCCATATGATAATATGGGCTCCATATATTATTTGTACATTTTCTCCCCATGTTTAAGATCTCGAATGTCCGTCAATTAATTAATTTACTGACCATTAATTAATCGACATCTAACTCCATGAGTAGTACCACTCAACCTTTTCATCATGCCGGACCAAGTCCACCTGCAGGGTTTACATGATGAACCTTATGAGCTCCTCAAGGGGACATCATCATCCTAATATATAGGATACGGTTTCCTCCTATAATCAACGGCACACCATATAAATAATATCATCTCCCAACTTACCGAGTCTATCGATTTAATCTATAAATCTCGCCCATTGGTAAATCAAAGAGATGCGTACCAAGTATATGTGCCCGTTATTATATCGGGATTAAGAGCATGTACTAAATAATATCTGAGGTCCGATTCGATTATGTAGTCAGCAATAAATCGAATCACCTGCATGTCGATCTGCTCAATACACACAAAGTGCACTAGTGTGATTCTATGGTCAAGACAAACCAATACCAAATCACACTACAACCATTCCGATGGTTTGTCCAAAGCCATCTCGGTTGTGAGCCTTTACTTATACTTTACAAGGAGCTGATAACATGATCTCCCGTGTGACACCACACACCATGTTATCTACAATGTAAGGTATTAGACAATATTGCATAACCATAAAAATATGCAAACAATGATCATGTGATTCTTATTTCAAAATAAAGATGTTCATACAAAAAATAGACTTTTAAGTATACATCCCTACAATCTCCCACTTATACTAAAAGACTATGCTGTCCTCAAAGTGCCATACATCTGATCCCCATTCCCTCCACATGCCTATCAAAAGCTCTCGCCGGAAGGCCCTTAGTGAAAGGATCTGCCAGGTTATCCTCCGATGCAATCTTGGCCACAGCAACTTCTCCTCGCTTTACGATTTCTCGTATCAGGTGGTACTTGCGCTCTATGTGTTTACTAGCCTTATGGGCTCGTGGTTCCTTCGAGTTTGCAACTGCACCACTATTATCACAATAAATCGTGATAGTTACGGGAAAACCAGAATCACATCCAAGTCCATCGTGAAAGTTCACTGAGCCATCACTTCTTTGGCGCCTCGGAGGCCGCCACATACTCGACTTCAAGGTGGAGTCTGCCACGCACTTTGCTTGACACTCCTCCATACAATGGCTCCGCCTCCCAAAGTAAACACAAAACCTGAGGTAGACTTACTGTTATCCCTATCAGATTGGAAGTCGGAATCCGTGTAACCCACAGGGAGTAATTAGTGCCATTAAACCATATAATCCCTAGTCCTTCTCAGGTACTTCAATATATGCTTTACCGCAGTCCAATGTCCTTGTCCTGGATTACTCTGATATCTGCTGACCATGCCCACGGCAAAACAGATATCTGGTCTCGTACAGAGCATCGCATACATGAGGCTTCCTACTGCCGAAGCATAAGGAACCGCCTTCATCTCCTCTATCTCCTCAGATGATCTAGGACACATCTCCTTAGATAGAGGTACTCCATGCCTGAAAGGTAGAAAACCCTTCTTGGAGTTCTGCATGCTAAAACGCTCCATAATCGTGTCTATGTATGAAGCTTGGGATAAGCACAACATCCTTTTCTTGCGATCCCTTATAACCTTGATCCCAAGGATGTGTCCCACTTCTCCCAAGTCCTTCATATCAAATTGTTTGGACAACCATACCCTTACGTCCGATAACACCTTGATATTGTTGCCAATCAACAAAATGTCATCTACGTATAGTACAAGAAATACCACTACGTTTCCGTCACATCTCTTGTATACACAAGACTCATCCGGACTTTGAATAAATCCATAAGACTGGATCACCTCATCAAATCGAATGTTCCAAGACCTCGAAGCTTGTTTCAATCCATAAATGGACCGATTAAGCTTACATACAAGATGCTCTTTTCCCTTAGTAATGAATCCCTCTGGTTGCTTCATGTAGATGTTTTCCTCAAGACTTCCATTAAGGAAAGCTGTCTTGACATCCATCTGCCACACCTCATAATCCATATGAGCTGCTATGCATAAGAGAATCCGGATAGATTTAAGCATGGCTCGTGAAAAGGTCTCCTCATAATCGATACCCTCTTTCTGAGTATACCCCTTCGCAACAAGCCTCGCTTTGAAGGTCTCAACCTTCCCATCTATTCCTCTCTTTCTTTTGTAGATCCACTTGCATCCAATGGTTTTTACACCATCGGGTGGTTCTACTAGCTCCCAGACCTGATTTGAATCCATAGATTCAATCTCAGCATTCATTGCACTCTGCCAAGATACTGCATCTTTATCTTGGATTGCCTCATCATATGTCCAGGGATCAGGTTCATGTTCGTCAGGGACCAAATCAGAAGATTCTCCCAAGAACATGAATCTATCAGGCTGTCTCACAACCCTCCCACTACGACGAGGTATCACCTGTGTATCCTCTGTGACACGTGGTGCAGTGACATGTGGTATATCCTCTTATGCGGTGGTACTAAAGAAGTGACTTCCCCTTTTAACTCCTCCAGAACAATTTTACTCGTGGGCTTGTGGTTCATCACATAGTCCTCCTCTAGAAATCTGGCATTCGTGCTAACGATCACTCTCTGATCTCTAGGACTATAAAACAATCCACCCTTCGTTCATCTAGGATAGCCAACGAACAAGCGCACTTTTGTACGAGGTTCCAACTTACCATCATCCTTGGCCACATGTCTTTGGACTCTCCCATATCCGAATATGTCTTAGACTAGGCTTTCGCCCGGTCCACAACTCTGTGGGAGTAGAAGGCACTGATTTAGATGGAACCAAGTTCAGAATGTACACTGTCGTATCTAGAGCATATCCCCAGAACGAGTCTGGCAAGTCAGAATAACTCATCATCGATCTAACCATCTCTATAAGAGTCCTATTCCTTCGCTCTTCTACATCATTCTGCAGGGTGTGCAGTGCATAATTGGGATTGAATCCCAACCTCTGATAGGTAATTCCTAAACTCTCCCAAGAGGTACTCGTCATCACGATCAGATCGTAGTGTCATCTTGAATAATTGTCTATGAAAAAGACAAAATATTCAAAACTACCTCTTGCCAAGATAGACATAGGACCATACGAATCAGAATGAACCATTTCTAACATATCTTTGGCTCTATACCCCTTGGCCTTGAAAGGCCTCTTGGTCATCTTACCATCCAAGCAAGATTCGTAGGTTGGGAGATCCTCCACCACTAATGAACCCAAAGGTCCATCAGCTATCAACCTTTGAATTCTACTTAGGTTAATGTGACTAAGCCTAAGATATCAAAGATATGTTTGGTTCATCTTCGAAGGTTCTTTTCTCTTATTAGACTTAGAAGATGAGTTAATAACTTCTATTTGCATCGTGGGAGCTAGTGGTTCAAGTTATAAATTTCCTATCTATGTACCTGAATAGATAATGTCCCTATTCCTTTTATAACAAATCTGTCATTAAAAGAAATAGATTATCCATCCATAATTTAGAAACCGAAATCAATTCTTTCTAAATAAATGTACATAAAGAAAATTCTTAAGAACCAAAAACTTTATTTTTCTCAAAAGATAAATAAAACATCTCCCACTGCAATAGCCATCTTCATGGCATTGCCCAAGTAAATGGTAATATCCCCTTTAGCTAGTCGTCGGGTTTCTGGAACCCCGCAAATTATTGCGGACATGATTAGTGGCTCTGTATCTACACTCCGGTATCGGTAGATAACACCGCTAACCATGTTTCAAGCGACTAGTTCAAAAGATATATCTTTGTTCTTTGGATTGGGACAGTCCTTCTTCCAATGTCCATCCTGCTTGTAAGTGAAGTACTTGCCTTTCGGCTTCTTCACTCCTCACTGAGATCCTCCCACCACTTTTGCTCTACCTTGTTTCTCCTTCTTTTTGCCTTTCGGCTTAGAAGTAGAAACCTTTTTGAGCAACCATGGCTTGAGGACATTCTTCGAAGAGTGCATACTTGTACTCCTTAGCAGATAAGACAATATCTAGATTCTTTTCCAATCAACATTATTTGGAGTACGAGTAAGTTTATTTCTTTTAGTATCACAACAAGTGGGTGAAAGTCATTTTGAAAATCCTAAGAATCACATAGATCATTACTTTAGATTTCAAAAATTATTGATTCCTCAAACAATAAAATTTTGATATCAACCAACACCTCAAAACAAGAATATCGCATGCCACGCGTGGACGATATCTGAATTCTACATTTGTAAGAGGAGGTTTTACCCATTAATTTTATTATCTTGTCAACCTTACTTTTTGACAAATAAAATTAATAGTTGGTTCCTCTTTGGCCCTACAAATAAGCGGTGACTCCGATGGGGAGGATACTTTTATTTGCATCTAAGTGTGCACCATTACACGATACTAAGGGAATTATTTGGATTATGTGCCTTACACACGCTCCTAGATAATTTCCTATAACCATTATTTGACCTAGTGATCCATAAATAAACCCATCCGCAGGAGGAAGGCACTCGAGGCCGACAGAAGTTTGTTGCATCACACACGTCAAATTGTAATGGAGTGAATTAATTAAAATATCTCTCCCACTTAGTAAATTAAAAATGAGGAATTTTCCTCGACATGCATATCAAACAAAAGCAATAAATATGAAAAATAAATTATTTTCCAACTATTATGGCCTTTGTCTTCAATATGGCTCCGTCGCATCGCCATCTCGTCAGCTCCTCCTCGCCATGTACAAGCCCTCAGGAGATCAGTAGAGACTAAAACCTATTTTAATTTACATCCATCGATCCTATACTCCACGAGGAGTGTACATGAATCTAGATCGAAAGTAAAATAAAATAAAGAGCGGCTAAACAATGCCGTATTTAATTTACAAAAACTAAATACTAGCCTCAAATCGACCAGAGGATTCAACAAAATAAATATTTACACACATACACACACACGGCCATAATAGTCGGATCTTATGCCTGCAACCAAAGAGTTAAACTACACATATCCTACTATTATCCGGCACATATAATATATGAAAAAGTGCATAAAATTAACCGAATCCTAAACACACAAAACCGGAATCCTTGGCTCTGATACCAATTGTAGGTTTTGCGGCTTCTCGATACCAATTGTTGGGGTTGATCCGTGAGAAACTTCGCTTCCCCTTCACCTCGGTTGCTTGACCATGGTGATCCCTTTGATGTCCCGGATTAAAAATTTAATCTTAGACAAAGGGATTCCCAAAGCAACCAAGTCATCGTCGTGCTATTCATTTAGAGGTCACTTGAACAAACTAGTTGTTCAAGCGACCATCCTATATCCTAGCAGCGGAATGAACGATGTCCGGATCGCCGGTTTTTTTGTTTGTACTCGGGATCCAAGTATTATTTAGCCTATTTACAGAAATATAACATGCTTATATTTTGAAAAATAAACACAAGCAATGAACAAAAGAGATAGAAAAATAGTTATACCTCTTGGTCTTCTAATGTATGACCCTCCTCCTTTTGGGCGTCGTGTGGCGACGATCCACCAAAAGTCGAAGCTCCTAGATCGCAAAACTTCCTTCCTTGCTTTTCCCAAGCAAGAGGAAGAAGAGAGAAACAATGTTTATCTCCTTCAAAACTCAACCAACAAGGAGCTATCAAAGCTCTTGCCTTGACCAACTAAAGGAGAAGGAGATGGTGGAAAACTACCAAGACACCAAGGAAACCCTATATCATGTTTCCACCACCTAAGGAGGAGAAGAAGAGGACCTTGGCGCGGCCAAGGCTGGAAAAGAGATGGAGAAGCTGCTGGACGTTGGCACAAGAGGAAGAAGAAGAGAAAGAACCTTCCTTATTTGGTGCCACCCTAGCCTCAAAACCCTAACCTAATTCCAATCCTATCTCAACTAGGATTGCCCTATTCTTGCCCAAGCCTTGCTCCCTCTCTATCATAATCTTCACGCCAACCCCATGCCACCTTTTATAGAGTTTGGGGATAAGCCATGAATTAATCTCCTCCATTGGTTCTAGGGATTTAATCTCAACCGTCGGATCTAGAGATTTAATCTCAACTGTCGGATCTTAGAGATTTAATCTCTACCAATGGATCTTAGTGTTTTGTTTCTATCCATTGGATCTAAGCATCTTGAGGTGTTAATGGGCTACATTAGGGACCATGAGGAGGAGTTGGGTCTTGGTCACCCATGGATCAAGCCCACATAAAGTCCGATCCACTAATGATGGTCCAATCCACTAAAGGTCCATCATTGATCTACCTCACCATATGATAATATGGGCTCCATATATTATTTGTACATTTTCTCCCGTGTTTAAGATCTCGAATGTCCGTCAATTAATTAATTTACTGACCATTAATTAATCGACATCTAACTCCATGAGTAGTACCACTCAACCTTTTCATCATCGGACCAAGTCCACTGCGGGGTTTACATGATGAACCTTATGAAACTCCTCGAGGACATCATCATCCTAATATATAGGACACGGTTTCCTCCTATAATCAGCGGCACACCATATAAATAATATCATCTCCCAACTTAAGTCTATCGATTTAATCTATAAATCTAGCCCGTTGGTAAATCGAAGAGATGAGTACCAAGTATATGTGCCGTTATTATATCGGGATTAAGAGCATGTACTAAATAATATACGAGGTCCGATTCGATTATGTAGTCGCAATAAATCGAATCACCTGCATGTCGATCTGCTCAATACACACAAAGTGCACTAGTGTGATTCTATGGTCAAGACAAACCAATACGAATCACACTACAACCATTCCGATGGTTTGTCCAAAGCCATCTCGGTTGTGAGCCTTTACTTATACTTTACAAGGAGCCGATAACATGATCTCCCGTGTGACACCACACACCATGTTATCTACAATGTAAGGTATTAGACAATATTGCATAACCATAAAAATATGCAAACAATGATCATGTGATTCTTATTTCAAAATAAAGATGTTCATACAAAAATAGACTTTTAAGTATACATCCCTACAATCTCCCACTTATACTAAAGACTATCTTTGTCCTCAAAGTGCCATACATCGATCCCCATTCCCTCCACATGCCTATCAAAGCTCTCATAGGAAGGCTTAGTGAAAGGATCTGCGGGTTATCCTCGATGCAATCTTGGCCACAGACAACTTCTCCTCGCTTTCTGATTTCTCGTGATCGGTGGTACTTGCGCTCTATGTGTTTACTAGCCTTATGGGCTCGTGGTTCCTTGAGTTTGCAAGCACCACTATTATCACAATAAATCGTGATAGTTACGGGCAAACCGGGAATCACATCCAAGTCCATCGAAAGTTCTGAGCCATCTGACTTCTTTGGCCGCCTCGGAGGCCGCCCATACTCGGCTTCCATGGTGGAGTCGCCCACGCACTTTGCTTGACACTCCTCCATACAATGGCTCCACCTCCCAAAGTAAACACAAAACCACGAGGTAGACTTCTTTGTTATCCTATCAGTTGGAAGTCGGAATCGTGTAACCCACGAGGAGTAATTAGTGCCCGGTAAACTGACATATAATCCTAGTCCTTCTCGGTACTTGATATATGCTTTACACGATGATGTCACTATCTGGATTACTCTGATATCTGCTGACCATGCCCACGGTAAAGCAGATATCTGGTCTCGTACAGAGCATCGCATACATGAGGCTTCCTACTGCAGAAGCATAAGGAACCGCCTTCATCTCCTCTATCTCCTCAGATGATCTAGGACACATCTCCTTAGATAAAGAAACTCCATGCCTGAAAGGTAGAAAACCCTTCTTGGAGTTCTGCATGCTAAAACGCTCCATAATCGTGTCTATGTATGAAGCTTGGGATAAGCACAACATCCTTTTCCTGCGATCCCTTATAACCTTGATCCCAAGGATGTGTCCCACTTCTCCCAAGTCCTTCATATCAAACTGTTTGGACAACCATACCCTTACGTCAGATAACACCTTGATATTGTTGCCAATCAACAAAATGTCATCTACGTATAGTACAAGAAATACCACTACGTTTAGTCACATCTCTTGTATACACAAGACTCATCAGGACTTTGAATAAATCCATAAAGTGGATCACCTCATCAAATAGATGTTCCAAGACCTCGAAGCTTGTTTGATCCATAAATGGACGATTAAACACATACAAGATGCTCTTTTCCTTAGTAATGAATCCCTCTGGTTGCTTCATGTAGATGTTTTCCTCAAGACTTCCATTAAGGAAATTTGTCTTGACATCCATCTGCCACACCTCATAATCCATATGGTGCTATGCATAAGAGAATCGGATAGATTTAAGCATGGCTCTGAAAAGGTCTCCTCATGTCGATACCCTCTTTACGAGTATACCCGCCATAGCAAGCCTCGGCACGAAGGTCTCAACCTTCCATCTGTTCTCTCTTTCTTTTTGTAGATCCACTTGCATCCAATGGTTTTACACCATCGGGTGGTTCTACTAGCTCAGTTTGATTTGAATCCATAGATTCAATCTCGGCATTCATTGCACTCTGCCAAGAATCTGCATCTTTATCTTGGATTGCCTCATCATATGTCGAGGATCGGGTTCATGTTCCGAGGACCAAATCAGAAGATTCTCCCAAGAACATGAATCTATCAGGCTGTCTCACAACCCTCCCACTACGATGAGGTATTACCTGTGTATCCTCTGTGACGCGTGGTGCAGTGACATGTGGTATATCCTCTTGTACTGGTGGTACTAAAGAAGTGACTTCCCCTTTTAACTCCTCCAGAACAATTTTACTCGTGGGCTTGTGGTTCATCACATAGTCCTCCTCTAGAAATCGGCATTCGTGCTACGATCACTCTACGATCTCTAGGACTATAAAACAATCCACCCTTCGTTCATCTAGGATAGCCAGCGAACAAGCGTTTTTATGCGAGGTTCCAACTTACCATCATACGCCTTGGCACATGTCTTTGGACTCCCCCATATCCGAATATGTCTTAGACTAGGCTTTCGCCCGGTCCACAACTCTGTGGGAGTAGAAGTCACTGATTTAGATGGAACCAAGTTCGAATGTACCGTCGTATCTAGAGCATATCCCGAGCGAATCGGCAAGTCGAATAACTCATCATCGATCTAACCATCTCTATAAGAGTCCTATTCCTTCGCTCTGCTCTACATCATTCTGTTTGGGGTGTGCGGTGCGGACAATTGGGATTGAATCCCAACCTCGATAGTAATTCCTAAACTCTCCCAAGAGGTACTCGTCACCACGATCGGATCGTAGTGTCATCTTGAATAATTGTCTATGAAAAGACAAAATATTCAAAACTACCTCTTGCCGGATAGACATAGGACCATCTGAATCAGAATGAACCATTTCTAACATATCTTTGGCTCTATACCCTTGGCCTTGAAAGGCCTCTTGGTAAATCTTACCCTCAGCAAGATTCGTAGGTTGGGAGATCCTCCACCACTAATGAACCCAAGGTCCATCGGCTATCAACCTTTGAATTGCTTAGGTTAATGTGACCAAGACTAAGATAAAAGATATGTTTGGTTCATCTTGAAGGTTCTTTTCTCTTATTAGACTTAGAAGATGAGTTAATAACTTATTTGCATCGTAGGAGCTAGTGGTTCAAGTTATAAATTTCCTATCTATGTACACGAATAGATAATGTCCCTATTCCTTTTATAACAAATCTGTCATTAAAAGAAATAGATTATCCATCCATAATTTAGAAAGAAATCAATTCTTTCTAAATAAATGTACATAAAGAAAATTCTTAAGAACCAAAAACTTTATTTTCTCGAAAGATAAATAAAACATCTCCCCTTTGCAATAGCCGCCATCTTCATGGCATTGCCCAAGTAAATAGTAATATCCCCTTCAGCTAGTCGTCGGGTTTCCTGGAACCCCTACAAAGTATTGCAGACATGATTAGTGGCTCCTGTATCTACACTCCAGTGCGGTAGATAACACGCTAACCATGTTTCACGACTAGTTCAAGGATGTATCTTTGTTACACTTTGGATTGGGGCAGTCCTTCTTCCAATGTCCATCCACCTTGTAAGTGAAGTACTTGCCTTTGGCTTCTTCACTCCTCCTTTGAGATCCTCCACCACCTTTGCTCTACCTTGTTTCTCCTTCTTTATGCCTTTTGGCTTAAAGTAGAAACCTTTTGAGCAACCATGGCTTGAGGACATTCTTGAAGAGTGCATACTTGTACTCCTTAGCGAGATAAGACAATATCTAGATTCTTTTCCAATCAACATTATTTGGAGTACAGAAGTTTATTTCTTTTAGTATCACAACAAGTGGACTGAAAGTCATTTTGAAAATCCTAAGAATCACATAGATCATTACTTTAGATTTCAAAAAATTATTGATTCCTCAAACAATAAAATTTTGATATCAACCAACACCTCAAAACACCGAGAATATCGCATGCCACGATCGTGTGACGATATCACAATTCTACATTTGTAAGAGGAGGTTTTACCCATTAATTTTATTATCTTGTCAACCTTACTTTTTGACAAATAAAATTAATAGTTGGTTCCTCTTTGGCCCTACAAATAAAAGCAGTGACTCCGATGGGGAGGATACTTTTTATTTACATCTAAGTGTGCACCATTACACGATACTAAGGGAATTATTTCGGATTATGTGCCTTACCGCTGTGGAAGTACACACGCTCCTAGATAATTTCCTATAACCATTATTTGACCTAGTGATCCGCAAATAAACCCATCCGCAGGGAGGAAGGCACTCAGAGGCGACACGCAAGTTTGTTGCATCACACGTCAAATTGTAATGGAGGCCGCGTGAATTAATTAAAATATCCCTCTCCCACTTAGTAAATTAAAAATGAGGAATTTTCCTACGACATGCATATCAAACAAAAAGCAATAAATATGAAAAATAAATTATTTTCCAACTATTATGGCCTTTGTCTTCAATATGGCTCCGTCGACGCTATCTCGTCCGCTCCTCCTACGCCATGTACAAGCCCTCCGGAGATCCGAGCCGAGACTAAAACCTATTTTAATTTACATCCATCGATCCTATACTCCACGAGGGAGTGTACATGAATCTAGATCGAAAGTAAAATAAAATAAAGAGCGGCTAAACAATGTCGTATTTAATTTACAAAAAAAACTAAATACTAGCCTCGTTAACCCCGAGGATTCAACAAAATAAATATTTACACACATACAATCACATACACACACACGGCCATAATAGTCGGATCTTATGCCTGCAACCAAAGAGTTAAACTACGCATATCCTACTATTATCCGGCACATATAATATATGAAAAAGTGCATAAAATTAACCGAATCCTAAACACACAAAACCGGAATCCTTGGCTCTGATACCAATTGTAGGTTTTGCCCGGAAGCTCTGATACCAATTGTTGGGGTTGATCCGTGAGGGGAAACTTCGCTTCCCCTTCACCTCGGTTGCTTGACCATGGTGATCCCTTTGATGTCCCCGGATTAAAAATTTAATCTTAGACAAAAGGGATTCCCAAAGCAACCAAGTCATCGTCGTGCTATTCATTTAGAGAGGTCACTTGAACAAACTAGTTGTTCAAGCGACCATCCTATATCCTACGAGTAGCCGCGGAATAGACGATGTCCGGATCGCCGGTTTTTTTGTTTGTACTCGGGATCCAAGTATTATTTAGCCTATTTACAGAAATATAACATGCTTATATTTTGAAAAATAAACACAAGCAATGAACAAAAGAGATAGAAAAATAGTTATACCTCTTGGTCTTCTAATGTATGACCCTCCTCCTTTTGGACGTCGTGTGGGCGACGATCCACCAAAAGTCGAAGCTCCTAGATCGCAAAACTTCCTTCCTTGCTTTTCCCAAGCAAGAGGAAGAAGAGAAACAATGTTTATCTCCTTCAAAAACTCAACCAACAAGGAGCTATCAAAGCTCTTGCCGCCAGCCAACTAAAAGGAGAAGGAGATGGTGGAAAACTACCAAGACACCAAGGGAAACCCTATATCATGTTTCCACCACCTAAGGAGGAGAAGAAGAGGACCTTGGCCGCCGGCCAAGGCTGGAAAAGAGATGGGAGAAGCTGCTGGACGTTGGCACAAACAGGAAGAAGAAGAGAGAAAGAACCTTCCTTATTTGGTGCCACCCTAGCCTCAAAACCCTAACCCTAATTCCAATCCTATCTCAACTAGGATTGCCCTATTCTTGCCGCCCAAGCCTTGCTCCCTCTCTATGATCATCTTCACGCCAACCCCATGCCACCTTTTATAGAGTTTGGGGATAAGCCATGAATTAATCTCCTCCATTGGTTCTAGGGATTTAATCTCAACCGTCGGATCTAGAGATTTAATCTCAACCGTCGGATCTTAGAGATTTAATCTCTACCAATGGATCTTAGTGTTTTGTTTCTATCCATTGGATCTAAGCATCTTGAGGTGTTAATGGGCTACATTAGGGACCATGAGGAGGAGTTGGGTCTTGGTCACCCATGGATCAAGCCCACATAAAGTCCGATCCACTAATGATGGTCCAATCCACTAAAGGTCCATCATTGATCTACCTCACCAACCCCCATATGATAATATGGACTCCATATATTATTTGTACATTTTCTCCCCGTGTTTAAGATCTCGAATGTCCGTCAATTAATTAATTTACTGACCATTAATTAATCGACATCTAACTCCATGAGTAGTACCACTCAACCTTTTCATCATGCCGGACCAAGTCCACCTGCAGGGTTTACATGATGAACCTTATGAGCTCCTCGAGGGGACATCATCATCCTAATATATAGGACACGGTTTCCTCCTATAATCAACGCCACACCATATAAATAATATCATCTCCCAACTTACCGAGTCTATCGATTTAATCTATAAATCTCGCCCATTGATAAATCAAAGAGATGAGTACCAAGTATATGTGTCCGTTATTATATCGGGATTAAGAGCATGTACTAAATAATATCTGAGGTCCGATTCGATTATGTAGTCAGCAATAAATCGAATCACCTCTGTGTCGGTCCTGCTCAATACACACAAAGTGCACTAGTGTGATTCTATGGTCAAGACAAACCAATACCAAATCACACTACAACCATTCCGATGGTTTGTCCAAAGCCATCTCGGTTGTGAGCCTTTACTTATACTTTACAAGGAGCCGATAACATGATCTCCCGTGTGACACCACACACCATGTTATCTACAATGTAAAGTATTAGACAATATTGCATAACCATAAAAATATGCAAACAATGATCATGTGATTCTTATTTCAAAATAAAGATGTCCATACAAAAAATAGACTTTTAAGTATACATCCCTACAAACCGACCTTAGAACTGTCCCCTCCTTCTAACAATCTCACTGGCTGATGTCCCTAGCACCCTCACCCTTCTCCGAAGCAGGATACAATGACAAGGGATGCTCCACCACAATCATAACCAAGCTAGCCACTGGCACCATCGCCAACTGATTCTTTCTTTCTGGATACCCAGCACACACATTCTGATTAGGCACCTTTTCTAGTTGTCCTGAACGTGTTTGATATCGCCCCCTCAGTACACCTTGACCATTAGCAGATTGCGAATGACGATGGGAAAACCTACGACCATTCGCTCCCCATGCATCTATTGGGTTTCCGGCACCGCGGCGTGTGTGTGTTCGATCATGTTTCGTAAACATGAGCACAGCGGAAGCAATTAAAAATAATAAATCTATATTTATTACAACACACACAACACACGCATGCTATTACAACAAGTGTAGACATAACCGTAAATTAAAATTTGCAATAAAAGAAATTATCTACGTTATACCTTTCGTATGACGTGTAGCGGGAACGGCATCAACCGGAACGATCCTCGTAAGAATCGTCTCTATCCGTATCCACGCCGAGCTCCTCGGGATGACTTCGCTAAGTCACGAGCTTCGTCTTCATACGGGTTACTAGCCTCGTGTTGAAGACGACGTGATCGAGAGATGATCACGATCCGAATCCAAATTCGGATCCTCAAATGAGTTCTCAAAACTCGCTTCTCCGGAGAGGTATTCGTCAACCAATTGACGAATCCTTCGTCCCCCACCTCAGAGGATTACCGGAGATCAAATCCCCGGTAAGTTAGCCGCTGTCGGAGCACTAACCGTCGTCCAAACGACGCTCCGACGAGAGGAGGAGAAGCTGTCCAGAAAACTGGACAGCTTGGTGGAGGATATAGGCGCCGGCCAACCAAGGAAAGAAAAGCCTCACCTTGATGCCAAACCTATAGGGGATCACCGGAGGGTCGCCGGAGTGTTCACCGGCTGAAGCTTGGTCGCCGGCATGGACTTGGACGGCGGCACAAAAGCTGGGCGGCGGCAATGAAGGTGTTGGCGCCGAATACTCCTTCAAGGGGTGGGCGGCAACTAGGTTGGGCGGCCAAAATAGATTAGGGTTTTGGATTAGGGTTTAAGCCCTATTTTATAGAGAACTAATTCTCTTAATGGTTAATGGATCATATCCATAAAGCCCGTTAACCCGCTCCATTAAGATAAGTTAAAATAAACCAAACCATGATGGTTTATTTTAAGTTAAAACGAACCGAACCAACCTTTGGTTCGTTCGTTTAATATAAACCAAACCCTTTGGTTTATTCTCATCCATTGGATTAGAACCAAACCATTTTGGTCCATCCATTATGTCTTCATAAGACACGGCCCATCCATGCTTCCATTGCGACTGAAACAATTTCATGCTCGCTTTATGTTTGGTCCAACCAAACATAGTTTCTCTCGATCTGAGAATCCCATTCTCAAGCTCGTTTTAAATCCTTTGGATTACACTCGTTGTGCGTGTGACCAAATAGGTTCTCGGTTTATGTTGGCCGTCTATAATTAACCATTAATTATAGAACGATCATGAGTGGCACCTAGTAGTACATCATGATCCCCAATTAACCGAAAAGATCAACGGTTGATCGAGTAACTATTTACGAAACCCTTTGACTCGAATGAATCGTGCCCCATTCCCTTCACTCATCTTATACCCACTTGGTTCAGGACATGGTCTATTGTGTCAGCCCCCACTAGGCTGACTACGTCACACCTAGCCCAAGTATCATTTCCTCGTCCTACGGATTCTAGTTACTCCACATGTATCGAAGAGTACTTTACTCTAAACATGTAATGCTTTGGCCAAAGACTTTAGTAACAATCCGACGAGAGTCCATGGGTATACATCTCCTCGCAAGGAGTGGTGAATCCTTTATAGGCTATTCAAACACCTTCGATCACTTCGACTTATACCCAATCATCCCGGGTCCACATCTCCTTAGAGATGTTTGCTTAAGATGTCAAAGCATAAGTCTCCATGATCAAGATGACTTGAATACCGCAAGTCAAAGGAACATCGCACTTAAGCCACGGTAAGAACTTCATTGACATATCTATATATGCAGAGAACCATATGAAGTCTTACGGCTGGTCACTCCAATGAACTAGTTACCATAAATAGCATCCACGATTAACTCCGGACATCACAATGTCTCCAGCCAGTGAGAATCAACTGCTTGGATACACCATGGAGTATACCTCGTGCTAGTCTCGACAGAATTGATGGTGTCCAAATCCATCAATTCATCGACTAGGGATAATTCCGATACATCACAATTACACATGTAGAGATACTCACTAGTTGTGATCCAATCACAAATTCTCTCATCTTGTGAATCGTATCGTGGACATTCAGTAAATGAGTTTAAGATCCAATCAAATACATAAAACATGTATACTCAAATAGTGAATCTTCATTTATCATATAAATGGTTCATACATAAGGCGATTGCCTTAGGACATCTCTCATTTATTACTAACAGACTCCCACTTGGCCTAATGCCAATCGCTACGGTATCCAATACCATAAGCTCTAACATGACCCTCAAACTTACTTTGAGGTAATGCTTTAGTCAAAGGATCCGCTAAGTTCCTTTCAGTGGGAATTTTCTCGATTTGTATTTCGTTCCTACTGATGATCTCTCTGATAAGATGATAGCGGCGAAGCACATGTTTGGATCATTGATGAGACCACATCAAGTTCATAGATGAACTACTTGATCCAAACCACTTCCTTTGCTGCTTCCAAAGCTGCAACGTATTCTGCCTTAGTGGCAGAATCCGCTATAGTGTCAAGCTTGGAACCTTTCCAACTTATTGCACCTCCATTCTAGGTGAATACATACCCAGACTAAGACATGGAATCATCCTTGTCTGTCTGGATCTGGCATCCGTATACCCACGTATCACCATGTACCCTTCTCCATATATTAGGAACACATCCTTAGTTCTTCTCAAGTACTTAAGGATCGTCTTAACAGCCGCCCAATGATCCATTCCTGGATCGGATTGGTATCTGCTCGTGACACTCAGAGCGTACGATACATCGGGCCTCGTACATAACATAGCATACATGATAGATCCTATTGCGGATGCATAGGGAATCTTACTCATGCAAATCCTCTCGTCTTCTGTGCGCGGACACATAGACTTCGAAAGGTGTACCCCATGCCTGATGGGCAGATAACCTTTCTTGGATTCCGACATGCTAAACCTCTTTAGCACTCGGTGTATATATGTAGACTGCGAAAGACCAAGCAACCGTTTCGATCTATCTCTATAGATCTTAATCCCGAGGATGTAGGTTGCTTCTCCCAGGTCTTTCATGGAGAATGTCTTGGATAACCAAACCTTAACTGACTGTAAGATTGAAACATCGTTTCCTATAAGTAATATGTCATCGACATACAATACTAGGAACACGACTGCACTCCCACTAACCTTCTTGTACACACAAGGTTCGTCTGGATTTTGTGAGAAATCAAACCTTTTTGATTGTCTCATCAAAACGGATATTCCAGCTCCTGGATGCTTGCTTCAATCCATAAATGGACCGTCGCAATTTGCATACCTTGGTTTTATCAACCGATGTGAAACCCTCAGGCTGTATCATATACACGTCCTCGGCAAGTTTCCATAAGGAAAGGCTTCATCCATCCGCCATATCTCATAATCATAATGAGCCGCTATGGCGGGAGCATCCGAATGGATTTAAGCATAGCTACGAGAATAGGTTTCGTCATAATCAACACCTTGTTTTTGACGATATCCTTTCGCCACCAATCTAGCCTTAGGTAATCACATTACCATCCATGTCGGTTTTCTTCTTGAAAACCCACTTGCACCCTATAGGCTTTATGCCTTCAGGTGGGTCAACCAAGTTCCAAACTTGGTTTTCGTACATGGAATCCATTTCCGACTTCATGGCACCAAGCCACTTATCCCTTTCTGAACTTGTCAGCACTTCTTCATAACTGGTAGGCTCCTAATCATCAATGAGTAACACGTCGTTCGATTCACTTACGAGAAATCCATATCTCTCAAGAATATTGCGTGTTCTACCAGATCTACGAAGATGTGGTGTTACAATAGGTCCAGTCGATTGCTCATCACAATGAGTTGTCGACTGTTGTGCTTCACCAGGTATCTCATCAATGTCTATTTGAGTCTCTCGAGCCTCCTCAAGCTCGACGACACTCCCACTATTTTCTTGCAAGAGAAACTCTTTCTCTAGAAACACAGTATTCCTTGAAACAAACACCTTTTGTTCCACAGGATGATAGAATTGGTAACCCCTTGTTTCCTTAGGGTATCCAATAAATAGACATTTATCAGACTTAGCATCCGGTTTATGCGTCTGATCAGCTTCACATAAGCGGGACAACCCCATATCTTCAAGTAAGATACATGAGGTTTCTTACCATTCCATATCTCATATGGAGTAGTTGAGACTACCTTAGTAGGCATTACATTTAACAAATGCGTATGCAAGTGCATAGCCCCAAAGGACTTGGGAAGAGTCGCATGATTCATCATTGACGACCATGTCCAACAAGGTCGATTCGCCTCTCGGATACACCATTATCTTTGTGGTGTATATGGCGGAGTCCATTGAGACAATATACCATTGTCTCTTAGATAATCAAGAAACTCTTGACTTAAGTATTCACCACCTCGATCCGATCAGTATTTTAATACTCTTGTCATGTTGTTTCTCTACTTCATTTCTGAATTCTTTGAACCTTTCAAAGGCTTCAGACTTGTGTTTCATCAAGAACACATACCCAAACCGTGAGTGATCATCGGTGAAGGTAATGAAGTAGCTATAGCCTCCTAATGCTTGAGTTGACATAGGTCCACATACATCAGTATGTACTAGACCTAGTAACTCTCCCACTCGTTCACCTTTTCCAGTAAAAGGTAACTTAGTCATCTTGCCTTTTAAGCATGATTCGCATGTATCATATGAATCCAATTCAAACGATTCCAAAATTCCACATCGGTGTAATTCGGACATGCGTTTCTTGCTTACATGGCCAAGATGACAATGCCACATGTAGGAGTCTATTTGATTATCCTTTCAAGCACTCTTGTTGCTCGCTTCGATATTGCAAATGTCACTGGATACGTCCAACGTATAAACACCATTGCTTAAAGTTCCAGTCCCATAAAGAACCCCATTAAAATTATGTAACAACAATTGTTACTAAACGTCAAATGGAAACCATTTCTATTTAAACAAGAAATAGAAATGATGTTCTTTATCAACAAAGGAATATAAAAGCAATTGTCCAGTTCTAAGACAAGTCCTGCAGGGAGTTTCAACAAATACGTTCCGATGGCGAGTGCAGCAACCTTTGCTTCATTCCCAACACGTAAATTTGACTCTCCCTTGACAAGTCTTCTTCTATTCCTTAGCCCATGTATGTCATTACATATATGTGAGCCACACCCAGTATCCAATACCCAAGTGTCTAAGGAAATAGAATGACAATCAATAAAGAAGATTTCTGAAGAAGATGGGGCATCCGATGCCTTATCCTTCTTCACGAACTCTTGATAAACCTTACAATTTCTTCGCCAATGACCCTCCTTGCCATAATGATGGCAAGTGCCCTTTTGAGCTGGTTCTGCCTTTTAGCCTTTTTCTTCTTCCCCTTCTGTTGTTCCTTTGACTCCCTCTTAGAACCTTTCTTCGAGGAATCAACTAACAACACTCCCTACTCATGCTTCTCAAGGCTCCAGTCTTGACATGATATTGAGCAGTACCACAGATGAACCTCCTCGCATCTCAGAGGTGAAGAGGAGCTTGGAGACTTCGAACCTTTCGAATCTCACTTGCTCATCAACCAACTCACAGAGATGAAGGACTACGATATGAGCATCCATATGCTCATGCTGCTTTCGTAGCTTGGGTTCCATCGCGGCTAGCATGATGCAACTCATTTGTTCAGAATCACTCACATGTTTCTGATAGGCCAACAATTGGTCCAAAGTTGCATCGTCACTAGGACGGGCGGGAAGAGGCGCTTCGAGGACATACACAAGCTTTTCACCTTGAAAACAATTCTCAAGTTTCTAAGCCAGTCCAAGAAGTTCGGCCCAGTCAATTTATTTGAATCCAAAATGGAACGCAAATTCAAACACATCATGATCAATATATTAACTTAGAAATACAAAACGAGCATATATGAGAAAGATGATTTTAAAATGCATCAATATACATTTATAAATCCCATTCATTTTTCGAATTTCAAAAACCCCAAAATCACTTCGGGAGATCGTAGGTCCATCTCCGAATGGGTTGATATCCATCATAGTTATGAACAACCTTGGAGAGAGTCCAACAAGCCATTCATAACTACGACGGTAGGTATCATCTATACCGATTGCATATCACGTATATGCAACTATCACAATGTGCTATCAACTAATTGAATGTTCACACATACATCGGGTTGTTAACACATTAACAAGTATGCATCATATGCATAGCACCCAACTTCACCTCCCTTTACATCAACCTTGGAGAGAGTCCAACAAATCGATGCTCCAGGTTAAAGCCAACCCATTAATCAGGACATAGTTTTAATATGGTTAGAGCGCATTCAACCAATTAGCCCAGCTTGGAGAGAGTCCAACAACCAAAGCTAACGATTGACCTCTGACTCTTACCATATTAGTATTAAACTATTCCATGGTTTGAACATATTCAGGTTTGAGCCGGGCTTGGAGAGAGTCCAACAACCCAAACAAGAAACAGAACTCTGGTTCTAACCATATTAATGGAAGGTGTAGGCTTTAATATTGATTAAAGGTTTTTATGTCTCATCCTCTTTGCATGCAAATAACTATTATCTACATGGCATGGCATACATGGCATACATCTACATGTCACGACATGCATGACATAATGTTATGCATCTAATGCAATTACATGGCATACAATTATGTCATGTATATTATTTCCTTATATGTCATAACTATTTATGGAAATAAAATATGTTTAAGATTTGATTCTCCAAATCAAATCATAATTAAATTAGGAAACAAATTTCCAAATCTAATCACATATTTTATTCATGGAATTATTTGATTAAGGAAAATCTATTTAGGAAACTAATTTCCTAAATCATTAAAACTACTTATGGAAATAAAATATTTTAAGATTTTATTTCCCAAATCAAATCATGATTAAATTAGGAAACAAATTTCCAGAATCTAATCAAATATTTTATTTATGAAAATATCAATTTCCATAAATACTTCCAACTTTCCAAAAGTGGAAGATTTCCATAAATACTTCTAGACTTTCCAAAATTGAAAAATTTCCATAAATACTTCTAAATTTCCAAAATTAGAAAATTTCCAGAAATACATTATGACTATCGCAAAACCATTTTATGATTATGTCGAAACATAACCTGGGCTCTGATACCACTGTTGGGTTTCCGGCACCGCGGCGTGTGTGTGTTCGATCATGTTTCGTAAACATGAGCACAGCGGAAGCAATAAAAATAATAAATACTCCTATTTATTACAACACACATAACACACGCATGCATATTACAACAAGTGTAGACATAACCATAAATTTAAATTTGCAATAAAAGGAAATTTATCTATGTTATACCTTTCGTATGACGTGTAGCGGGAACGGCATCAACCGGAACGATCCTCGCTAGAATCGTCTCTATCCGTATCCACGCCGAGCTCCTCGGGATGACTTCGCTAAGTCACGAGCTTCATCTTCGTACGGGTTACTAGCCTCGTGTTGAAGACGACGTGATCGAGAGATGATCACGATCCGAATCCAAATTCGGATCCTCAAACGAGTTCTCAAAACTCGCTTCTCCGAAGAGGTATTCGTCAACCAATTGATGAATCCTTCGTCCCCCACCTCAGAGGATTACCGGAGATCAAATCCCCGGTAAGTTAGCCGCTGTCGGAGCACTAACCGTCGTCCAAACGACGCTCCGACGAGAGGAGGAGAAGCTGTCCAGAAAACTAGACAGCTTGGTGGAGGATATAGGCGCCGGCCAACCAAGGAAAGAAAAGCCTCACCTTGATGCCAAACCTATAGGGGATCACCGGAGGGTCGCCGGAGTGTTCACCGGCTGAAGCTTGGTCGCCGGCATGGACTTGGACGGCGGCACAAAAGCTGGGCGGCAATGAAGGTGTTGGCGTAGGGTTTTGGATTAGGGTTTAAGCCCTATTTTATAGAGAACTAATTCTCTTAATGGTTAATGGATCATATCCATAAAGCCCGTTAACCCGCTCCATTAAGATAAGTTAAAATAAACCAAACCATGATGGTTTATTTTAAGTTAAAACGAACCGAACCAACCTTTGGTTCATTCGTTTAATATAAACCAAACCCTTTGGTTTATTCTCATCCACTGGATTAGAACCAAACCATTTTGGTCCATCCATTATGTCTTCATAAGACACGGCCCATCCACACTTCCATTGCGACTGAAACAATTTCATGCTCGCTTTATGTTTGGTCCAACCAAACATAGTTTCTCTCGGTCTGAGAATCCCATTCTCAAGCTCGTTTTAAATCCTTTGGATTACACTCGTTGTGCGTGTGACCAAATAGGTTCTCGGTTTATGTTGGCCATCTATAATTAACCATTAATTATAGAACGATCATGAGTGGCACCTAGTAGTACATCATGATCCCCAATTAACCGAAAAGATTAACGGTTGATCCAGAACTATTTCTGAAACCCTTCAGTAGCTCGAATGAATCGTGCCCCATTCCCTTCACTCATCTTATACCCACTTGGTTCAGGACATGGTCTATTGTGTCAGTCCCCACTAGGCTGACTACATCACACCTAGCCCAAGTATCATTTCCTCGTCCTACGGATTCTAGTTACTCCACATGTATCGAAGAGTACTTTACTCTAAACATGTAATGCTTTGGCCAAAGACTTTAGTAACAATCCGACGAGAGGCCATGGGTATACATCTCCTCGCAAGGAGTGGTGAATCCTTTATAGGCTATTTAAACACCTTCGATCACTTCGACTTATACCCAATCATCCCGGGTCCACATCTCCTCAGAGATGTTTGCTTAAGATGTCAAAGCATAAGTCTCCATGATCAAGATGACTTGAATACCGCAAGTCAAAGGAACATCGCACTTAAGCCACAGTAAGAACTTCATTGACATATCTATATATGCAGAGAACCATATGAAGTCTTACGGCTGGTCACTCCAATGAACTAGTTACCATAACTAGCATCCACGATTAACTCCGGACATCACAATGTCTCCAGCCAGTGAGAATCAGCTGCTTGGATACACCAAGGAGTATACCTCGTGCTAGTCTCGACAGAATTGATGGTGTCCAAATCCATCAATTCATCGACTAGGGATAATTCCAATACATCATAATTACACATGTAGAGATACTCACTAGTTGTGATCCAATCACAAATTCTCTCATGCTGTGAATCGTATCGTGGACATTCAGTAAATGAGTTTAAGATCCAATCAAATACATAAAACATGTATACTCAAATAGTGAATCTTCATTTATCATATAAATGGTTCATACATAAGGCGATTGCCTTAGGACATCTCTCATTTATTACTAACAGCATCAGCTCCTCCCTTAGCCTGAACCTGTTGTCCTGCGGGTTCAGCACCACTCTGACAAAAATCAGTTCGATGACCAATCCTCCAACACTTCTCGCAGAATACTGGTAATGCCTCATAGACTATGTGAAGATCCACATGTGCTCCAGTCGGCAATGAAATTGGAACCTCCAGCACCCTCTGCCCAAACACCGAAACCTCCACCATCATGCGAGCATACATAAGCGGCCCGCGAACGTCAACTTATCTATGTACAATGGCATCCCGATCTCCGAACCCACCATACTCAACACCTTTTGTGACCAACAATCCGGAGGAAGCCCATGAATCTGGACCCAAGCAGGAACATGCCATCCATCCTCATCAAACAAGAAACACTGCGGTATAATTTTTAAGAAAACCGAGATGCCAAACGCAAAATACGACCCCCTTGCAGAATGCTATCACGATCATCTTGCGTATCAAAACGGTAGACCACCCATCCAATCTTATGCATGAAAAACTTGTATGCAATCTTCCATTGCTCAGCCACCGCAATAACCCCTTTTCTCCTCGGATATAACCCCATAAAATAGCCAACCAAACATAATCCCATGGTGTCTTTGACAATGTCAAGATCATCATACTCAAACGCAAGGCGGTTACCCTTGGCCTCATAGTGATCCGGATGCATGCTTGCTTCATCTTCTTATTGTCCATGAAAAGTCTTGCCCTTGCCCTATCAGCCCCTTCCTCCTTCGCAGCAACCCCTCCCCATCACCCTCAATCACTTCCTCCTCCATCTGCACCTCTGACCCTTCAAATTTCGGCGAAGTCGGTTCCTTTCTCTGGTTCCTAGCACTCCAAATCAGCATCTATGCATTGCTCCTCTTGATCAACTAGACCTGCCACTTGTCCATCCACCTCATCCACCGGTTCAGCCAATGCAGCACCTTGGATTGGTGAATGGATCTCCCCATATATCATGTCATCATTTGCCACGTCATCAACTGACACCTCATCATTCAACACTGCCTCCGCTTTATCAGCATTAGCCACATACTTACTACTTTGCGTAGATTGCTCTCCTTCTTCTATCCCAGCTCTACATTTCTTATGTTTGGCCATTTAGAAAGCACACTAAGTGTGGAAACTTATCTCCAAACAAGGAAGTGCAACCACCAGGTAAGGAAGGTAATAAACCAGTGATTAATGCAATGAATACTACCTTCAACTTTACTTTTCCGGAGCAATTCGAATCCTCCCTCCCACCCACACTTCCTTGCGTCAAGCACAATAGGAGAAGATGAGCAAGATCGCCGAACTCCCCAAAGGATTGTTGGAAAAATAAAACTCTCAATCGCAAAGACTAGCCCCACACACACCGTAAGCTTACAACCCTCACCTTGGCTCCTACACCACCACCTCCCAAGCAGCCAAATACCAAAACTGCACTGAAACCTCCAAAAACACCCTTCCTTTCTGGCCAAGCCTCCAAAACTAGCAACCTTGAGCCTCTCCCTCCCACTAGAGCCGCCGCTCGGCCCTAACACACTCTTGTGCAAACCTAACTACCTACTGAGATATCTTTTTATCTTATAAGCACATGATCTTTTCCATGTCTTACCAATGTGGGACTTTGATTGTATTCCCTATACTCCCAACAATCCCCCCCCTCAAACGAAGGACCACATTGAGCTCAACTCAAGCTTATCCGTCCTCGAAGGACTTCCTTTACTTGATGTCCGATCCTCAACCCACCAAGACTTACTACCAACTATCTGATCCTTTTGACCTAGCTAGACTTCTTTCTAGTTGTCTAGCCCTTTTGACCCAACTGAACTTCCTGCTAGTTGTTCATTCCAACCCAATTGGACTTCCTGCCAGTTGTTCACTCCTCCCGACCTAACTGGACTTCTTGTCTGGTGTATGGTTCTCTTGATCTGAACATGGGAGCTCCACTTTCTTCATTCGAGGTGGATGGCTTGACATGGACCATGGCTCTGATACCAATTGTTAGTGGCTATAAGATTCACATATCTCCATAATGGTATGATATTGTCCACTTTGGGCCTAAGCCCTCATGGTTTTATTTTTAGGCCTTACCCAAAAGGTCTCATACCAATAGAAATATTTTTTTATCTTATATACACATAATCTTTTCCATGTCTTACCAATGTGGGACTTTGATTGTATTCCCTATACTCCCAACACATATGTCATTCGGAGTGAATCTCTTACGAGTTAGAAGTGTTGTTGGTGATGGTCTTGACTCAATTATGAGTCACTCGGAGAAATTAAGGGTGGACTCAAAGTTGATTAAAAGATTCTAGGATTTCGATTTCACTTATGCATTGTTGAACATGCTATCAATTTTATGCTCCTACGATCTCTAGTTACGATCTTGCAGGAGGATCATCGTGTGTAATCCCGATGAACTGTTACTTCAACCAGGAACTACCTATTCCTAACCAAGTTTCCCTTTTGGATTGACAAAGTAATTGAGTGCCCTTGTCACGAGTCCCACAACCACTGAGTTGATTTCTCCTACTTTGGGCGTTTTGCTAGAATAAGCCCATGGGGTTCTAGGATGCCCTATGGATCCCTATGAATAGGTGGACCATATTTTATATCCTACTCTTTCACAAACTACTTTCTACGGTTATGGGAGAGAGGATGATCGTACGGTTCCTCCTTGATTCTCCTATATTTCAATATAATAGCCTTCCACCCTTATATTGACTACGTACGGTAGAAATAGAATCAAGACATAACTTTCATTGATCTAAATAACATAAATTGCAAATATAACTCAAAAGGCAATGAATAGATATTCAAACTTGCATCTCCAACTTGCATAAGTTACTCCCTACTCCTATAATCAAAGTATCTACTCCGTGAATACGGAAAAACAAAAACAAGACATCGTTCTATCCATCATTACAATTCAAACAGAATTAAAAAGATGAATTATATGCCATGTTGGATACAATGTGTGGTCTTGGCCGCCCCTCAATGTGTTGGAGTGTCGATTCTAGTCCTTGAGTTGCTTCCTCTCTCCCCATTATGAGCCTTCGATGCTTTTAAGAGCACCTATTGGAGATTTGACGCCGCTAGAGGGGGGGTGAATAGCGTTGTGACCGTACGAAGATGGAATTCGATCGTGATCGTGTCTATAATTTCGTTAGCGCAGCGGAATATAGAAATGAAAGCAATAACGAAATACAACAATCACGAACACAAAGATATAACGTGGTTTGGAACCACACGGTTCCTACTCCACGGATCGAGCTCTAACGAGCTCTAGCGACGCCAATGCAATCACTAATCAATAAACTCCTTCTCGACAACAAGTCGGAGGCGGAGAAACCTCGTACAAATGTTTACAACAATAAACAAAATAAATACAAGCAAATACAAAGAAAATGTAAAGAACACTTTACAAACTAGGGTTTTGAGCGCTTGCTTGTTGGTTGCTTGGATGAGCTTGAAGGACCCTGAAATGCACCTGCAAATCGCCTTCAAATTGCCTCACCAAAGCTTCCAAAAATCTAATTGTTGAGCCTTCCACGAACAGCTGCTTTTATCCTCCATCGGCCGATTTCGCCTAGCGATCGCCATAAGTCCTCCGATCGCAAGATCAGAGCTGTGAGACAACGACTCAATCCACGTTGGACAAGTTCTAACGGGACTCTTGGCAGTCGATCGCCACCGTAACAGAGTCGATCGGCCAATGGCTCTACGAGCATTCTGTGCTCGCTGAACTAGAAATCGATCGCTAACCCTTGGCAATGATCGTCAGACATCACCGATCGTGCTCCAATGAGCAACTGATCGCCAGAGCAGCCTTAAACGATAAATAACTTGTCGACTACTCAACCGCCATAATGCCGATCAAACCTCAAAGATGATGTTTTAACCTATGGTGCCCCATACTTGCTACTTAGCCTAGACCTAAGCCTTCTAGCCACCTCCATCATCCTCCAAGTCATCCATGACTTGTTCATCCATCGCGCTAGCCTCCAGGTGCTTCCCTCGGCTATGTCATGCTAACGGTGTCTACACCGCCAAGGCACATTGGACTTACGCCGCCAAGACTCCGCTTGGACTTTACGCCGCCAACCATTGGTCTTATGCTGCCAAGACTCCCGCTTGGACTTTACGCTGCCAATATCAAACCCTTGGACTTTCCTTGCCAACCCATGTTGGATTTTTCATGCCAAGACCATGCTTGGACTTTCCTTGCCAACCCATGTTGGACTTTTCATGCCAAGACCATGCTTGGACTTTCCTTGCCAACCCATGTTGGACTTTACATTGCCAAGACCCATGCTTGGACTTTTACATTGCCAAGACCCATGCTTGGACTTTTCATGTGCCAAGTGTCCCACTTAGACTTTTCATGCCAAGTACTCAAGACTTGGACTTTACCAAATGCCAAGTGTTCCACTTGGGCTTTCCCATGACAATTACATTGTCATATGTTTTTGTCGAAACATCAAAACATCACTCGAGTCAAACTCGAGTCCTGGTCAATCGTGACCTGGGCTGATTGCACCAACAATCTCCCCCTTTTTGATGTTTGACAAAAACCAAACAAATCATTTGAGTTAGACCACTAACTCAAATCCCTTTCCAATTATCCCAAATTAGTAAACACTCTCCAAATGTTCTCCCCCAAACATTCTCCCCCTTTTTGACTAACATCAAAAAGGTTATCTCTCCAAGGAGGTCAATGTCTCATGTCCCAATGAGATCTTACAATCTCCCCCTTTTTGACCTAAAAATATCTAGGATGCCAACCATCCTCCTAGTGATTAGTCTCATATCACTTAAGAGAGGCAATCCTATAATCTCTCCCAATTTCCAAATTGGGTATCAAAAACCCATCAATTTTCCCAATTGATGATACTCTCTCAATAACTTCTCCTCTCCAAGGAGAAAAACACATCCATCATCCCAAGATGGATAACTCCCCCTAAAGGCTTGCTCCCCCTTGACCATTGCACCAACAATGTCCTTGGGAAGCCCCTAAGCCAATAGGAACTCTAAACCATCAAAATTAAGGTTCTAAGTTCAACATAGAACTTTCACTCACCCTAAATTTGATACTTTGACCTAACACAGCTCCTAATCCATATCCAATGAATTTTCACCCTTTATAATGCTTCCTAAAGCATATCCTAAGGTTAGGAGTGATTAGGGACCTTTACCATGGCAGAACACGGGCTAACCAAACCTAGTTTTCCCAAAATCAGCCTTGGCAGTTGACTCTATCAGCTACGATCATTGCCACACTCATCGATCATTGCCACTCAGGCGTCGATAATGAAATTTCGAATTTGATTAAAGAATCGAGTTTTGGAAATTCATAAATAATTATACGTAATTCGAAAAATCCTGAAAGTTCATACGTATAATACTTATGACACATACAATGGGTGAAAAATATTTTAAAATTATTTTACCCATAAAATAGTGAATTTGATACAAAACTCAAAACCATTGAAATTTTCAATGTTTTGGCCCTATTTTGTATCAACTTCATCAATGGTGATTGCTATCAAAAGATAGACTTCACCAAGGTTTTTCAAAATGATTTTAAAATGTTTTCAAAACCTTATTTTGGATCATATTCCTTGGGCTCTATGCACATGACTTGTACACAAGCTTTCCCAATGATCCACATTGAATTAAAATGAGTTTTGGTTCAACTAGATGCAAAAACTATGCACCTTGAACTCAACTCATATCCTAGCATCTCACATGTATCTAGGGTGTATAAATACACATACATGTCAATTGGATGTGAGATGTGGGTTTTGTTCTCCCTAATCTAGGGTTTCATGCATCTTTCTAAGGCAACCCTACTTGATTCCCTTATAAATGGGACTTCAAGTCATGCCATAGTCCTTAATTCAATTTCAACCAAATTGTCTTAAATGCATGAATGATTATGGCATTAGAAATGTTAGAAATAAGCATATGCTCATAATCATGATGTCATGGCATAATATGAAATCTAAAAGCACATGACACTTACAACCTTAATCCTAAACCATGTACATGACATATAGAATGATTAAAAAATAAGCATGATGTCATGGCATGTTATATGACAAACAAAGCATGGCATATAACATATATAGGTATAGTAATACCTAAATTTTAATATTAATTGTCATTTGATATAATTAGATATATTTTGCCATAATAACCTTAATCTCCTAGTGTGCCAAAAACCCAAAATGGCACACTAACACTCTAAACCCTAATTGTGCCAATTTGATCATTTTATCAAACTTCATAATATTGGCACATCCTAAAATCTTTTAGGATATAATTCAACCCTATTTCCAAGGTATCCATAACCTTGAAAATAACCTAAAATGCCACCTTTATCATGGTTGAGTTAACTACCCATCCAATCAAGGTTGGCACACCCTAAACCCATCTAGCGTGAATCAATCACGCTCTTAGGAACCCAAACCGATTTGAGCTCCTAGGGTTAATTAGGTATTCCTTAGGATAACCTCCTAGATACCTTCCTAATGACCCTCCTAGGCTTGTTAGCCTTGGTCATTTGGTCTTACCTAGGTTGACTCTAGGGTAACTCCCTTGCAACCTTCTTAGTGGCCACCCTAGGTTTCCTTAGAAACCCTAGCCACTAGGCACACCCTTTGGTCAACTCTAGGATGACTTCCCTATTGACCTTGGTCTTCCTAGACCTAGTTTGTGTTCCATAGTCAAATGGAACACTATGGTAAGCTACCTTAGGCTTAAGTTTGTGACCCAAACCTTGCTTGCCTTTGGTTGACTTTTGACTCTTAGGTCCTTGGTGTTGACTTTGACTTTTGGACCTTTGACTTTGACCATTTGACCCTTTAAATTGATTTTGTATATTCCTAAGAGTCTTTTCTAGTTTTTCAAGCCTTGACCTCAAGGCTTGATTTTCAACCTCTAATTGCCCAATTGATTTTTGATTAAGTTTTTGGGCATTACCACTTTCTAGGCATATGCCTAGTCCCTTGAGGATTTAGACCTAGGTGCTCTTGCACCTTTCTAATTGTCTCCCTAGGTAAAAATTTTCTAGAGTTATTTGACCTAGGTTTGTCCTTAGATAAGTTGTTTTTAGGGACATTAGTCCCAAATTTCTCCCTATTACCTAAGTGAATATTTTTAGCTCCTAAACAAAAGTATTTATTTCTATTAGCATGCTTTTCATGGCAAATTGCTAGGGAATTATAATTTCTAGCATGCTTTTGTCTATTAACTAAAGAAAGAGCATTATTAACTTGATATACCTTAGGGTTAGCCTTAGTAGCTCCCCCTACTTGTGATGCTCCCCTTTGCCCCTTCTTCTCCCCCTTCGGGCATTGACTCCAATAATGACCCGGTAGTCATCATTTGAAGCAAATCACTTGCTCCTTGCTCTTTTTCATTGAGGCACCGGTCTCCTTGACTTTTGGCACGGGTGGAGTCTTCTTAACCCGTTTAGGACACTTACTCTTGTAGTGTCCTTTCTCCCTACACTCAAAGCATATAATATTCATTTTATTATTAATTGACATGCTTGAGTTACCCGTGGTTGTGGTGGTCGGAGTGGATTCTTGAGCTTGCTCTTCCTCTCTACCAGATGTAGATGGTTCTTCTTGTTGCTCCGGTATCGAGGATGCCCTAATCTCCTCCCCTTCTATCCTAGAGGTGGAGGTCTCCTCTTCATCCATCACTTCTACCTCTTCCGATCCGGATGTTGATTCCCGATCAACCTCCGAATCCTCTAGCTCTTTGGATGTTTCTTCTTGAGCTTGAGAGGGGGATGGTCCTTCTTCTTGGACGGGTGATAGACTTTCATGGAGCTTGGCCAAATCGCTCCATAGCTCCTTGGCATCCACGTAGTCACCTAGGCTACACAAGAGATCATTAGGAATTAAATCAAAAATGAATTTGATTACCTTCTTGTTTTTATCGAATTGTTGGAGTTGCTCCTCACTCCATCTCTTCTTCTTGAGAAACCCTCCCTTTGGTCCCTTAGGATATTCAAATCCTTCCATCAAGATAGACCATTCTTCGAAGTCCCTCATCATTAGGAAGTCTTCAATTCTTGACTTCCATTGCTTAAACCCTTCTTGTCCGTATAGAGTGTAGGCACCGGTGTGTTGATGTCCCAACCTAATTGATCTTGGACTTCCATCTTTTACCCTCTAGCGTCTTTCTCTCGCTTGTTAATCCGTTGAAGAGCAACCTTGCTCTGATACCAATTGTTGGAGATTTGACGCCGCTAGAGGGGGGGTGAATAGCGTTGTGACCGTACGAAGATGGAATTCGATCGTGATCGTGTCTACAATTTCGTTAGCGCAGTGGAATATAGAAATGAAAGCAATAACGAAATACAACAATCACGAACATAAAGATATAACGTGGTTCGGAACCACACGGTTCCTACTCCACGGATCGAGCTCTAACGAGCTCTAGCAACGCCAATGCAATCACTAATCAATAAACTCCTTCTCGACAACAAGTCGGAGGTGGAGAAACCTCGTACAAACGTTTACAACAATAAACGAAAGAAATACAAGCAAATACAAAGAAAATGTAAAGAACACTTTACAAACTAGGGTTTTGAGCGCTTGCTTGTTGGTTGCTTGGATGAGCTTGAAGGACCCTGAAATGCACCTGCAAATCGCCTTCAAATCGCCTCACCAAAGCTCCGAAAAATCTGATTGTTGAGCCTTCCACGAACAGCTACATTTATCTTCCATCGGGCTGGATTTCCGCCTAGCAGTCAACTTCCATAAGTCCCCAGTCGACTGCCAGCACTGTAGCTATGAGACAACGGCTCAATCCACGTTAGATAAGTTCCAACGGGACTCTGGCGATCGGCCCGCCAACATTGGCGATCGCTGCACCACATAGTCGTCGATCGGCCACTGAGGAGCGCTGTGCTCGGTGAACTAGCGATCGTACCCGCCCTTGGCGATCGCCGATCGAGACATCGATTATTGCTCCAATGAGCAATGATCGGCGCTGGCGATTCGGCTCTTAAACGGCAGTCAAACTCAAGTCGACTCACGACAGTCGAACCGGCCATAATGCCAGTCGACTGCCAACCTCAAAGATGAGGTTTTAACCCAAGTATGGTGCCCCCATACTTGCTAGACCACCCTTAGCCTAGACCTAAGCCTTCTAGCCACCTCCATCAGCCTCACGCCTCTCGGATCCCTCCAAGTCATCCATGACTTGTTCATCCATCGCGCTAGCCTCCAGGTGCTTCCCTCGGCTATGTCATACTAACGGTGTCTACACCGCCAAGGCACATTGGACTTACGCCGCCAAGACTCCGCTTGGACTTTACGCCGCCAACCATTAGTCTTATGCTGCCAAGACTCCCGCTTGGACTTTACGCTGCCAATATCAAACCCTTGGACTTCTCAAATGCCAAGACTCAAGCTTGGACTTTCCCTTGCCAACCCATGTTGGACTTTCCATGCTAAGACCATTCTTGGACTTTCCTTGCCAACCCATGTTGGACTTTTCATGTCAAGACCATGCTTGGACTTTCCTTGCCAATGCATATTGGACTTTTCATGCCAAGACCATGCTTGGACTTTCCTTGCCAACCCATGTTGGACTTTTCATGCCAAGACCATGCTTGGACTTTCCTTGCCAACCCATGTTGGACTTTACATTGCCAAGACCCATGCTTGGACTTTTACATTGCCAAGACCCATGCTTGGACTTTTCATGTGCCAAGTGTCCCACTTGGACTTTTCATGCCAAGTACTCAAGACTTGGACTTTACCAAATGACAAGTGTTCCACTTGGACTTTCCCATGACAATTACATTGTCATATGTTTTTGTCGAAACATCAAAACATCACTCGAGTCAAACTCGAGTCCTGGTCAATCGTGACCTGGGCCGATTGCACCAACAGCACCTTCTTGCCATCCCAGCCATCAAGCCTCCTCCTTTAGGTTTAGGCATGCCTGCCTTTTTATAGGGGTTGAATTGGCTTTTCTTAATTGCCTGTGAAAATTGATTTCCTTAAGTTGCGTTGTCGCCACACGATCGTGTAGATTCCACACTATCGACCGTGTGGAAGTCTGGAAATCGCGCCCTAAAATCTGAATCTGACAAAAGGCATAGCCGTGTGAAATTCAAATAGTTGGTAATGTCTTCCTCTAGAACTCTAAGCGGATGCCATCTTTTCATCCAAAGCATGCCCGTGTCTTGGGGACACGACCAAAGCACGCTTGCCTTTCTTTAGCTCTATTTGTCATGCCATTTTGCCTCCAAAAAGGCACTCTACACATAAAATAGCAAAAGCAGATCTCCTAGCTAGAAAGTAGTAAATAAGTGCAAAATAAAGGAAATATACAAGAAATAAATATGAAATGCAATGAGATATGTGCTAAAACTACTCCTAAACCCCTATATGATTTATGATTTGCACACATCAAAATCCCCCAGTCTTAGATTTTTGCTTGTCCTCAAGCAAACCTCAGTGCCATGGAAATTTAAAATTGTTGTTCTCATGCTTAGCATGTTTACTAAAACCTATCAAGTGGTACTTACATTCAAAGCAAAGGGATATGTTCTATAAGTTCATTGAGTTAGATTTTTATGCATGTACCAAGAAGTTTCCTAAGGGGTTCACATTTCATGTTAAGTTAAGTCGTCATCCTATAGCTTTCCTAAGGTTTCTGACTTTTAGGCACTTACCTGCCCTAAGCGAGGATCATTCCCTAGAGTTGCCACAAAGTCTCAAAGTCATGCTCGGTATTGAGAGAAATTGGTAGGTTTTCCCCAGTACCCTAACTCAGTCTCAAAGGGGCACCTAATAATTTATACCCATGCAACTATTTTTTTAACCTCTATTTCTTTTTTTTCTCTCTCCCCTTTTTTTTCAAATCTCTTATTTCCTCTCTAGCTCATTGAAACTCTCTCTCTCTCTCTCTCTCTCTCTCAAATGATTTTACACGATCCAAGCATCTCTAGTAACTAAAATGCTAATCTAGAGTCACATGTAGATTCCAAAGTACTAGACTATTGGGATAAATTATAACTACGTATGTACTAGATTCTCCCTTTCAAAATTTTCGATAAGTGTAAGTGAAAATAAAAACTAACAAGTGAGAAATTTAGAACATCCATTAAAGCATCTCAAAATAAATTACCAAGAGATAAAAGAAAGTAAACTACCTATGGCACAGGAACATATCATCAAGATTTTTTAAAACAACAGTGAAACAACTTAGAGTAACAAACAACTAAGAGCTGAAAGAAACCTAAATCAACACTACATCCATGAGTAACTAGAATAAATGTAAAACTCTAGCAGATAAAAATGAAAACTATACCTAGATTGCATGAAAATAGAATTCCCAAAAGAAAAATAGTAAAATGTAGGGGCCTCCCCCCAGACCTAAATGAAACCATGCCTCTAGTGCGGCGGTCTAATTGGGAAATCTGGTAGTCACGACATCTTGGGCTCGTGCGAAAGTCGTGAACTCAACTACTGATGCCACATATACATGTGCTCAACTTGAGAACTAGTGGACTCAACGGCTGCTTTGTGGTCCTCCTCCCTGACCCACTGTGTACGCGCGTCCCGCATAAACTGCTATATCTCCTAAGGGTAGGAGGCCTCCTTCTGGAAATACTACTCTGCATTGCTGTAGAACTGGTTGACCCTATGAAAATGATCTTTCATATCCTGGAACTCTGCCTGTATAAAAATCCTATGCTCCTCCCATCGTTGCCTCTACATCTACTGCTCAGTATAAATATCATCGAAGCATGATCTGAACTCAGAGAAATCATAGGCAAATGTACCTGTATCTTTCTCAAAAGTAGGAAAAGAAGGCGGTGCAGGTGTAGGATCTGGGCATGGACTCTGAGTGCTCCTATGCATGGGTGGATCTAGGTGTGAATAATGTGAAGGTGGCAAACGGGGTGCATGAGTAGAGGGTCCCTTGTGTGGCGGGGACTCCACTATTCTATCCAACTACCAATTGACATGGTTGGTGATGGTGGTACGATCGGTGTCGGGGAGCCTAAGGGGTGGCAAGTTTTTCCTTACAAAACAAAAAGAATTGATATTATCCACTTTGTGCCTAAGCCCTCATGGTTTTGTTTTTGGGCTTTACCCAAAAGGCTTCATTCCAATGAAGTTATATTTTCATCTTATAAGCACATGATCTTTTCCATGTCTTACCAATGTGGGACTTTAATTGTATTCCCAATACTCCAACAAGTGTTTCCCCAGTAACCTAACTTGGTCTCAAAGAGGCACCTAACCATTTCCACCCATGACAACTATTTTTTTTATCCCTCATAATCTTTTTTTTTCAATTTTTTTTTCTTACTCTCTTTTTCTTTCTTTTTGTCTTTTCTTATTCCATTTTTTTTCTTTCTTTTTTTCTCTCTCTTTTGGGATTTTGATTTTTTCAAATAGGCTTCCACAATCCGAGCATCTCCAGTAACTAAAATGTTAAATCTAGAGTCACCTATGGATTCCAATGTACTAGATTACTGAGATGAATCATAACTAGGTACACATTAGATTTTCCCTTTCAGAATGTTCGTCATGTGTAGATGTAAAAAATAAAAGCTAACCAATGTAAGTCTAGAACATTCATTTAGAGCAAATAAAAAAAAATACCATGAGGTAAATGAAGTTAAGCTACCCATGGAAATAACTCAAGAACAAACTTTAGAAATACTACTGAGGCAGCTTTATAGATAACAAAAATTAAGTGCTGAAAGCAACTAAACAACTTATGCATGAACAAATGAATGCTAACCATAATGCAAATATTAAGAAAGAAACTACTGCTAGAAACAAAATAAATCAAAACTCGGGGTCCCACCTAGACTTAAGCGAAGCATACCCCTAGTATGGTGGACGAGGTGGAAAGTCCTGTAGCCTCGACATCTCGGGATCCTGGGAGAATCTAGTGTTGAGCCATTGATGCCACATGTACATGTGGTCAATCTGAGAGCTGGTGGATTGATGTGAGCAAAACATATAGGGTTTTAGGAGTAGTTTTCGCTCACATCTCATTACATTTTATGTTAGTTTCATGCATATGTCACTTTGTTTTCCATGCATTTCCTATTTTCTGGTTCGGAGATCTACTTTTTATACTTTTGTGTGCAGGATAGCATTTCGTGGAGAAAAGGTGAACTTTCGGAGCAAAAGAAGGGCATTTTGCAACTAGACGCAGAAGGGGACACGGCCAGGGCGTGTGGCTACACATGATCGTGTCCAAGGGGCGAAATCGGCCACCCCAGTGCCACAAATGGCCTGGCCGTACAAAAACACACGGTCGTGTGGTGCTACGTGATTCCAACATGAGTCGATTATTTTTCAGGTTTCAAAGCAATCCGGCGTGATGTCTATATAAGGAAAGCTCCGCTCAAACCCTAGGGAGGAGGCAAGATGACTGGGAAGGCACCCCGAAGCTCTAAAAAGCATCAAGAACTCGCAATGGGGAGGAAAAATGCGGTCGGAGGTCAAGATTCTGCACTTCAACGCCAGAGAGAATGCTACATTGGCATTGTAAATTTCTATTCTTGCACTTTATCTTTTATTTATTCGAACATGAACACGCCTTGTGTTTCTCCTCTCCTATCTATGGAGTAGTTACTTCGATTCTAGGATTAGGGAGTAGTTTATGTGCGTAGGATATGTTGCTTCAAATTGAATTCTGGTATTGAGTTTGAATTTGCAATTGGAATTAGTTTAGACCGATATCTATGTGTATTTGGTTTTCTATCTACTATGCTTAGATGATACGAGGGGTGACAGCCCTCGTATCTAAGATTTAGGGGATTTATACAAGGAACCTAGGGGTTGGCCTCATCTCCAGTAACCGTGGGTAGAAGGATGCGATAGAACTGGAAACGGTTCATCGCAGGGATTGATTCGGCATCCTCACTGCCTATCCAGTCCTTGTAAGGCAGAGATAGCTCCCGATAGATGCGGTGGCTCATCGGGAGAGTGTATGATGTCCCTTTCACAAGACCTTAATTAGACATTTAGACACACAAGCGAAACCGAAATCCTAGAATCCCTTTAAAAAGATCTCGCGGCAAACTCTTTTCTTCCTTCGTGTGACACCGTATTGAGTAGGACCACTGATAACCCTCACATTCACAACCCTTAGAGTCTAGTCCCGAACAATTACATCCACCAAACAAATCGGTACTCGAATCTCAGTCCCTGTGGAATCGATAATCTTTTTATTACTTGATGACATCCTTGCACTTGCGAGCATTGAGCGTGAGCGCACGCTTTGAGTCCTCGACGGTCTCCATCATGATTTTTGAGGTCACGTTCGCTTGAATCAAGTTTTTGGCACCGTTGCCGGGGACTGATTGATTCGATATCGAATCAAGAAAGTGGATAGTTGGATCAGACCTAGGATTGATTTACTTTTCTTGTTTTATTTTATTTTATTTCATTTTTGTTCATTCTGGTGCTCTTTCCTTATTTATAAGTTTCTGCATATAACGATGCATGCTTTTACTCATGATTATTGTCAATTTAATGCTGTAAGTTTTGGTAAAATTTATTGTGAGCATTGTGGTGAAACATGGCATACCATTAACGATTATCCAGATATATTCGAACCTTCACAATTTGAACAAGAAGATGTCACCTACAATTACAACCAGTGACCACAAGATGCTTCCTATTCATATAGTTATGATCATGGCTACTTAAACCCTCAATATTGTCCGCCTAAATCCCGACTTGAGCATATGATGGAAGATTTCATTCAAACGCAACAAGCGGCGAACGATGAATTCCGATGGCAGAATTCGCAGACAAAAACTCAATATTGTTTCCCAAGTGAGAACGAGAGCTATGAATCACCATGCGAATATTATCCAGAATCAAGTCCCCACTTAGAAGCCTTGCTAGACAATTCTAATAGGGAATGCATGGAGCATAGTCTACAATTCGTGGAGATTGTGCAACGGAAAGAAGAAACCAAATGACTAGAAGGTGCCTTCGATGACTGGATTACACCTAATATCGTGAAGACTCACTTTGAGTGAATGGATGAGGAAGACGTAGATGACATAGGAAGTAAAAAAGGACAATCCATTCAATCACCACTTGAAGAAGAACTTGAGGATTATTTAATTAATACTTTAATCGAGGAGTGCATTGCTTCAATTAAAACACCTCCTAACCTCAAGGATATAGAAGAGCCTACCTTAACCCTCACTGAAACTTTAGTTACTAAGTAACAAAACCCTTTTGGTGATTGATAATGATAAAATTTCATTCGACATAATAGAATCTACTAATCAATCTTTTGGTGAGGATGTCTATGGTGAGTTAAATTATTTACAACAATTAGAATATAATGATCAAACTATTGATGATTCGTTGAGACTAAGCATATTCAACCTCGAGTCAAGGAAAGCAGCGCACAAGTATCTTGCCCCTCCACGAGAAAGATTTAAAAGATATAGTAATGGAGGACCAAAAGGCAGGAAGCGAAAGGTGAGAAAGTATCTGGCCCCTCCACGAGCAAGATTTAAGGGATATAGCGATGGAGGACCACCAGGCAAGAGGAATAAGGTGAGCAAATATCTTACTCCCCCACGAGCAAGATTCAAATGCCTCAAATGAAACATAGGAATAAGGTCGAGCTAAAAGACCGTAAACAAAGCGCTTCTTGGGAGGCAACCCAAGTTTAGTTTTAAAGTTTTCCTTTGATTGTATTTCATGCATTTAGGTTAATTTAAACTTTTATTTCCATTTCATTTAGCATTAGGATCAGAAAAGAACTTTCCTAGGTAAAAATAAATCAATTTTTAGCTTACACAGCGAAGCATGTGAGAAAATATGGACCGTTGTGCATAAAAGGAGAGAAAAAGGGGACACACGGCCTGGTCGTGTGTTTTCCCACAGTCGTGCCCAACCAACCCGAGGTGCACGGTCGCTGCCATGTGTTTTCACACAGTCGTGTCGCGCGAGGATAAAAAGGGTACACCATGCATTTTCACCCCATTTGCTCCATGAGTTTTAAATTTTCTTGCCCTAGTCGTGTGGATCCTTCATCCCCACCACCTAGAAGCTTTTCCAACCTTCAAAAAAGCCAAAAGAAGCAAGGATGAGAAGGACCAAGCAAGTGGTATCTCGATCCGTGTTTCGGAGCAATGAGCAAGGAGAATCGACGCCCCTCAAGCTCCAGAGGAAGGTAACACTCTTCCAACCCTTCTTTTTCGCAACAATGAGCATAAGGATAGATATAACATGCTTTCTACTCGTAAAATCACAGCAACTAGTTATCTTGATGATGATTTACTTGAGTCCTTAGGGTTGTTGGGAGACATTCAAGCCCTATTTGCAAAAATAGGATGGGGAGAGATAATGGGGATAAGACAGCCAACCTACCCTAGGATAGTTTTAGAGTTTTTAAGTTCTTTAGAAGCCGAAGTTTTAACGGGTAGAGAGAGCGAAGAGGGTAGGATTACCTTTAGAATATTTAACATTGAGCATGAATAGACACTACACCAATTGAATTCATGTTTTGGCTTACCAAGTGGAGGAGAGAGAAGAACCCCTATTGGGTTTAACTCTCGGATCTTTTGGATCGAATTGACAGGAGAGCATGCTTACGACCCTTCTATGGCCAAAGCATCGCACCTCCAAAACCCCATTTTTTGATACCTCCACCGAATCATGGCAAGTACTATATTTTGTCGTGGGGAGAGTGACGGTGTAGTGAGAGCTAGCGAGCTGCTTTGCCTCTGGGACATGCTACAAGAAAGGAGTAGCATCTATGTAGGGTCCCATTTCATTAGACACTTAGTGAAGATGGGCAAAGCAGTGAGAGGAGAGATTATTGTTGGAGGCCTACTTACCTACATTTGCCATTGGATGGGATATGACTACACCGCGCTAGATAGTATAGAGGGGAGCCCTAGGATCGACCTAGGAGTGTGTATTGCCATGAAGTAAGGAAAAACCTGACGTCTCTTAGGCTTCCCGACCCTGATTGTACCACCATCACCACATGCGCCAACTGGCCCTTAGACCTAATAGTGGAGTCCCCTCAATGTGAGGGACCATCCACGATGGCACCCATCTCTCCCCCTTTACATCACTCTCCCTCAAGTACACACATGCATAGGATCCCACCTAGTCCACGTCGACATGAGCCTGCACCTGCACCACCTCATTTTTCTACTTTTGAGCAGGATATAGGTACATCTGCCTATGATTTTTTTGGATTTCCAATCGTGCCTCGATGACATATATGTCGAGTAGCAGACACAGAGGCAGTGATGGGAGGAGTAGAGCATCTACACATAGGTAGAATTTCAAGGCTTCCGAGAGCACTTCCAACGGGCCGAGGAGTTCTATGATGAGGCCCGTATTTATTTCCAGGAGGAGGCTACCCGTCGCTAGGCAGAGGCCGCCTACCACCAGGAGATGTAGCAGTATATGCTAGCCTAGCAGGCACAGTGTGGCCCGGGAGGAGGAGCACAAAGCAGCTGCTACATCCACCAGCTCTCAGATAGGCCACATGTACATGTGGCATCAGTGGCTCAGCAGCAAGTTCTCCCAGGATCTCAAGATGTCGAGGTTTCCAGACTTTCCACCTCGTCCACCATACTAGAGGTATACTTTCATTTAAGTCTGAGGGGGACCCCAAGTTTTATTTTGTTTCTAGCAGTAACTTCTTTCCTTATGTTTGAATTTTATTTATCATTCATTTATTCATGCATTAGATGTTTAGTTTCTTTCAGCACTTAGTTTTTGCTACCTATAAGCTGCCTCAGTATTATTTGTAAAAGTTTTCTTCATGAGTTGTTTCCATGGGTAGCTTAACTTCATTTTCCTCATGGTATTTTATTTTATTTGCTCTGAATGAATGTTCTAGACTTACATTGGTTAGTTTTTTATTTTACACACACATGACGAACTTTCTGAAAGGGAGAGTCTAGTACATACCTAGTTATGATTCATCTCAGTAGTCTAGTACTTTAGAATCCATAGGTGAATCTAGATTTAGCACTTTAGTTACTGGAGATGCTCAGATTGTGTAAGCCCATTCGGAAAAATCAAAATCCCAATGAGCCGAAAAGATAAAAGAGAGAAAAGAAAAAAAAAGGAAAAAAAAGAGAGAGAGAAAAAGAAAAGAAAAAGGAAAGAAAGAAGAAAAAGATATTATGAGGGATAAAAACTAGTTATCGTGGGTGGAAATGGTTAGGTGCCCCTTTGAGACCGAGTTAGGTTACTGGGGAAACACCTGCCAATTTTTCTCATACCGAGAAAGCCTTTGAGACTTTGTGCTAGATATAGGGAACGACCCTCGCTTTGGGCAGGTAAGTGCCTAAGAGCCGAAGACCTTAGAAAACTATATGATGACAACTTAACTTATCATGGAATGAGTATCCTCTAAGAAGATTCGCTTGGCACGAGCACGAGGAGCTAACTTAGTGAATTTCTAGAACATATTTATTTTGCTTTGATTGCAAATACCACTTGATAAATTTAGTTAACATGCTAAGTATGGAACAATATCTTCTTAAAATTTCATGGCACTAAGGTTTGCTTAAGGACAAGCAAAGACTTAATTCTGGGGGAATTGATGTGAGCAAAACATATATAGGGTTTTACGAGTAGTTTTCGCTCACATCTTATTAGATTTTATGTTAGTTTCATGCATATGTCACTTTGTTTTACATGCATTTTCTATTTTCTAGTTCGGAGGTCTGCTCTATCTACTTTTGTGTACAAGATAACATTCCGTGGGGAAAAGTCGCACTTTCGGAGTAAAAGAAGGGCATTTTGCAGCTAGACGCAGAAGGGGACACGGCCAGGCCGTGTGGCTACAAACGGTCGTGTCCAAGGGGAAAAATTGGCCACCCCAACGCCACACATGACCTGGCCATGTGGAAACACATGACCGTGTGACACTGCACGATTCCGACTCGAGTCGATTATTTTTCAGATTTTAGAGCGATCCAGTGTGATGTCTATATAAGGAAAGATCCGCCCAAACCCTAGGGAGGAGGCAAGATGGCTGGGACAGCACCTCGAAGCTCTAAAAAGCTTCGGGAACTCGCAACGGGGAGGAAGAACACCGCCGGAGGTCAACGCCAAAGAGAAGGCCACATTGGCATTGTAAATTTCTATTCTTGCACTTTATCTTTTATTTATTCGAACATGAACATGCCTTGTGTTTCTCCTCTCCTATCTATGGAGTAGTTACTTCGATTCTAGGATTAGGGAGTAGTTTGTGTCCATAGGATATGTTACTTCAAATTGAATTCTGGTATTGAGTTTGAATTTGAAATTGGGATTAATTTAGACCGATATCTATGTGTATTTGGTTTTCTATCTACTGTGCTTAGTCGATATGAGGGGTGATAGCCCTCGTATCTATGATTTAGGGGATTTATACGAGGAACTTAGGGGTTGGCCTCATCTCTTGTTACCGTGGGTAGAAGGATGCGATAGAACTGGAAATGGTTCATCGCAGGGATTGATTCGGCATCCTCGTACCGCCTATCCAGTCCTTGTAAGGCAGAGATAGCTCCCGATAGATATGGTGGCTCATCGGGAGAGTGTATGATATCCCTTCCAGAAGACCATAGTTAGATGTTTAGACAACGCCCAGTTGACAGCATGTTTTATGACACACAAGCGAAACCAAAATCCTAGAATCCCTTTAAAAAGATCTCACGGAAAACTTTTTTCTTCCTCTGTGTGACACCGTATTGAGTAGGACCACCTGATAACACTTACATTCACAACCCTTAGAGTCTAGTCCCGAATAATTACATCCACCGAACAAATCGCTACTCAAATCTCAGTCCCTGTGGGATCGATAATCTTTTTATTACTTGACGACATCCATGCGCTTGCAGGCGTTGAACGCGAGTGCGCGCTTTGAGTCCTCGACGGTCTCCATAGTGAGATTTGAGGTCGCGTTTGCATGTATCATGGATGAAGCAGCTGCTCGGTGCACCTCCTCCCTAGCCCACTATGCCTACTAGGCTACCGCATCTCCTGACGGTGGGTGGCTGTTGGTGCAATCGGCCCAGGTTGACTCGAGTTTGACTTGAGCAGTATTTTGATGATAGACAAAACTCATGACATGGGATTGTCATAGGAAAGTCCAACATGGAGTTGGCATGGAAAATCCAAGCATGGGGCTTGGTGTGGGAAAGTCTAAAGCATTGTGAAGTCGTGCACTTGGTGCTTGGTGAGAAATGCTTTGCGAAGCCGTGCGCTTGGTGCATTTGGGAAGTCTAGAGGACTTGGAAAGTTCACTAGGCTTGGGGTCCTTGAGTCGGTGAAGGATGGCATTGCGAAGCTGTGCGCTTGGTGCATCCAAGGGACCGCCGGAGAGGGAGCGAATAGAGTGAGACCAAAGGGAAGCATACTTCGAGGGCATGAGACGTGAAGGATGGCATTGTGAAGTCGTGCGCTTGGCGGAGCCGAGGGACGTAAGCCGAGGGAAGAGAGCTTCGGTGGGGAACTCTATTAGGGATGAGGTGGACCTGGCCAAGTGGCTAAGACTGAGTGTCAGATGCTCAAACAACTTGGTGTTTGTGGTTTTACCCGACATCAGTCGACTTGCATAGGTGTCAGTCGACTGCTCTAGGTCGAATCGTTTGACCAGTGTTAGACTGACCTAGATCTGGTTGACCAATCGACTGTCGAGGGAGGGAAGTCGACTGCCGACGCCATCAGTCGACTGATGATGGACATCAATCGACTGATCGGGGCAATTTCGATCCACGAAGGGTTTCGGTCGAGTGCTCACGCCGACTCGGCCCGATGGGATGATCGACCGATCGATGGGTATCATCATCGGATCGATATGTGATCCGTTGGAACTTGACCAACGTGGATCTGGCCATTGTGAGACAATGACTAGAGGACCAGTCGACTGATGGTCACGATCAGTAGACTGATGGGCGTGAAATCATCTTGATGTAGGTTATAAATGGAGCTCAAGAGGGAGGATTTCGCCAAGACTTTACAGGTGACATTGGAGGGGAATTGGTGTTGCATTCCAGACCTTCAAGAGTTAACCAAAGCAAGCAACAAACAAGCGATCAAAAGCAATCGGTGAAAAGTGTTCTTTGTATTGTATTTATATTCTTGTTTGTATTTCATATTACTTGTTGTAATAGCTTGTACGAGGTTTCTCCACCTCCATCATGTTATCGAGAAGGAGTGGTTTAGTTAGTGTCGTGAGCATACTAGAGCTCGGTGAGCTCGCCCGTGGAGTAGGAACCATTCTGTTCCGAACCACGTATATCTTGTGTTTTGTCGTGTACTTGCATTGTTGTTAGTATTTTCATTATTATTATTATTCCGCTGCGCTAACGACAATCGTAGACAACCGACCCAAGATGAACGAACGAATTCCACAATACGATTGAGGGCTATTCACCCCCCTCTAGCCGACCACCATCGACCCTCCAAGTGGTGTCAGAGCTAGGAGCTTGCCGAGGACTAACCGCCAACACAAGCACTGCAAGATGGCCGGCTACAACCTCCAACCACCAAAATTTGAAGGAGATTTTCAATGGTGGATAAGAAAACTAGAGGTATATCTAGAAACCGATTTTGATTTCATGCTAATCTTAGAAAATGGTTTCGAATTGCCTAGGGATGAAAGAAATTGGCAAATTGAGAAGTCAAGGTGGACCCAAGACCAAATCAAGGACTTCGAGACAAATCTCAAGGTAATCCAATTACTTCATAATTTGACTACTAACAACATTTGGTCTAGGTTGGGTAATTTTAGGGATGCAAAGGAATTATATTATAAAGTAATGAAATTCCAAGAGAATTCCCAACCGGTACAAGTAGAGGAGAATGTCGAGGAAGAAGCACCCACCATATTTGAAGATGTTGATGATTTGGTGGAGACCTCCACTTATAGCATTTAGGGGAGAAAGGGTTTCCGATTCGAGCAAAGTCAAAAGCGAAGCATCTACCTCGGAAGAAGTGAAGAGGCCTCCACCACCTCCTAGGTAACTCAAGTATTATAATTTTAAATAAAGATCATATAATTTGTTTTGAGTGTAGGGAGAAAGGAATTACAAGAGTAAATTCGAAATTGGCTAAGGAAAAGCATCGGCACCAAAAGTCAAGGATGTCGGAGTCCCCACAAGTGAAAAAAAAGCACATTGTGTACTTTAAATGCAATCAAGGGACATTACCGAAGCCAATGCCCTAGGGGGAGGAAGAAAGGGCAAGAAGGTGTATCTCATGTAGAGGGGCCTTCTAAAGCTAACCCTAAGGTAAATTTAAATTATGCACCTTCTAGTTCTTGAGTTAAAAAGCATGCTAAGAACTATTTTAGCTCTCTTGCAATTATTAATGAAAAGCATGCTAGTAGAAATAATAAGGTTTATTGCCTAGTTGCCAAGCATGTTCATGTAACTAAGGACAAACCTAGGGCTCATAATTCTAGAAATATTTTACCAAAGGAGTCAATTAGGAGAATAGAACAAAATCTAGGCATTAATCCCAAGAAGGGTAGACACATGCCTAAGAGGAAGAACATTTCCCAAAAATCTAATGATAAATCAAAATTGGGAAAATTAGAGCTAGAAAACCAAGTCTTGAGGTCAAGGCTTGAGAGAATGGAGCAAACCCTTAGGATTATCGAAAATTCAATTCAAGGGTCAAATGCCCAAAAGTCAAGACCTAGGTTTCCAAAATGGTCTAAGGGAAAAGAAGGTTTGGGTCACAAACCTAAGCCCAAGAAGACAAATCATAATGTTCCATTTGATTATGGAACAAAGCCTAGGGTTAGGAAAACCAAGGTTAGTAGGGAAGTCATCCCTAAGTCTAACCATTGTAGGTGTCTTGTGGCTAAGACCTCAAAGAAATCAAATGTAGCCACTAAGAAGGTCAAAGGGGGAGTTACCCCTAGAGTTGACTTAGGAAAGACCCAAAAGACTATGGTTTCAAAGCCTAAGAGGGTAACTAGGAAGGTATCTAGGGAAGTTATCCCTAGTGAATACCTTGTTAACCAAGGAGCTCCAATAGGTATTGGGTTCCTAGGAGCATGATCGATTCACGCTAGATGGGTTAGAGTGTGTCAACCCTAAGTGGATGGGTAGTTAACGACCATGGTGAGTTGACACATTACGATGTGCCAATGTGCTTGAGAAGTTGAAAAATGATTAAATTGGTACAAATAGGTCTTAGAGGTATGGGTGTGCCATTTTGGGTTTATGGCACACTTGGGAGATAATGGTATTAAGGCAAAATAGAATTAATTCCTAGAAATGGCAATTTAGATTTAACACTTAGGTATTTTATACCTTAGTATATTTTACTTGCCATGATTTATTTGCCTTCCCATGTAATGACATTATTTTCATTTTTTTCTATAAAAATGTCATGATCATGTTTAGAATTATTTTAGATGTCATGTATTCCTAGATTTCTTTCACATGCCATGACATCATGATTTTGGCATATGCTTTTATCGATATCATATCTATGCCATAATCATTATCATGCATATTATTAAAATGGATTTAAGGACATGGCATGATTTGAAGTCCCATGCATAAGGGAATCAAATAGAGTTGCCTTAGAATATGCATGAGACCATTAAAGAACAAAAACCCACATCTCACTAAAAACTTGACTTGTATGTGTTTTACACATCTAGATACAAGTGAGATGTTTAGGAAAAAGGAATTAAAAGTTTCAAAAATATTTTGAAAACATTTTGAAAAAACCTTGGTGAAGTCTATCTTTTGATAGCTATCACCATTGAATGAGATGATAGAAAGAGGGCTCAATATTGAAGCTTTTCTTAAATTTTGGACATTGTGTCAATCTCATTAATTTATGGGTAAAATAATTTTCTAATATTTTTCACCCATAATATCTGTGATAAGTATTATACGTATGAATTTTCAAGATTTTTAAAATTACATATATTTACTTATGGATTTCGAAAATCCAAATTCTGAAATTGAAAATTGCGAGAATCGATTATCGATCATTGCCATGGATGGCGATCGTGATGCCAAATCGATCAGTAGTATCGAGAGGATTGGTGCAATGCATTTGATTTGGTGTAAACCTTGGTGGTTAGTGTTGGAATGTATACTGAAAGCCTAGCTCTTTTTGTATGAACATTTTTATTTTGAAATAAGAATCACATGATCATTGTTTGCACTTTATATATTTATTATATGTGTGCATATTGTCTAATATTTTACATTGTAGATAACATGGTGCTTGGTGTGGCACAGAAGATCATGTTATCAGTATCTTGTAGAATATAAGTAGAGGCTCACAACCAAGATGGTTTTGGACAAACCATTGGCATGGTTGTAGTGTAGCTTGGTATTGTTTTGTCTTGAACATAGAGTTACACTAGTACACTTAGGTGTATTGAGCAGGACCGACATATAGGTGATTCAATTTATTGCTGACTACATAATTGAATCGGACCTCAGATATTATGTTGTACATGCTCTTAATCCCGATATAATAATGGGCACATGTACTTAGTATTTATTTCTTTGATTTACCAAAGGGTGAGATTTAAATGGATTAAATCAATATGCCCGATAAGTTGGGAAATGATATTATTTACATGGTGTGCCATTAATTATAGGAGGAAATCGTGTCCTATATATTAGGTTGATGATGTCCCCTTGAGGACCTCATAAGGTTCATCATGTAAACCCAGCTGGTTGACTTAGTCAAAATGATGATAAGGTTGAGTGGTACTACTCGAGGAGTTAGATGTTAATTAATTGATGGTCAGTAAATCAATTAATTGACGGACATTCAATATCTTAAACACGGGGAGAAGGATGTACAAATAATATAAGGAGCCCAAATTGATTTATGGGGGTTGGTGAGGTAGTTCAATGATGATCCTCTAGTGGAATGGAACATCATTGATGGATCAAGTTTGTGTGGTTCCGATCCATCGGGTGGCCAAGATCCAACTCCTCCTTATGGTCCCTATCGTAGCCTAATATAATCCTCAAGAAGCCTAGATCTAAGGATGTAAAACAAAACTCTAAAACCAATGGTTGGGATGAAACCCTAGATCCGACGGTTGGGATGAAACCCTAGATCCGACGGTTGGGATGAAACCCTAGATCCGACGGTTGGGATGAAACCCTAGATCTGACGGTTGGGATAAAACCCTAGATCCGACGGTGGAGATTAAAGGAGGCTTAAGCCCAATTCTATAAATAGAGGGCTAAGGATTGGGCGGCAATGATGGTTCTCTTGGATTAGGGTTTTGCCTCTCAAGTGTTTTAGGAGGCTAGGGTTTTGGAAGTGGTTTGGGTGGCAACAAGAAAGGAGATTAGGGTTTCCTTCTTTTCTCCTTGGTGGCCGGCGCTCACTCCCTCTTCTTCCTTGCTTTGGCCGGCCCTCTTCCTCCTCCTTTGCTCCTTGGTGGCCGGCAGTTCTCCAACTTCTTGGTGGCCGGCCCTTCTCCAACTTCTAGGTGGCCGGCGGCAACATTGTCACAAGGTTGGCCGGCGCTCAACCATTCGAAATAATGGGTAAAACCTCCTCTTACAAATGTAGAATTCGTATACGTCCACACAGCGTGGCATGCGGTATTCTCGGTGATTTGAGGTGTTGGTTGATTTCAGAATTTTATTGTTTTGAGGAATCAATAATATTTGAAATCTAATGTTTTGATCATTGTGATTCTTAGGTTTTTCAAATGGATTTCAACCCACTTGCTGTCATATTAAAAGAAAATAAACTTACTGGAACAAACTACATTGATTGGAAAAGAAATCTGGATATTGTCTTAACTGCGGAGGAGTACAAATTTGTACTCTTCGAGGTCTATCCTCCTAAGCCCACCGATGACTCTGATGAAAAGGAGAAATAAAGTTATAAGAAATGGATCAAGGCAGATGAGATTGCGCGGTGTTACATTTTGGCATCTATGTCAAATGTGCTGCAACATCAGCATCAGGCCATGGCCACAGCTTATGACATGATGTTCAATCTCAAGGAACTTTTCGGACATCAGAGTAGGGCGGCTAGACAAGAGGCGATGAAAAACTTGATGATGACCACCATGATCGAGGGAACACCCGTTAGGGATCATGTTCTCAAGATGATGGCTCATCTTAATGAGATGGAAGTCCTCGGAGCTGAGATCGATGGGGAAACCCAGGTCGATATCATTCTCCACTCTCTGCCTAGGAGTTTTGAGCAGTTCCGCCTCAACTACAACATGAACAAGAGGTTGTATTCGTTGGCGGAGCTTCGATGTAACTCCAAAGTGCGGAGGATTTTTCACAAAGCGCTCAAGCCATGGTCGTTCAGAAGGTTTCTTCCTCTAAATCGAAAGGTAAGAAGAAGAAGAAGCAAGGTGGAGCGAAGAAAGTGGCAGTGGGACCTCAGGCAGGAGTGAAGAAGCCGAAAGGCAAGTGCTTCACTTGCAAGCAGACTGGACATTGGAAGGCGGACTGTCCTCGCCGAAAGAACAAAGGTATATCTTCTTGTTTAGTTGTTGAAACATGTTTAGCGGTGTTATCTACCAGTGCCTGGTGTGTAGATACAGGAGCCACAGATCATGTCTACAATACTTTGCAGGGGTTCCAGGAATCCCGACGACTAGCTGAGGGAGAGATTACCGTCTTCATGGGAAATGCTTCAAAGGTGGCGGCTATTGCAGTGCGAGACGTTTATTTATCTTTTGATAGGAATAAAGTTTTGGTTTTGAGAAATTGTATTTATGTACCTACTTTTAGAAAGAATTTAATTTCAGTTTCTAAATTGTTTATGGATGGATATTCTGTTTCTTTTAATGACAAAGTGGTTATAAAAAGGAATAGGGAGATTATCTGCTCGTACATTGGTTGGCAATTTATATACTCTTGAACCAAAAACTCCCACGATGCATATAAAGTCAATAACTCATCTTCTAAGTCTAATAAGAGAAAAGAACCTTCGCAAATGAACCAGAAATATCTTTGGCATCTAAGGCTTGGTCATATTAACCTAAGCAGAATTAAAAGGTTGATAGCTGATGGACCTTTGGGTTCATTAGTGGTGGAGGATCTCCCAACCTACGAATCTTGCTTAGAAGGTAAAATGACCAAGAGGCCTTTCAAGGCCAAGGGGTATAGAGCCCAAGATGTGTTAGAATTGGTTCATTCTGATTTGTGCGGTCCTATGTCTATCCAGGCAAGAGGTGGTTTTGAATATTTCGTCTCTTTTATAGACGATTATTCAAGATATGGATACATTTACTTGATGCGCCAAGAAGTCCAATGCTTTGACAAGTTCAAAGAATTCAAGGCTGATGTGGAGAACCGTCAAGGTAAGAGTATCAAGACCCTACGATCTGATCGTGGTGGTGAGTACCTCTTGGGAGAGTTTAGGAATTACTTATCAGAGGCTGGGATTCAATCCCAATTGTCTGCACCTGGCACACCCCAGCAGAATGGTGTAGCGGAGCGAAGGAATAGGACTCTTATGGAGATGGTCAGATCGATGATGAGTTATTCTGAGTTACCTGTTTCATTATGGGGGTATGCGCTGGATACGGCAATGTATACTCTGAACTTGGTTCCATCTAAATCAGTACCTTCTACCCCTGTAGAATTGTGGACTAGGCGAAAGCCTAGTTTGAGACATATTCGGATATGGGGGAGTCCAGTACATGTGCTGAAGGCTGATGCTGGTAAGTTGGAACCTCGTACAGAAGTGTGTATGTTTGTTGGCTACCCTAAGGGAACGAAAGGTGGTTTGTTTTATAATCCTAGAGATCAGAGGGTGATCGTTAGCACGAACGCCAGATTTCTAAAGGAGGATTATGTAATGAACCACAAGCCCAAGAGTAGGATTGTTCTTGAGGAGTCAGGAAGTCCTAACTTCATCACCGCATACAAGAGGAGATACCACAAGTCACTGCACCGCGTGTCACAGAGCATACACAGGAGGCACCTCGTCATAGTGGGAGGGTTGTTAGACAACCCGAGAGATTCATGTTTTTGGGAGAGTCTTCGGACTTAGTCCCTGGTGAACATGAACCTGATCCCTGGACATATGACGAGGCACTCCAAGATAGAGATGTGGTATCTTGGCAAAGAGCGATGAATTCAGAGATAGAATCTATGGATTCTAATCATGTCTGGGAGCTAGTAGAGCCACCCGATGGTGTAAAAGCCATTGGATGCAAGTGGATCTACAAGAGAAAGAGAGTGGTAAACGGGAAGGTTGAGACCTTCAAAGCTAGGCTTGTTGTGAAAGGGTATACTCAGAAAGAGGGCATCGATTATGAGGAGACCTTTTCGCCGGTAGCTATGCTTAAGTCTATCCGGATTCTCTTATCTATAGTTGCTCATATGGATTATGAGATTTGGCAGATGGATGTCAAGACAGCTTTCCTTAATGGAAGTCTTGAGGAGAACATCTATATGCGGCAACCAGAGGGATTCATTGCTAAAGGCAAAGAGCATCTTGTATGTAAGCTTAATCGGTCCATTTATGGATTGAAGCAAGCTTCTAGATTTTGGAACATCCGCTTTGATGAGGTAATCCAGTCATATGGATTTATTCAAAGTCCAGATGAGCCTTGTGTATACAAGAGATGTGACGGAAACGTAGTGGTGTTTCTTGTACTATACGTAGATGACATTTTGTTAGTTGGCAACAATATCAAAGTGTTATCAGACGTAAGGGTATGGTTGTCCTAATAGTTTGACATGAAGGACTTGGGAGAAGTGGGACACATCCTTGGGATCAAAGTTATAAGGTATCGCAAGAAAAGGATGTTGTGCTCATCTCAAGCTTCATACATTGACACTATCCTTGATCATTTTAGCATGCAGAACTCCAAGAAAGGTTTTCTACCTTTTAGGCATGGAGTACCTTTATCTAAAGAGATGTGTCCCAAAACATCAAAGGAGATAGAGGACATGAAGGCGGTTCCTTATGCTTCGGCAGTAGGAAGCCTCATGTATGTTATGCTATGTACGAGACAAGATATCTGCTTTGCCGTGGGCATGGTTAGCAGATATCAGGGTAATCCTGGACAAGGACATTGGACTGCGGTAAAGCATATATTGAAGTACCTGAGAAGGACTAGGGATTATATGCTAGTTTATCGGGCAGATCAATTAGTCCCTGTGGGTTACACGGATTCAGATTTCTAATCAGATAGGAACAAGAGTAAGTCTACCTCGGGGTTTGTGTTTACTTTTGGAGGTGGAGCCATAGTATGGAGGAGTGTCAAGCAGAAATGCGTGGCGGACTCTACCATGGATGCTGAGTATGTGGCAGCCTCTGAGGCAGCCAAGGAAGCTGTATGGCTCAGGAACTTCTTGATGGACTTGGATTTGATTCCTGGTTTGCCCAGAACTATCACAATTAATTGTGATAACAGTGGTGCAGTTGCAAACTCGAAGGAACCACGAGCCCATAAGGCGAGTAAACACATAGAGCGCAAGTACCACCTGATACGAGAGATCGTAAAGCGAGGAGAAGTAGCTATCGCCAAGATTGCATCAGAGGATAACCTGGCAGATCCATTCACTAAGGCCCTACCAGCGAAAGCTTTTGATAGGCATGTGGAGGACATGGGGATCAGATGTATGGCAGTGTGATGACAGCATAGTTTTTTAGTATAAGTGGGAGATTGTTGGAATGTATACTGAAAGCCTAGCTCTTTTTGTATGAACATTTTTATTTTGAAATAAGAATCACATGATCATTGTTTGCAGTTTATATATTTATTATATGTGTGCATATTGTCTAATATTTTACATTGTAGATAACATGGTGCTTGGTGTGGCACAGAAGATCATGTTATCAGTATATTGTAGAATATAAGTAGAGGCTCACAACCAAGATGGTTTTGGACAAACCATTGGCATGGTTGTAGTATAGCTTGGTATTTTTTTGTCTTGAACATAGAGTTACACTAGTACACTTAGGTGTATTGAGCAGGACCGACATAGAGGTGATTCAATTTATTGCTGACTACATAATTGAATCGGACCTCGGATATTATGTTGTACATGCTCTTAATCCCGATATAATAACGGGCACATGTACTTAGTATTTATTTCTTTGATTTACCAAAGGGTGAGATTTAAATGGATTAAATCAATATGCCCGGTAAGTTGGGAAATGATATTATTTACATGGTGTGTCGTTGATTATAGGAGGAAACCGTGTCCTATATATTAGGTTGATGATGTCCCCTTGAGGACCTCATAAGGTTCATCATGTAAACCCAGCTGGTTGACTTAGTCAACATGATGATAAGGTTGAGTGGTACTACTCGAGGAGTTAGATGTTAATTAATTGATGGTCAGTAAATCAATTAATTGACGGACATTTGATATCTTAAACACGGGGAGATGGATGTACAAATAATATAAGGAGCTCATATTGATTTATGGGGGTTGGTGAGGCAGTTCAATGATGATCCTCTAGTGGAATGGAACATCATTGATGGATCAAGTTTGTGTGGTTCCGATCCATCGGGTGGCCAAGATCCAACTCCTCCTTATGGTCCCTATCGTAGCCTAATATAATCCTCAAGAAGCCTAGATCCAAGGATGTAAAACAAAACTCTAAAACCAACGGTTGGGATGAAACCCTAGATCTGACGGTTGGGATTAAACCCTAGATCCGATGGTTGGGATGAAACCCTAGATCCGACGGTTGGGATGAAACCCTAGATCCGACGGTTGGGATGAAACCCTAGATCCGACGGTTGGGATGAAACCCTAGATCCGACGGTTGGGATAAAGCCCTAGATCCGACGGTGGAGATTAAATCCCTAGATCCGACGGTGGAGATTAAAGGAGACTTAAGCCCAATTCTATAAATAGAGGGCTAAGGCTTGGGCGGCAATGATGGTTCTCTTGGATTAGGGTTTTGCCTCTCAAGTGTTTTAGGCGGCTAGGGTTTTGGAAGTGGTTTGGGCGGCAACAAGAAAGGATATTAGGGTTTCCTTCTTTTCTCCTTGGTGGCCGGCGCTCACTCCCTCTTCTTCCTTGCTCTGGCCGGCCCTCTTCCTCCTCCTTTGCTCCTTGGTGGCCGGCGGTTCTCCAACTTCTTGGTGGCCGGCGGTTCTCCAACTTCCAGGTGGCCGGCGGCAACATTGTCACAAGGTTGGCCGGCGCTTAACCATTTACTCCTTGGCCGGCGGTTACATCGAGCTCCTTGGCTTGGTGGCCGGTTCTAGAAAGGAGAAGGAGTTTTGCTTGGTTCTTCTCTTTGTTCGCAGCGAACAAGGAAGGGAAGAACGCGATCTAGGAGGCTTCTACTCGTGGAGGATCTTCGCCCACACGACGTCCACAAGGAGGATAGGACATACGGTAGAAGATCGTGAGGTATAAAAGTTTTACAACTTTATTTTTTGATGTTAGCATGTTCTTTTATGTGTTGATTATACAAGTGTGCATTTGTATATATTTTGTATAATCATGGACCCCGAAGACAAACATAAAAACCGGCGATCCGTCCGTCGTCTCTTCCGCGGCTAACCAACTAGAAGAGTTGTGTTGCTTGAACAACTAGTTTGTTCAAGCAATCACTCAAGTTGTTAGCACGACGATGAATTGGTTGTGCTAAGGAAACTCATCCCATCCGGATTAGTTCTTTCATTAGTGAAAATTTTAATCTGGAGACATGAGAGCCAATGAGCCTCCGAAGCAAATTCCTTCAGTTAGGCCCATGTTCAGCTGTGTTTTGGTCCCCTAACCACTCCTAACCCTAGGACATGCTTGGGAGAGCATTAGAAAGGGTAGAAATCCATTGGATGTGGATTAGAAGAAGTGTTTGGAGAGAGTATCAATTTTGAGGTGGATGGAAGTTCATTGTTGAACTTTGCCTTAATTTTGATGGTTTTGTGTTCCTATTGGCTTAGGGACTCTCCAAGGACATTGTTGGTGCAATGGTCAAGGGGGAGCAAGCCTCTAGGGGGAGGTATCCATCATGGGAAGATGGATGTGTACTTTTCCTCATGGGAGAAAAATTGAGGGATTGCGCCTCTCTTAAGTGATATGGGATTATCACTAGAAAGATTGAGGGCATGCCAAGGGAAAGATTTTAAGATCTCATTGGGATATGAGACATTGACACTCTTGAGGACCTTTTTGATTTAATGTCAAAAAGGGGGAGAAGTTACAAAGTTACCAATTAGGGTTCATTGGAATTCTCATTGGGATATGAGAATTGCCAATATGGGAAAATTGGTAGACTTGAGATGGTAGTTTTGTCAATCATCAAAAAGGGGAAGATTGTTGGTGCAATCGACCCAGGTTGACCCAAGTTTGACTCGAGCAGTATTTTGATGATAGAAAAAACTCATGACATGGGATTGTCATAGGAAAGTCCAACATAGAGTTGGCATGTAAAATCCAAGCATGGGGCTTGGTGTGGGAAAGTCCAAAGCATTGCAAAGCCGCGCGCTTGGTGCTTGGGGAGAAATGCATTGCGAAGTCGTGCGCTTGGTTCATTTGGGAAGTCTTGAGAAATTGGAAAGTTCACTAGGCTCTGGGTCCTTGAGTCGGTGAAGGATGACATTGTGAAGCCGTGCACTTGGTGCATCCGAGGGAATGCCAGACGGGGAGCAAATGGAGTGAGACCAAAGGGAAGCATACTTCGAGGGCATGAGACGCGAAGGATGGCGTTGAGAAGTCGTGCGCTTGGCGCATCCGAGGGACGTAGGCCGAGGGAAGAGAGCTTCGGTGGGGAACTCCATGAGGGATGAGGTGGACTTGGCCAAGTGGCTAAGACTGAGTGTTGGAAGCTCAAACAACTTGGTGTTTGAGGTTTTACCCAACATCAGTCGACTGGCATAGGTGCCAGTCGACTGCTCTAGGTCGAATTGTTCGACCAATATTCGACTGACCAGGATCTGGCCGACTTTGGGATCGTCCGAGGAGGGTAGTCGACTATCGACACCATCGGTCAGATGATGGACATCGATCGTGATCGGGAGATTTCACCACGAAGGGTTTCGGTGAGTGTTCGGCGGCCAAAGACTGACTAATGGGATGATCAGTCGACTGATGGGTATCATCAGTCGACTGGTGTGTCATCCATTGGAACTTGACCAACGTGGATCTGGCCATTGTGAGACAACAGCTACAAGACCAGTCGACTAATGGGTGTGAAATCATCTTGATGCAGGTTATAAATGGAGCTTAAGAGGAAGGATTTTGCCAAGACTTTAAGGGTGACATTGGAGGGGAATTGTTGTTGCATTCCAGACCTTCAAGAGCCAACCAAAGCAAGCAACAAACAAGCTATCAAAAGTAATCGGTGAAAAGTGTTCTTTGTATTGTATTTATATTCTTGTTTGTATTTCATATTACTTGTTGTAATAGCTTGTACGAGGTTTCTCCACCTCCGACGTGTTGTCGAGAAGGAGTGGTTTAGTTAGTGTCATGAGCATAACTAGAGCTCGGTGAGCTTGCCCTTGGAGTAGGAACCATTCAGTTCCGAACCACGTATATCTTGTGTTTTGTCGTGTGCTTGGATTGTTATTAGTATTTTCATTATTATTGTTATTCGATTACGCTAACGACAATCATAGACAAGCGACGCAAAAAGAATGAACGAATTCCACCATATGACGATTGAGGGCTATTCACCCCCCTCTAGCCGACCACCATTGACCCTACAAGTGGTGTCAGAGCAGGAGCTTATCGAGGACTAACCGCCAACACAAGCACCGCAAGATGGCCGGGTACAACCTCCAACCACCAAAATTCGAAGGAGATTTTCAATGGTGGAAAAGAAAATTGGAGGTATATCTAGAAACCGATTTTGATTTAATGCTAATCTTAGAAAATGGTTTCGAATTGCCTAGGGATGAAAGAAATAGGCAAATTGAGAAGTCAAGGTCGACCCAAGACCAAATCAAGGACTTCGAGACAAATCTCAAGGTAATCGAATTACTTCGTAATTTGATTCCTAACAACATTTGGTCTAGGTTCGGTAATTTTATGGATGCAAAGGAATTATGGGATAAAGTAATGAAATTCCAAGAGAATTCTCAACCGACACAAGTAGAGGAGAATGTCGAGGAAGAAGCACCCACCACATTTGAAGATGTTGATGATTTGGTGGAGACCTCCACTTCTACTATTGAGGTGGAGGAAAGTGTTTCCATTCTGGAGCAAAGTCAAAACGAAGCATCTACCTCCGGAAGAAGTGAAGAGGCCTCCACTACCTCCCTAGGTAACTCAAGTATTATAATTTTAAATAAAGATCATATAATTTGTTTTGAGTGTATGGAGAAAGGACATTACAAGAGTAAATGCCCAAAATTGGCTAAGGAAAAAGCATCGACACCAAAAGTCAACCAAATGTCAAAGGATGCTAGAGTCCCCACAACTAGAAGCAAAGAGCACATTGTGTGCTTTAAATGCAATCAAAGGGAACATTACCGAAGCCAATGCCCTAGGGGGAGGAAGAAAGGGCAAGAGGGTGTATCTCATGTAGGGGGAGCTTCTAAAGCTAACCCTAAGGTAAATTTAAATTATGCACCTTCTAGTTCTAGAGTTAAAAAGCATGCTAAGAACTATTTTAGCTCTCTTACAATTATTAATGAAAAGCATGCTAGTAGAAATAATAAGGTTTATTGCCAAGGTGCCAAGCAGGTTCATATAACTAAGGACAAACCTAGGGCTCATAATTCTAGAAATATTTTATCAAAGGAGTCAATTAAAAGAATAGAACAAAATCTAGGCATTAATCCCAAGAAGAGTAGAAACATGCCTAAGAGGAAGAACATTTCCCAAAAATCTAATGATAAATCAAAATTGGGAAAATTAGAGCTAGAAAACCAAGTCTTGAGGTCAAGGCTTGAGAGAATGGAGAAAACCCTTAGGATTATCGAAAATTCAATTCAAGGGTCAAATGCCCAAAAGTCAAGACCTAGGTTTCAAAAACGGTCTAAGGGCAAGGTGTTGGGTTTCCAGCACCGCGGCCAGTGTGTTCGAACATGTTTCGTAAACATGTGCATAGTAAAAGAAATAAAAATAATAAATCTAATTTATTACAACAAACACACCATACACATGCATAGTACAACATGTGTAAACATAACCGTAATTTCAAATTTTGCAATAAAAGGAAATTTATACTACGTATACCTGACGTATCACGTGTAGCGGGAAAGACATCAACAGGAACGATCCTAGCTAGAATCGCCTCTATCCGTATCCACGCCGAGTATCTTGAGGATGACTTCACAAAGTCACGAGCCTCGCCTTCGTACGTGTCACTAGCCTCGTGTCGAAGACGATGTGATCGAGAGAAGATCACAATCCGAATCAAAATTCGGATTCAAAACAATTCCTCACACTACAAAAAATATAGTCATTAGCGACGAATTTAGCGACGAATTTTAAAAAAAAATTCGTTGCAAAATAAATTAGCGACGAATTTAGTGACAAAAATATTTTCGTTGCGAATAAAGCGTCGCAAATATTAGCGACAAAAATAGCGACGAATTCTTGCGACGAATTTTAGCGACAAAAATTAGCGACGAATTTAAATTTTTGTCGCTAATTTCGTTGCAGAAGTTACGACGAATTCAAAATTTTATCGCAATTTTCGTCGCAAAAATTTGCGACGAAATAAAAATTCGTCGCAAAACTTTATGACGAAAAAATAAATTCATTGCAGAAAATTCGCGACGAAATAACGATTTCGTTGCTAAATTTATGATTGATACAAATTCGTCGCAAAAATTTGTGACGAATTAAATTTTTGTCGAAAATTTCATCGCAAAATTCGTTGCAGAATTTGTCGCAGGTTAGTTTCGTTGCTAAATTCATCGCTAATTTGCGACGAAAATAAAATTCGTCGCAGAATTCGTCCTAGAATTCCCAGAATTTAGCAACAAATTTGTATTTTTATCGCTAAATTTGTCGTTAAATAAATTTTTTTTTAACAAGTTCCATCCGTTTCGATATTCTATCGTATATACAAATTTCACACACACAAAACAAAACACAATAAGTTCTGATATCCAAATAAATACATTCAATACAAACAAAACACACACACATTCAATACAACAAAATAACATTCAATAATATCCAAAAATATTTCATATCCAAAAAAATACAAACTAACACAATAAGTTAAGAACAATACAACATTCCAAATAACAAAGTTATATCGTACAACATTTCAAACATCAACATAGTTCTGATATCCAAATAACAATGTCCACGTAAAATATCTCAACACATGCGAAAGAAAAAAGAAAAGTGCATCTGCTAAGCCGTAGCATTCTTCTACTGCGCATTAGAAAAGAAACAAACAAAAAGTATCATACATTAAAAAAAAACTATATACTAACACGAAAATAAATATGCAAAGACTTACTCAGATGTGCATTTTCAACCGGTATAAGGATTGACTTCATCATTCCTGTTTAAAGAAAAATAAAAAGTACTAATCAAAAATTAAAAAAATGAAGGATTAACAAATTCAATAAACTAAAAAATTTTAAAAATACTATTTACAAACATGCATATAATATCATCATCGTCGCCACCATCATCATCATTACTAGGAGGAATATGACTTGGACCGGAACTAAATTCTTTGGCCTTGCATAAGAAAGGCTTGTCGCATTTCTCGTATCATTTCTTGATCCTTTGTGAGTTTTGTTGTTGTATTTCTAGAATTTCTTGATCTCTTTCAGTATTATTCCTTCAAATTGCTAACCTCCTCGGTTAAGTTATGTATCCGCGTGCTCACATGGTGGAGTAGAAGAAATAGATCTACGAAACATTATGCACTTAGATTGGATATCCTTCATGGTGCGTTTGAATTGTTCACTGCATACACATTGGTTATTCGTTGTGGTGTAAGACCTCCTTTAGTTTTGACTTGTTTGCTGCCGTAGATGAACTGTAAAGCTTTTCCATCGCTTATTGGATACTCTCTAAGAGAGACATTCAGTTATTAGAAAATCTAGCACTTGGGAGCTCAAAATGGAGTTAAGTTTCCCAATCAAAAATAAGCTATGATGAACAACAACGCCAGAAGAACAATAATGTAGAACCAAAATGTTGGGAACATAGAAAACAAACCATTGAACCAGAAGGCTCATGCAAAGCAACGAGAAAAATGTAGCTAATGTGCTCGAGCCCCATACCTGTTTCTGAATGCATATGAAGTCCGAAATATCTACATTGTGGACTGAACTAACTCCTCATTGAATGGTAAATACTTTCGTTTTCCTTGTGTGGTACCAGAACTGAGCCATTAGAGGAGCTATATGAGTTATTGGAAGACCAGATGAACAGAAAACAACACAAGTCTAAAAGCACCACCTGAGTGAAATTGAAGTTATAGGTTCCCCCGTCAGAATGGGAGAAGAATCACCATCCGAGATCCTCTGGATGTACGGCTCCAAGTCACCATGTGTGACCAAAGGGACGCAGGCCTTGTAGCTCTCGGGGTCAGTTCTTCCTCCAAGCCCTAAGTTCTGCAAGTACTCTACTTTGACATTTTGCTCGAGAATTTTGCGAAGGGTCTCTCGCTGGTGGTGACCGGCGGACTTGGTCATCGTTTCAAAGTCATCTATCACGCTCTCGATGCTGAAAACTCTCATCTTCTCAGATAATATCAGTAAAGCCTCGAGAAGAAATCTCCAAGATCACTGTTTCGATAAGAGAACAGACCAAATACAACCACGCATGAGAAAGTTAGTGATCGTTAATGGAGTAGAAATCGATTCATTGATAGCAAAAGAAAAATATTCAGCCACCAGAAAGGCAATTCCAAGCGTCAATTTCGAAGCAGATAAGCTAATACAAGTTGGAAAGTCTAACACAGAACACAGTCCTCAACGAATAGGGAATAGGGAATAGGGATAGTAACAGGAAAATTTCAGGAAAAAAAAAAAGGGGAAGAACAGAACTAAAAAGAAACGAGCTCGGAAAAAAGTCAAGTGGGCAATCACTCTCACTTTCCTACTGAAAGAATGGCTCATCCAATAAGAACGATTCAAGCGAACAATTCTTTCGAATAGAATAACCTGTAGAAAGAAGCCAAGGAGGAACTAAAAATCCCAACTTTTTGACATTGCACAAAAATTCCTCAAGGAATAGGCATCAAATCCGCAAAAGCTCACGCCTTTGAGACCTACCATTCCAGCAAGTAACGCCCCTCTCCATGTTCCCCAACCCCTCCATGCGCCGATCGAGGTAGCGATATATAAAAGATTCACAGGACTGGTCTGCGCAGGAGGGCGGAGCAACGATTCTCCTCCGAAGAAAGGCCAAGCGGAACAAACAAGTCCATATAATATTATAAGCACACAGGCACCAATCGCTCACCTTTCTATTCGCCCACGGGCAAGGCGTGATCAAAGACCAGTGAAAACGACGGTGATCTTCTGCTTCTTCTTCTTCTCCTCCTCCTTCTCCTCCTTCGAATCCTCTCCTTCCCGAATCTGCTCTGCCTCTGCCGCTACCGCCAAGCGGGGAGGGTCAGTTACTTATAGTGGAAGCAGGAAAAGTGAAGCAAAGATTCACTCAATTCCCTTAGAATTTCATTTTGATCTTTTTAGATAAAAAACAAAACAAGAAACAAAAAGGCAAAATATGCGGCAGAAAACAATTCGACGCAATCAGATGAAAATTTAATTGGTTCGCTACAGGACAAAGTGCCATGGCAGCCTCTAACGAAGTTCGCGTTTAACAAATTGATGAACACAAACCGACGAGATAAAATTTGAGAAATCATTATGCGTTTGAATTGTTCGCTTCATGGTGCGTGCTCGGGGGCGCGTGGTCATGGCCGGATGGGCTCGCGGGCTCGCGGGTTGTGGCCGTTGGCGGCCCGTGTGGGCTCGGGCGACCTTCGGCCGACCGACGAGTGGTGCTAGGGCATGCGTGGTGAGGATCTCGACGGATAGCACGCCTCGGGCTTATACGGCCGGGCTCAGGCGGATGTCGTGCTCACGGATAGACGCTCGATGATGTCCGGGGACGATGAAAGAGTGGCGGAGCCTCTTGTCGGAGTTGTGGGATTAGGGCATCGGGTGCAAAAAAGTGGAAATTTTTAAAGCGTTGCAAATTTTTAAACGAATATGGATTCGTTGCAAATTTCAGCGAATTTTAGATTCGTTGCAAATATTTTTAAAAAAATAAAATTTTTTAACGTTAACTTTTTTAAATATTTTTTTAATTTAATCCATAAATTAAATATTTGCAAAAATATTTCGAATCAAAATATTTTTAAAAATTAACAAATTTTAAAACGTTAAATGATTTTTTTAATATATTTTTTTAAATTTAAAGTTTGGATTCAAATTTTTGCAAATTTATTGCAAATATTTTTAAAAATAAAATTAAAAACTTTAAAATCGTTAAGTGAATTTTTTAATATTTTTTTATAAAATTAGAAAAATTAACAACTAATCCAATATTTTTATTTTAAAATAAATAAAATATTTTAAACTCGTAAACTAACTTACAGTTATCCAAATGAGATAAAATCAGTGTCAATATGTTCGTCTAGTTCTCCTCATTATATAAACATCATCAAAAAAAATTTTAATCCGCATTTTTGAATATCGATCACATGAGAAATCTAATTCACGTTCAAAAATCACGTATCGCAATATTTTCGGTAAAATTGATTTTTAAAAATATTTATATAATCAGGAAACTAGGCAGACACATTGGAACTTATTTCATCTCATTCAAACTCTCTAAGTCACTTAGCACATCGAAGAATTTTTAATATTTTTTCTAAAAATAGCTTTTTGCAATGAATCAGTGGATTCGTTGCAAATTACAACGAATCGGATTCGTTGCAAAATTTTATATAATAAAATAAAAATCTATCATTATGTATTATTATATTCGCGCTAAATTAGAGACGAAACATAAATTAAATCAGATTTTTCGCAATTTATTTTTCGTCATAATTTGCACGAAAACAAATTCGTCGCAAATTTTGCAACGAATTTTTAATTCATTGCAAAAAGCATGACAAAATTTTTTATCGCTAATTTATTTAAAAAAATTTCGTCCCAATTTGCGACAATTTTGCAACTAAATTTAAATGTTGGAAATTTTATAATTTTACAACTAATTATTTTTAAGTCGGAAATTTCGTTACACATCTGTGACGAAATATTAAAGTCGTCGCAAAATTTGTTGCAGATTTGCAACGAATTATTTTCGTTGCCAAAATTTGTCGCCAAAAAATAGTTTTTTTGTAGTGTCAAAAACTTGCTTCTCCGGAGAGGTATTCGTCAACCGTTTGACGAATCGCCTCCTCCACCTATGAGAATTACCGGAGTTCGAATCCCCGGCAAGGAAGCCACTGTCGGAGCTCCAAACATCGTCCAAACGATGCTCCGACATGAAATAAACAAGCTGTCCAGAAAACTGGACAGTGTTTGTGGAGGATTAGTGTCGGCCAAATAAGGACGCTAGATGCTCACCTTGTCGACCCGGATCACCAAGGAAGATCACGAGATCGCCGAGAGGTCGCCGGAGGTCGCCACGAGGATCGCTGAAGCTTGGACGCCGGCAACAAGTTTGGACGACGGCACAAGGGTCGGCAGCGGCTAGGGTTGGGCGCCGACCACAAGAGGAGAAGGAGAGGGTGGGCGGCAACTTTGGGTTGCTTGGATTAGGTTTTCATAAAACCCTTAAGCCCTATTTTATAGAGAACAAATTCTTCTAATGGTTATCGGATCATAACCAAAAGCCCATTAACCCGCTCCATTAATTAAAGTTAAAATAAAACAAACCGATTTGGTCTATTTTAAGTTAAAACGAACCGAACCAACTTTGGTTCATTCGTTTAAAACAAACCAAACCCCTTTGGTTTATTCTCCACCATTGGATTAGAACCAAACCAATTTGATTCATCCATTATGTCTTCATAAGATATGGCCCATCCACGCTTCCATTGCGACTAAAACGATCTAAAGCACACTCCTTGTTTGGTCCAACCAAACCTAGTTTCTCTCGGTCTAAGAATCTCATTCTCAAGCTCATTTTAAATCCTTTGGATTACGCTCGTTGTGCGTGTGACCAAATAGGTTCTCGATTTATGTTGGCCGTCTATAATTAACCATTAATTATAGAACGATCATGAGTGGCACCTAGTAGTACATCATGATCCCCAATTAACCGAAAAGATCAACGGTTGATCCAAAACTATTTCTGAAACCCTTCAGCAGCTAGAATGATTCGTGCCTCATTCCTTTCACCCATCTTATACCCACTTGGTTCAGGACATGGTCTATAGTGTCAGTCCCCACTAGGTTTACTACGTCACACCTAGCCCAAGTATCATTTTCTCGTCCTACGGATTCTAGTTACTCCACATGTATCGAAGAGTACCTTACTCTAAACATGTAATGCTTTGGCCAAAGACTTTAGTAATAATCTAACGAGAGGCCATGGGTATACATCTCCTCGCAAGGAGTGGTGAATCCTTTATAGGATATTCAAACACCTTCGATCACTTCATTGACAAGATGTCAAAGCGTAAGTCTTCATGATCAAGATGAGTTGAATACCACAAGTCAAAGGAACATCGCACTTAAGCTGCAGTAAGAACTTCATTGACATATCTATATATGCAGAGAATCATATGAAGTCTTACGGCTGGTCACTCCAATGAACTAGTTACCATAACTAGCATCCACGATTAACTCCGGACATCACAATGTCTCCAGCCAGTGAGAATCAGCTGCTTGGATACACCAAGGAGTATACCTCGTGCTAGTCTCGACAAATTTGATGGTGTCTGAATCCATCAATTCATCGACTAGGGATAATTCCGATACATCACAATTACACATGTAGAGATACTCACTAGTTGTGATCCAATCACAAATTCTCTCATGCTGTGAATCGTATCGTGGACATTCAGTAAATGAGTTTAAGATCTAATCAAATACATGAGAACATGTATACTCAAATAGTGAATCTTCATTTATCATATAAATGGTTCAAACATAAGGCGATTGTCTTAGGACATCTCTCATATATTACTAACAAACTCCCACTTGACCTAATGTCAATCGCTATGGTATCCAATACCATAGGCTCTAACATGACCCCCAAACTTACTTTGAGGTAATGCCTTAGTCAAAGGATCTGCTAAGTTCCTTTCAGTAGGGATTTCTCGATTTATATTTCCTTCCTACTAATGATCTCTCTGATCAGATGATAGTGGCGAAGCACATGTTTGGATCGTTGATGAGACCTTGGCTCTTTCGCCTATGCAATTGCTCCATTGTTGTCACAGTAGACCGGTATTGCTTCAACAATGGCTGGAACCACACCAAGTTCATAAATGAACTTCTTGATCTAAACCGCTTCCTTTATTGCTTCTGAAGCTGCAATGTATTCTGCCTCAGTGGTAGAATCCGCTACAGTATCTTGTTTGGAACTTTTCCAACTCACTGCGCCCCCATTCAAGGTGAACACGTATCCAAACTGAGACCTGGATTCATCCTTGTTTGTCTGGAAGCTGGCATCCGTATACCCGCGTATCACCATGTCCCCTTCTCCATATATTAGGAACACATCCTTAGTTCTTCTCAAGTACTTAAGGATTGTCTTAACAGCCACCCAATGATCCATTTCTGGATCAGACTGGTATCTACTCGTGACACTCAGAGCATATGAAACATCGGGCCTCGTACATAACATAACATACATGATACATCCTATTGCGGATGCATAGGGAATCTTATTCATGCAAATCCTCTCATCTTCTGTGCGCGAACACATAGACTTCGAAAGGTGTATCCCATGCCTGATGGGTAGGAAACCTTTCTTGGATTCTGACATGCTAAACATCTTTAGCACTCGGTCTATATATGTAGATTGTGAAAGACCAAGCAACCGTTTCAATCTATCTCTATAGATCTTAATCCCGAGGATGTAGGTTGCTTCTCCCAGGTCTTTCATGGAGAATGTCTTGGACAACCAAATCTTGACTGACTGTAAGACTGAAACATCGTTTCCTATAAGTAATATGTCATCGACATACAATACTAGGAACACGACTGCACTCCCACTAACCTTCTTGTACACACAAGGTTCGTCTAGATTTTGTGAGAAATCAAACCTTTTGATTGTCTCATCAAAACGGATATTCCAGCTCCTGGATGCTTGCTTCAATCCATATATGGACCGTCGCAATTTTCATACCTTGGTTTTATCAACCGATGTGAAACCCTCAGGTTGTATCATATACACGTCCTCGAGCAGGTTTCCATTAAGGAAAGTTATTTTCATATCCATCTGTCATATCTCATAATCATAATGAGCCGCTATGGCCAGGAGCATCCAAATGGATTTAAGCATAGCAACAGGTGAATAGGTTTCGTCATAATCAACACCTTATTTTTGACGATATCCTTTCGCCACCAATCATGCCTTATAGGTAATCACATTACCATCCATGTCTGTTTTCTTCTTGAAAACCCACTTGCACCCTATAGGCTTTATGCCTTCGGGTGGGTCAACCAAGTTCTAAACTTGGTTTTCATACATGGAATCCATTTCCAACTTCATGGCTTCAAGACACTTATCCCTTTCTAAACTTGTCAGAACTTCTTCATAACTAGAAGGCTCCTCATCATTAATGAGTAACACGTCGTTCGATTCACTTACGAGAAATCCATATCTCTCAGGAATATTGTGTGTTCTATCAGATCTACGAAGATGTGGGGTTACAATAGGTCCAGTCGATGGCTCATCACTATGAGTTATTGGTTGTTGTGCTTCACCAGGTATCTCATCATTGTCTATTTGAGTCTCTCGAGCCTCCTCAAGCTCGACGACACTCCCACTATTTTCTTGCAAGAGAAACTCTTTCTCTAGAAACACAGCATGTCTTGAAACAAACACCTTTTGTTCCACAGGATGATAGAATTGGTAACCCCTTATTTCCTTAGGGTTTCCAATAAATAGACATTTATCAGACTTAGCATCCAATTTGTTTGATATAGTCGGCTTCACATAAGCAGGACAACAACATATCTTCAAGTAAGATACATGAGGTTTCTTACTATTCCATATCTCATATGGAGTAGTGGAGACTACCTTAGTTGACATTCTGTTTAACAAGTAAATAGATGTCTGAAGCACATAGCCCCAAAAGGCCTTGGGAAGATTCACATGATTCATCATTGACCTGACCATTTTCAACAAGATCTGGTTACGCCTCTCAGATACACCATTATGTTGTGGTATATATGGCGGAGTCCATTGAGACAATATACCATTGTCTCTTAGATAATCTAGAAACTCTTGACTTAAGTATTCACCACCTCGATCCGATCGAAGTATTTTAATACTCTTGTCATGTTGTTTCTCTACTTCATTTCTGAATTCTTTAAACCTTTCAAAGGCTTCAGACTTGTGTTTCATCAAGAACACATACCCAAACCGTGAGTGATCATCGGTGAAGGTAATGAAGTAGCTATAGCCTCCTAAAGCTTGAGTTGATATAGGTCAACATACATTAGTATGTATTAGACCTAGCAACTCTCCCACTCGTTCACCTTTTCCTGTAAAAGGTAACTTAGTCATCTTGCCTTTTAAGCATGATTCACATGTATCGTATGAATCCAATTCAAACGATTCCAGAATTCCACATCGGTGTAATTCGGACATGTGTTTCTTGCTTGCCCCAAGACGACAATGCCACATATAGGAGTCTAATTGATTATCCTTTCGAGCACGTTTGTTACTTGCTTCGATATTGAAAATGTCACTGGATACGTCCAACGTATAAATACCACTGCTCAATGTTCCAGTTCCATAAAGTACGTCATTCAAAGTTATATAACAACAATTGTTACTAAACGTCAAATGGTAACCATTTATATTTAAGCAGGAAATAGAAACAATGTTCTTTATTAGATAAGGAACACAATAGAAATTGTCCAGTTCCAAGACTAGTCCACTAGGGAGCTTCAGCAAATAAGTTCCGATGGCGACCGTAGCAACCTTTGCTCCATTGCCAACTCGCAAATTTGACTCCCCTCTGACGAGTCTTCTTCTATTCCTTAGCCCCTATATGTCATTACATATATGTGAGCCACATCCAGTATCCAATACCAAAGTGTCTAAGGAAATAGAATGATAATCAATAACGAAGATACCTGAAGAGGATGGGGCATCGGATGCCTTCTTCTTCTTCACAGACTCAAGATAAATCTTGCAGTTTCTTCGCCAGTGGCCTTCCTTGCCACAATGATGGCAAGTGCCCTTTTGTGCTGGTTCTGCCTTCTTAGCCTTCTTGTTCTTCCCTTTCTTCTATTCCTTTGCCTTCCTCTTAGAACCTTTCTTTGAGGAATCAACTAACAGAACCGCCTTCTCCTCATGCTTCACAGAAGGCTCCACAGTCTTCAGCATATTGAGGAGCTCAGGAATAGTGGATTCTAATTTGTTCATCCGATAGTTCATCACAAATTGTGAGAAACTCTTGGGCAAACAATGCAGAATTAAGTCAATACTTAATTCATGATCCATCACAAACCCGATGGTGGCGGTAGCCCCATTCATCTTTAGCACGCGCACTCTGAGATAAACCTTCTTGCATCTTAGAGGTGAAGAGGGCACAGAGACTTGAACCTTCCGGATCTAAACGCTCCATCAAACAACTCATGAAGATGGAAGACTATGGTATTAGCATCCATATGCTCATGCTGCTTTTACAGCTTAGGTACCATCGTAGCTAGCATGATGCAACTCGCCAATTCAGAATCTGCCACATGTTTCTGATAGGCCAACATTTGGTCTGGAGTTGCATCGTCCCTAGGACGGTTGGGAAGAGGCTCTTCAAGGACATATGCTAGCTTTTCCGCCTTGAGAACAATTCTCAACTTTCTAAGCCAGTCCAGGAAGTTAGGCCCAGTCAATTTGTTTGAATCCAAAATAGTGCGCAAATTCAAAGACGTCATGATCAATCGATTAACCTAGAAATACAAAACGAGCATATATGAGAAAATGATTTTAAAATGCATCAATATACATTCATAAATCTCATTCATTTTTTGAATTTCAAAAACCCTAAAATCAGTTCAGGAGATCGTAGGTCCATCTCCGAATGGGCTGATATCCAACATAGATATGAACAACCTTGGAGAGAGTCCAACAAGTCATTCATAACTACGAAGGTAGGTATCAAATATACCGATTGCATATCACATATATACAACTATCACAATGTGCTATCAACTAATTGAATGTTCACACATACATCGGGTTGTTAACACATTAACAAGTATGCATCATATGCATAGCACCCAACTTCACCTCCCTTCACATCGACCTTAGAGAGAGTCCAACAAACCAATGCTCTAGGTTAAAGCCAACCCATTAATCGAGAAATAGTTTTAATATGGTTAGAACGCATTCAACCAATTAGCCCGACTTGGAGAGAGTCCAACAACCAAAGCTAACGATTGACCTCTGACTCTTACCATATTAGTATTAAACTATTCCATGGTTTGAACATGTTCGGGTTCGAGCCGGGCTTGGAGAGAGTCCAACAACCCAAACAAGAAACGGAACTCTGGTTCTAACCATATTAATGGAAGGTGTAGGCCTTAATATTGAGTAAGGGTTTTTTATGTCTCATCCTCTTTGCATGCAAATAGCTATTATCTACATGACATGACATACATGGCATACATCTACATATCATGACACACATGGCATAATGATATGCATCTAATACAATTACATGGCATACAATTATGACATGTACAAAATTTCCTTATATGTCATAACTATTTATGGAAATAAAATATGTTTGAGATTTGATTCTCCAAATCAAATCATGATTAAGTTAGGAAATAAATTTTCAAATCTAATCACATATATTATTTGTGGAAAGTGTTGATTAAGTAAGTCAATTCAGGAAATAAATTTCCTAAATCATCAAATCTACTTATGGAAATAAAATATTTTTAAGATTTAATTTCACAAATCAAATCATGATTAAATTAGGAAACAAATTTCCAAATCTAATCAAATATTTTATTTATGGAAAATATCAATTTCCATAAATACTTCCAACTTTCCAAAAGTAGAAGATTTCTATAAATACTTCTAGACTTTCCAAAATTAAAAATTTCCATAAATACTTCTAACTTTCCAAAAGTAGAAAATTTTCAGAAATACCATTATGACCATCGCAAAATAATTTTACGATTATGTCGAAACACAACCTGGGCTCGATACCATCAAGGTTTTTCACCACTGACGAGTGTGTGTTCGAACATGTTTCGTAAACATGTGCACAGCGGAAGAAATAAAAATAATAAATCTAATTTATTACAACACACACACCACACGCATGCATAGTACAACATGTGTAGACATAACCGTAATTTCAAATTTTACAATAAAAGGAAATTTATACTACGTATACCTGACGTATCATGTGTAACGGGAAAGGCATCAACCGGAATGATCCTAGCTAGAATCGCCTCTATCCGTATTCACGCCGAGTATCTTCGGGATGACTTCAGAAAGTCATGAGCTTCGTCTTCGTATGAGTCACTAGCCTTGTGTCGAAGATGATGTGATCGAGAGAAGATCACAATCCGAATCAAAATTCAGATTCAAAATGAGTCCTCAAAAACTCACTTCTCCGGAGAGGTATTCGTCAACCATTTGACGAATCCTTCATCCTCCACCTATGAGGATTATCGAAGATCGAATCCCCAGCAAGGAAGCCTCTGTCGGAGCTCCAAACGTCATCCAAATAACGCTCCGACATGAAAAAAACAAGTTGTCCAGAAAACTGGACAGTTTTGGTGGAGGATTAGGGTCAGCCAAATAAGGAAGTTAGATGCTCACCCTGTCGCCGGACCCAAGGAAGATCACCGAAGGGTCACCGGAGGATCTCCGGCTGAAGCTTAGACGCCGACAACAAGTTTGGATGGCGGCACAAGGGTGGGCGGCGGCTAGGGTTGGGCGCCGATCACAAGAGGAGAAGGAGAGGGTGGGCGGCAACTTTGGGTTGCTTGGATTAGGTTTTCACAAAACCCTTAAGCCCTATTTTATAGAGAACAAATTCTCCTAATGGTTATCGGATCATAACCAAAATCCCATTAACCTGTTCCATTAATTTAAGTTAAAATAAACCAAACCAATTTGGTCAATTTTAAGTTAAAACGAACCGAACCAACTTTGGTTCATTCGTTTAAATCAAACCAAACCCCTTTGGTTTATTCTCCACCATTAGATTAGAACCAAACCAATTTGGTTCATCTATTATGTCTTCATAAGACATGACCCATCCACGCTTCCATTGTGACTGAAACGATTTCATGCTCGCTCCTTGTTTGGTACAACCAAACCTAGTTTCTCTCGGTCTGAGAATCTCATTCTCAAGCTTGTTTTAAATCCTTCGGATTACGCTCGTTGTGTGTGTGACCAAATAGGTTCTTGGTTTATGTTGGCCATTTATAATTAACCATTAATTATAGAACGATCATAAGTGACACCTAGTAGTACATCATGATCCCCAATTAACCGAAAAGATTGACGGTTGATCCAGAACTATTTCTGAAACCCTTCAACAAATAGAATGATTCGTGCCTCATTCCTTTCACTCATCTTATACCCACTTGGTTCAGGACATGGTCTATAGTGTCAGTCCCCACTAGGTTGACTACGTCATACCTAGCCTAAGTATCATTTCCTCGTCCTACGGATTCTAGTTACTGCACATGTATCGAAGAGTACCTTACTCTAAACATGTAATTCTTTGGCCAAAGACTTTAGTAACAATCCGACGAGAGGCCATGGGTATACATCTCCTCACAAGGAGTGGTGAATCCTTTATAGGCTATTCAAACACCTTCGATCACTTCGACTTATAGCCAATCATCCCTGGTCCACATCTCCTCAGAGATACTTGCTTAAGATGTCAAAGCATAAGTCTTCATGATCAAGATGACTTGAAAAATGCAAGTCAAAGGAACATCGGACTTAAGCTGCAGTAAGAACTTCATTGACATATCTATATATGTAGAGAACCATATGAAGTCTTACGGCTGGTCACTCCAATGAACTAGTTACCATAACTAGCATCCACGATTAACTCCGGACATCACAATGTCTCTAGCCAGTGAGAATCAGCTGCTTGGATACACCAAGGAGTATACCTCGTGCTAGTCTTGACAGATTTGATGGTGTCTGAATCCATCAATTAATCGACTAGGGATAATTTCGATACATCACAATTGCACATGTAGAGATACTTACTAGTTGTGATCCAATCACAAATTCTCTCATGCTGTGAATCGTATCATGGACATTCAGTAAATGAGTTTAAGATCTAATCAAATACATGAGAACATGTATACTCAAATAGTGAATCTTCATTTATCATATAAATGGTTCAAACATAAGGCGATTGCCTTAGGACAACTCTCATATATTACTAACACAAGGAAGGTTTGGGTCACAAACCTAAGGCCAAGAAGACTTATCATAATGTTCCATTTGATTATGGAACAAAGCCTAGGGTTAGGAAAACAAAGGTTAGTAGGCAAGTCATCCCGAAGTCTAACCATGGTAGGTGTCTAGTGGCTAAGACCTCAAAGAAATCAAATATAGCCACTAAGAAGGTCAAAGGGGGAGTTACCCCTAGAGTTGACTTAGGAAAGACCCAAAAGACTATGGCTACAAAGCCTAAGAGGATAATTAGGAAGGTATCTAGGGAAGTTATTGTAGGGATGTATACTGAAAAGTCTATCTTTTCTATGAACATCTTTATTTTTGAAATAAGAATCACATGATCATTGTTTGCATATTTTTATGGTTATGCAATATTGTCTAATACTTTACATTGTAGATAACATGGTGTGTGGTGTCACACAGGAGATCATGTTATCGGCCCCTTGAAAAGTATAAGTAAAGGCTCACAACCGAGATGGCTTTGGATAAACCATCGGAATGGTTATAGTGTGATTTGGTATTGGTTTGTCTTGACCATAGAATCACACTAGTGCACTTTGTGTGTATTGAGCATGACCGACTTAGAGGTGATTCGATTTATTGCTGACTACATAATCGAATCGGACCTCAGATATTATTTAGTACATGCTCTTAATCCCGATATAATAATGTGCACATATACTTAGTACTCATCTCTTTGATTTACCAATGGGCGAGATTTATAGATTAAATCAATAGGCTCGGTAAGTTGGGAGAAGATATTATTTATATGGTGTGTCGTTGATTATAGGAGGAAACCGTGTCCTATATATTAGGATGATGATGTCCCCTTGAGGAGCTCATATGGTTTGTCATGTAAACCCTGCAGGTGGACTTGGTCCATCATGATGAAAAGGTTGAGTGGTACTACTCAAGGAGTTAGATGTTGATTAATTAATGGTCAGTAAATTAATTAATCGACGGACATTCGAGATCTTAAACACGGGGAGAAAATGTAAAAATAATATATGGAGCCCATATTATCATATGGGGGTTAGTGAGGTAGATCAATGATCAACCTTTAGTGGATTGGATCATCATTAGTGGATCGGACTTTATGTGGGCTTGATCCATGGGTGGCCAAGACCCAACTCCTCCTCATGGTCCCTAATGTAGCCTATTAACACCTCATGAAGCTTAGATCCAATGGATAAAAACAAAACTCTAGATCCAAAGGTAGAGATTAAATCTCTAGATCCGATGGTTGAGATTAAATCTCTAGATCCGATGATTGAGATTAAATCCCTAGAACCAATGGAGGAGATTAAATCATGGCTCTAGCCCAACTCTATAAATAGAGTCATGAAGTGGGCGGCAAGAATAAGCATGGCTTAAGGGGATTAGGGTTTGCTTCCTTTGGAGGCTAGGAATCCTAGTTGGTTTAGGATTAGGTTTGGGTGGCTAGGGTTTTGGGAGCTAAGGGTGGGCGTCCACAAGTGGATGAGGGTTTCCTTCTTCTTCCTAAGGTTGGCTGGCCACTATTCTTCTCCTCTCTACCTTGGCTTGAGCTCATCATAATCTTCTTCCCCACTTCCATGGCCGGCCATAAGGAGGGCTAGGATTAGGGTTTGGAGGCTTAGGGTTTAGGAGGCTTGGGTGGCACCAAATAAGGAAGGTTTCTTTCTTCTTCATCCATTGGTGGCCGGCGCCCACAGCCCTATCCCAGCCCTTGGGCGGCATCCAAAGACCCCTTCTCCTTCTCCTTAGGTGGTGGAAACAAGATATAGGGCTTTCCCTTGGTGTCTTGGCCGGTTTCCACCATTATCTCCTTCTCCTTGTTGGTCGGCGGCAAGCATTCTCCTTGTTGCTTGTTGGTTGGCCATAGGAAGGAGAAGAGCTTTGTTTTTATTCTTCCTCTTGCTTTGGAAGAGCAAGGAAGGAAGATTTGCATTCTAGGAGCTTCGACTTTTTGTAGAGCGTCGCCCACACGACGTCCAAAAGGAGGAAGGACATACATTAGAAGATCGAGAGATATATCGATTCTCTAATCTTTATATGTTACTAGCTTGTATTTGTTTTTCAACAATAAGCATGATATAAATCTGTAAATGGCTAAATAATACTTGGATCCCGAGCATAAACACGAAAATCGGCGATCTGGACATCGTCTATTCTACGGCTACTCGTAGAATAGAGGTTGGTCACTTGAACAACTTGTTTGTTCAAGTGACCTCTCTAAACGAATAGCACGACGATGACTTGGTTGCTTTGGCAATCCCTTTTGTCTAGGATTAAATTTTTTAATCCGGGGACATAGAAGGGATTGCCATGATCAAGCAACCGAGGTGAAGTGGGAAGCGAAGCTTTCCCTCACGGACTCGATAAGCTAAAACCATTAAATTGGTATGAGAGCTTCCGGGGCAAAAACCCCTTCAATTGGTATCAGAGCCAAGGTTTTCGGTTTTGTGTGTTTAGGATTCGGTTAATTTTTATGCACTTTTTCATTTATTATATGTGTCGGATAATAGTTGGATATGCATAGTTTAACTCTTTGGTTGGAGCCATAAGATCCGACTATTATGACCATATGTGTGTGTGATTGTTTGTGTGTAAATATTTATTTTGTTGAATCCTCGGGGTTGACGAGGCTAGTATTTAGTTTTTGATAAATTAAATATGACATTTTTTAGCCGCTCTTTATTTTATTTTACTTTCGATCTAGATTTCATGTACACTCCCTCGTGAAGTATAGGATCGATAGATGTAAATTAAAATAGGTTTTAGTCTCGTCTCGGATCTCCGGATGGCTCGTACATGGCGTAGGAGGAGCGGACGAGATGGCGATGCGACGGGAGTCATATTGAAGACAAAAGCCATAATAGTTGGAAAATAATTTATTTTTCATATTTATTGCTTATTGTTTGATATGCATGTTGTAGCCTAGAAAATTCCTCATTTTCAAATTACTAAGTGGGAGAGGGATATTTTTATAAATTCCCACGGCCTCCATTACGATTTGACATGTGATGCAAACAAACTTGCATGTCGGCTCTGAGTGCCTTCCTCCCCATTGGATGAGTTTGTTTGCGGATCACAAGGTTGAATATGGTTATAGGAAATTATTAAGGAGCATGTGTACTTCCCCATTGTAAGGCACATAACCCAAGATAATTACCTTGGTACCAAGTAATGGTGAACACTTAGATACAAATATAAGTATCCTCCCCATCGGAGTCACTGCTTTTATTTGTAGGGCCGAAGAGAAACCAACTATTAATTTTACTTGTCAAAAAGTTAGGTTGACAAGATAGTAAAATTAATGGGTAAAACCTCCTCTTACAAATGTAGAATTCGTATATGTCCACACTATCGTGGCATACGATATTCTCGGTGTTTAGAGGTGTTGGTTGATTTTGAAATTTTATTGTTTGAGGAATCAATAATTTTTTGAAATCTACAGTAATGATCTATGTGATTCTTAGGATTTTCAAAAATGACTTTCAGTCCACTTACTATGATACTAAAGGAAATAAACTTATTGTACCCAAATAATGTTGATTGGAAAAGAATCTAGATATTGTCTTATCTGCTAAGGAGTACAAGTATGCACTCTTCAAAGAGTGTCCTCAAGCCATGGTTGCTCAAAAAGGTTTCTACTTCTGAGCCGAAAGGCAAGAAGAAGTAGAAACAAGGTGGAGCAAAGGTGGTGGGAGGATCTCAGGGAGAAGTGAAGAAGCCGAAAGGCAAGTACTTCATAAGCAGGATGGACATTGGAAGAAGGACTGTCCCAATCCAAAGTAGAACAAAGATATATCCTTTGGACTAGTCGTTGAAACATGATTAGCGGTGTTATCTACCGGCACTTAGTGTGTAGATACGGGAGCCACTAATCATGTCTACAATACTTTGCAGGGGTTTTAGGAAATCCGACGACTAGCTAAAGGGGAGATTACCATTTACTTGGGCAATGCCATGAAGGTGGCGACTATTGCAGTGGGAGAAGTTTCATTTATCTTTTGAGAAAAATAAACTTTTGGTTCTTAAGAATTGCCTTTATGTACCCTTATTTAGAAAGAATTTAATTTCGGTTTCTAAATTATTTATGGATGGATATGCTATTTCTTTTAATGAAAGAGTTGTTATAAAAAGGAATAGGGAGATTATCTATTCAGGTACATTGATAGGAAATTTATACACACTTGAACCAAAGCCTCCCACGATGCAAATTGAAGTTAATAACTCATCTTCTAATTCCAATAAGAGAAAAGAACCTTCGAAGATGAACCAAACATATCTTTGGCATCTTAGGCTTGGTCACATTAACCTAAGCAGAATTCAAAGGCTGATAGTTGATGGACCTTTGGGTTCATTAGTGGTGGAGGATCTCCCAACCTATGAATCTTGCTTGGAAGGTAAAATGACCAAGAGGCCTTTTAAGGCCAAGGGGTATAGAGCCAAAGATGTGTTAGAAATGGTTCATTCTGATTTGTGTAGACCTATGACTATCCAGGCAAGAGGTGGTCTTGAATATTTTGTCTCTTTCATAGATGATTATTCAAGATATGGATGACACTACGATCTGATCGTGGTGGTGAGAACCTCTTGGGAGAGTTTAGGAACTACTTATCGAGGATGGGATTCAATCCCAATTGATCGTGACCGCACACCCCACAGAATGGTGTAGCAGAGCGAAGGAATAGGACTCTTATGGAGATGGTTAGATCGATGATGAGTTATTCTGACTTGCCAGATTCATTATGGGGATATGCTCTAGATACGGCGGTATACATTCTGAACTTGGTTCCATCTAAATCAGTGCCTTCTACTCCCATAGAGTTGTGGACTGGGCGAAAGCCTAGTCTAAGACATATTCAGATATGGGGAGTCCAAAGACATGTGTCAAGGCAAATGCTGGTAAGTTGGAACCTTGTACAGAAGTACGCTTGTTCGTTGGCTATCCTAGAGGAAAGAAGGGTGGCTTGTTTTATAGTCCTAGAGATCAGAGGGTGATTGTTAGAACGAACGCCAGATTTCTAGAGGAAGACTATGTGATGAGCCACAAGCCCAAGAGTAAAATTGTTCTGGAGAAGTTAAAAGGGGAACTCACTTCTTTAGTATCGCCAGTACAAGGGGATATACCACATGTCACTGCACCGCGTGTCATAGAGGATACACAGATGATACCTCGTCGTAGTGGGAGGGTTGTGAGACAGCCTGATAGATTCATGTTCTTGGGAGAATCTTCTGATTTGGTCCCTGGCGAACATGAACCTGATCCCTGGACATATGACGAGGCAATCCAAGATAAAGATGTAGTATCTTGGCAAAGTGCAATGAATGCTGAGATTGAATCTATGGATTCAAATCAGGTATGGGAGCTAGTAGAACCACCCGATGGTGTAAAAACCATTGGATGCAAGTGGATCTACAAGAGAAAGAGAGAAATAGATGGGAAGGTTGATACCTTCAAAGCGAGGCTTGTTGCGAAGGGGTATACTCAGAAAGAGGGTATCGATTATGAGGAGACCTTTTCGTCGGTAGCCATGCTTAAGTCTATCCGAATTCTCTTATGCATAGCAGCTCATATGGATTATGAGGTGTGGCAGATGGATGTCAAGATAGCTTTCCTTAATGGAAGTCTTGAGGAAAACATCTATATGAAGCAACCAGAGGGATTCATTGCGAAGGGCAAAGAGCATCTTGTATGTAAGCTTAATCGGTCCATTTATGGATTGAAGAAAGCTTCGAGGTCTTGGAACATCCGCTTTGATGAGGTAATCCAGTCTTATGGATTTATCCAAATTCCGGATGAGTCTTGTGTATACAAGACATGTGACGGAAACGTAGTGGTATTTCTTGTACTATACGTAGATGACATTTTGGTGATTGGCAACAATATCAAGGTGTTATTGGATGTAAGGGTATGGTTGTCCAAACATTTTGATATGAAGGATTTGGGAGAAGCGGGGCACATCCTTAGGATCAAGGTTATAAGGGATCACAGGAAAAGGATGTTGTGCTTATCCCAAGCTTCATACATAGACACGATTATGGATCGTTTTAGCATGCAAAACTCCAAGAAGGGATTTCTACCTTTCAGGCATGGAGTTCCTTTATCTAAGGAGATGTGTCCTAGATCATCTAAGGAGATAGAGGAGATGAAGGCGGTTCCTTATGCTTCGGTAGTAGGAAGCCTCATGTATGCGATGCTCTGTACGAGACCCGATATCTGCTTTGTTGTGGGCATGGTCAGCAGATATTAGAGTAATCCAGGATATGGACATTGGACTGCTGTAAAGTATATATTGAAGTGTCTGAGAAGGACTAGGGATTATAGGCGGACAATTACTCACCTGGGTTACATGGATTGTGACTTCCAATCAGATAGGAATAACAATAAGTCTACCTCAGGTTTTGTGTTTACTTTGGGAGGTGGAGCCATTGTATGGAGGAGTGTCAAGCAGAAATGCGTGGCGAACTCCACCATGGAAGCTGAGTATGTGGCAGCCTCTGAGGCGGCCAAGGAAGTTGTGTGGCTCAGGAACTTCCTGATGGACTTGGATGTGATTTCTGGTTTGCCCAGAACTATCACAATTTATTGTGATAATAATGGTGCAGTTGCAAACTCGAAGGAAACACGAGCTCATAAGGCAAGTAAACATATAGAGCGCAAGTACCACCTGATACGAGAAATCCTAAAAGAGTTAGAAGTTGCTGTCGTCTAGATTGCATCAGAGGATGACCTGGTAGACCCTTTTCACTAAGGCCCTTCTAGCGAGAGCTTTGATAGGCATGTGGAGGGAAGGAGGAATCAAATGTATGGCAGTATGAGGACAACATAGTCTTTTAGTATAAGTGGAAGATTGTAGGGATGTATACTGAAAAGTCTATCTTTTCTATGAACATCTTTATTTTTGAAATAAGAATCACATGATCATTGTTTGCATATTTTTATGGTTATGTAATATTGTCTAATACTTTACATTGTAGATAACATGGTGTGTAGTGTCACACGGGAGATCATATTGTCAGCTCCTTGTAAAGTATAAGTAAAGGCTCACAACCGAGATGACTTTAGACAAACCATCAGAATGGTTGTAGTGTGATTTGGTATTGGTTTGTCTTGACCATAGAATCACACTAGTGCACTTTGTGTGTATTGAGCAGGACCGACTTAGAGGTGATTCGATTTATTACTGACTACATAATCAAATCGGACTTCTGATATTATTTAGTATATGCTCTTAATCCCGATATAATACGGGCACATATACTTAGTACTCATCTCTTTGATTTACCAATTGGCGAGATTTATATATTAAATCAATAGGCTTGGTAAGTTGGGAGATGATATTATTTATATGGTGTGTCGTTGATTATAGGAGGAAACCGTGTCCTATATATTAGGATGATGATGTCCCCTTGAGGAGCTCATAAGGTTCATCATGTAAACCCTGCAGGTTGACTTGGTCCGGCATGATGAAAAGGTTGAGTGGTACTACTAAAAGAGTTAGATGTTGATTAATTAATGGTCAGTAAATTAATTAATCGACGGACATTCGAGATCTTAAACATGAGAAGAAAATGTACAAATAATATATGGAGCCCATATTATCATATGGGGGTTGGTGAGGTAGATCAATGATAAACCTTTAGTGGATTGGATCATCATTAGTGGATTAGACTTTATGTGGGCTTGATCCATGGGTGGCCAAGACCCAACTCCTCCTCATGGTCCCTAATGTAGCCTATTAACACCTCATGAAGCTTAGATCCAATGGATGGAAACAAAACTCTAGATCCAAAGGTAGAGATTAAATCTCTAGATCCGACGGTTGAGATTAAATCTTTAGATCCGACGGTTGAGATTAAATCCCTAGAACCAATGGAGGAGATTAAATCATGGCTCTAGCCCAACTCTATAAATAGTGTCATGAAGTGGGCGGCAAGAATAAGCATGACTTAAGGGGATTAGGGTTTGCTTCCTTTGGAGGCTAGGAATCCTAGTTGGTTTAGGATTAGGTTTGGGTGGCTAGGGTTTTGGGAGCTAAGGGTGGGCATCCACAAGTGGATGAGGGTTTCCTTCTTCTTCCTAAGGTTGGCCGGCCACTATTCTTCTCCTCTCTACCTTGGCTTGAGCTCATCCTAATCTTCTTCCCCACTTCCATGGCCGGCCATAAGGAGAGATAGGATTAGGGTTTGGAGGCTTAGGGTTTAGGAGGCTTGGGTGGCACCAAATAAGGAAGGTTTCTTTCTTCTTCATCCTTTGGTGGCCGGTGCCCACAGCTCTATCCCAGCCCTTGGGAGGCATCCAAAGACCCCTTCTCCTTCTCCTTAGGTGGTGGAAATAAGATATAGGGCTTTCCCTTGGTGTCTTGGCCGGTTTCCACCATTATCTCCTTCTCCTTGTTGGCCGGCGGCAAGCATTCTCCTTGTTGCTTGTTGGTTGGCCATAGAAAGGAGAAGAGCTTTGTTTTTATTCTTCCTCTTTCTTTGGAAGAGAAAGGAAGGAAGATTTGTGATCTAGGAGCTTCAACTTTTGGTAGAGCGTCGCCCACACGACGTCCGAAAGGAGGAAGGACATACATTAGAAGATCGAGAGGTATATCGATTCTCTAATCTTTATATGTTACTTGCTTGTATTTGTTTTTCAACAATGAGCATGATATAAATCTGTAAATGTCTAAATAATACTTGGATCCCAAGCATAAACACGAAAACTGGCAATCCAGACATCGTCTATTCCGCCGCTACTCGTAGAATAGAGGTTGGTCGCTTGAACAACTTGTTTGTTCAAGTGACCTCTCTAAACGAATAGCACGACGATGACTTGGTTGCTTTGGCAATCCCTTTTGTCTAGGATTAAATTTTTTAATCCAGGTACATAGAAGGGATCACCATGATCAAGCAACCGAGGTGAAGTGGGAAGCGAATCTTCCCCTCACGGACTCGATAAGCTAAAACCATTAAATTGGTATGAGAGCTTCCGGGGCGAAAACCCCTTTAGTTATCCCTAGTGAATACCTTGTTAACCCAAGGAGTTCCAATAGGTATTGGGTTCCTAGGAGCATGATCGATTCATGCTAGATGGGTTAGGGTGTGTCAACCCTAAGTGGATGGGTAGTTAATCTAGCCATGGTGAGTTGACACATTAGGATGTGCCAATGTGCTTGAGAAGTTGAAAAATGATTAAATTGGCACAAATAGGTTTTAGAGGTATAGGGTGCCATTTTGGGTTTATAGCACACTTGGGAGATAATGGTATTAAGGCAAAAAAGAATTAATTCCTAGAAATGACAATTTGGATTTAACACTTAGGTATTTTATACCTTAGTATATTTTACTTTCCATGATTTATTTTCCTTGCCATGTCATGACATCATTTTCATTTTTATCTATAAAAATGTCATGATCATGTTTAGAATTATTTTAGATGTCATGTATGCCTAGATTTCATTCACATGTCATGACATCATGATTTTGGCATATGCTTTTATCTATATCATATCTATGCCATAATCATTATCATGCATATTATTAAAATGGATTTAAGGACATGGCTTGATTTAAAGTCCCATGCATAAGGGAATCAAATAGAGTTGCCTTAGAATATGCATGAGACCATTAAAGAACAAAAACCCACATCTCACTAAAATCTTAACTTGTATGTGTTTTACACATCTAGATACAAGTGATATGTTTAGGAAAAAGGAATTAAAAGTTTCAAAAATATTTTGAAAAACCTTGGTGAAGTCTATCTTTTGATAGCTATCACCATTGAATGGGATGATACAAAGATTTTGAAAAATCTTGTGTGCCTTTACATCTATGCATGCTCCTGCAGTCGCCAGAAAGGATCTTCCCAAGATGATGGGATTCTGGGGATTTGGTCATGTGTCGAGTATAATAAAATCTGTATGTATAATGAAGTTCTTAATGACCACAGTCACATGTGCTAGCATGCCGACGGGTTCCTTGACTTAGTCATCCCTCATACGAATACCAAGGTTCGCTGGTTGGATCCCATTCAGTCCCATCTTCAGATAGAGTGTGTAGGCCATCACACTGACTGATGACCCTAAATCGCACAATGCTTCATCAAAGCTCTCCCCATAAATCGAGCAGGGTATAACAAATTCACTAGGGTCCTCAAGCTACGGTGGAATCTTATCTTCAATTTTAGCTTGGTCGGGTAGGGTGGAAATCATGGTTGCACACCCCTTGGCGAATCTGTTTCTCTGTGCTACTCTCTTGCTGCACACTCCCTCTTCCTTGACTTGACTCTGCTCGGGTAATGACAGAGAACTATCCATAGGTTGCGACACGGTTTGGGCTATCTTGGCTACTTGTGTTTCCAACATCCTCGTGTGACTTGCAAGACAGTCAACAGTGGCCTTCAAATCCTTAAGTGACTCTTCTATCTTCTGATGTTGGCATCAGAATTCTTCATTGGCCTTTGTTTGGGTAGCAATGAAGTCTTCCATCATCAATTCTAGCCTAGACTTCTGTGGTTGTTGCTGCCCATTACCCTGTTGTTGCCCATACCCTCCTGATGGTTGGAAGTTCCTTGAGTTATTTCGATAGAAAAAATTTAGGTGATTCCTCCATCTAGGATTGTAAGTACCGGAGTATGGGTTGTTGGGCCTTTGATTATAATCCCCAACCGCATCGACATGCTCAAGCTGCTCTTCTAAGCCACCCTACCCTCCATAGTAGTCCTCTCGATACGTTGCTGATCCTTCTCCAAAGTCATTAGCCGCACGTGCAGATACAAGATTTAAAGAGTCGAATCGTCTGCTAAGCGTGTCCATCCTCGCTGCTAGGTGGTCCACAGAGTTAACAGCATATCGTTCCGCTGCAGGAGTTGAGTGACTATGTTCAGAAGCCCATTGATGGTGGTTATGGGCCACCTCTTTTATCAGCTCCTCCGCTTCCTCGATAGTCTTGTTCATTAGCGCTTCTCTTGCAGTAGAATCGAGGGACATCTTTGTGCACGTGATCCCATTATAGAAGATGTGGATCACCATCCACCTTTCCAGTCCATGGTGGGAGCATTGGTAGAGTAGCCCCTTATAGCGATCCCAAGCTTCAAATAGGGACTCCCCTTCCTTCTGGCGGAAGCTCGTGATTAGATGGTGCATGTGAGCAGTCTTGCTTGGCGGGAAGTACTTGTTCAAAAATTGTTGCTCACACTACTCCCATGTAGTAATGCTTCCTGATGGCAAGGAGTGAAGCCATGCCTTAGCCTTATCCTATAATGAGAAAGGGAATAGGCTCAGGCGAATTGCGTGTAACACCCCCCTAGTCTTTCCACTCTCTACCAGGAGAGATGTCACTACTTTACTGTCTCTATCTTTAATTCATGCAATATACTAATGCAATATGCTAACAACTAAAATAATCATAAGGACCTTTACATCACTTAAACAATAACCATTTCAAGATCTTCACCTAACATGTAAGTATTAAGGCTAACCCAATATGACTCTAGCATTCTTTGGTCTCAACCATAAATAATCCAGTTGAACTTCAACAATATCAAAAGAAAACAAGAAACTAAAAATATGATTTAGACATCTGCACTTAGGATCTTTTACTTCCACTGTTTCGTCGCCACACACACCCAGCACTTCATCCGCCATGCCACCTTACTGAAGCTTTTCTTTACCTTTATCTGCAGTATAAGGAAATACAAACTATAAGCAATAACGCTTAGTAAGTACTTTCTATGCTCACAAAAACATGCACTTTATGAAATCATGCAACTAGTTCGCTTGTCCTGGATACATTGATACACATGCAAACATAACTGGAAATCATAACTCTAATTACTTGTCTCTTGTATAAATCATGCTTTTAAGTATTTTAAAACTTGTAAACAATGTATCTGAACTAGAATGATTAACTTTGAAAACTTTTACTTATACTGATACTTCAAAATAATAATCATCCTGGATATGGGCCCGACATAGTACCAATACGCGCATACCTATTAGGCTGGGGTGGCCAACCACCGAACCTACTAGGGTAACTGAGACTTAGGGCCTTGGCCCGTGGGCGAACTGATGCCCAGTACATGCCCTGTCAAAAGTAAAATACTTCCTTTATACTTATATTCTTATACATACTGAAAATAAATGCTCTTAATCCCCTAAACCACGAATGGGGAGCACCATAAAGATCATTATGCTCTTGACCCCCAAAATTGAAATGGAGAGCATACTGAAGATCGTCGTGCTCTTAATCCCCAATTCAAACGGGGAGCATCTTTAATTTTCTTTATAAAGGAAATATTTTTACATTTTACTCTACCTCATGCATATAATTGTAAGCTACAACTCATCTACAACATGCATGATCATAAATCACATTCTTATCATGGATCTAAACATGATGCTGAATTACCCATAACATAATGGTAAAATCACGTAACTGAAAACACCATGCATAACTGAAAATAACATGCACATAAAAACATATCAATGATATACGATAACTACTTATACTCCAGGTGAGCAATACTTACATCCTACGCTTTTTCATCAATTTATACCGTTAGACTTCGCAAAGAGAAGACCTCCTATGTGTTTCCTTGCTTTAGCGTGATCCTCTACCAAGTCCCTCTTAAAAATCCCCAAAGATCCAAACGCGAGGAGAGGCAAGATTGCTCATAAAAGCGAAATAGAAGAAATAACTCGAAACACACCAGAAGAAGATCGAGATCGCCAGCAACTACATGGCTATTTCCCGATGAATACCACGTCGAAGCTGCAGATTTGCCAATGCCCTCGGCAGCGGAAAACTTCTTTCTTTCGGCGGTGGAGCAAAACGAGAGAGAGAGAGAGAGGTAGAGAGGTGGGCTTCGGCATTGGATATAAAATGAGAGGAGAGAGAGAGAGATTGGCATGAGATTTATAGAGAGAAAGAAATAAAATATATATAAATTAGGGTTTTTCCTTAACCTAATTATCCCCTTTAAATAATTAGTCAAATTAACCAATCTCTCTTTTTTTTCTACTAATAGATATATTCTGTTATATCCTACTTATTGGTAATCTTATGACTTAGTGGTAGGAAGCCTATTCTCCCAAACCAAGGGTTCATGGTTCAAGCCTTGGCTAACGAACCCATTATTTCTATTCTTTATTATTATTATATTTATTATTATTATTATTATTATTCTATTCCTATTTTTATTATTTCTATTCTTATTCTTATTTCTATTTTCCTCTAATAAAAATAGGAATTAAAATTTGGGATGTTACATTTCGTCGGCAGGGACTCCATTGATCTACATTGTTGAGTAGATTTCCAAAAATATCTCTAGGTGCCGATTCGGGTCTTCAGTCGCAGCTCTCTTGAATTAACTCTTCTGGACCATGTGTATGAGTGTCGATTTCAGCTCAAAGTTGTTTCCAATATGGATGGTCCTGTAACATCCCAAATTTTAGTTACTATATTTTTATTTAAAGGAAATATATATATATATATATATATATATATATATATATATATATATATATATATATATATATATATATATATAGAAATAAGAATAAAAAAATGAATAAATAGTTCGTAGTCGAGGCTTGAACCATGAACCGTTGATTTGGGGGAATAGGCTTCTCACCACTAAGTCATAAGATTACCAATGAGTAGGATATAACAGAATATATCTATTGGTAGAAAAAAAGAAAGAAGTTGGTTAATTTGACTAATCATTTAAAGGGGTAATTAGGTTAAGAAAAAAATCCTAATTTATATATTCTCTTTTTATTCCTTTTTCCCTAAATTCCCACGCCGCCTCTCTTTCTCCCTCCTCTCTCCAACGCCGACGCCCACTCTCTCTCCCTCCCTCTCTCTCTCTCTCTCGCTCATTTTTCTCTCCAAACGCCGATCCAAGGAAAGGAGTTTCCCTATCATGTTTTTTTTCGACTGATCATGTCAACGCTGACCGATTCCTCCCACGAATTTCGTAGATCCGGATTCTTAGTTCATTGTGGAGTTCGATTGGTTTGACATTTACCCGCGTAAATTGTGGCATAACTCTGATTGGAAAGGAGTAATTTTTAGGCTTCTTTATCTCGGTTTCGATCCGATTCGCTGGTAAGGCATCCTCACCAGTGATAAGTGCTACGATGTAATGTTGTATGCTTGATTTTGAACGAAAGAATCTAAAACTATGTGTAGAAGGTTCTTAATAGGATTAGAGAAATTATTCGAACAATCTTATGAAACTCTTTTAGCTTAAGGGGCACCAAATTTGTCGCCTTAGTAATAATTAACCAAAATAATAGTAGTTGATGTTTTTTCATCTCACATCAAATTGGTCAAACCAAAATATATATTGAGTTGGTTTGGCTTGATTCTAAGTGCTATGATAGTTTGTTGTGTCAAAAATTAGCCAAGGAAATGTGTCTATTGATTCAGCATAAGTTTTATTTAGCTCCAACAAATTGTAAACCCCAACAGTCTTATTAGGAGTACTGGAGGATCTTACTAGGAATAGTAAGTGGGTGTGCTGCCATTGGTAAAGTCATCTTGTTATTATAAGAATGAAACAATCCATTGTACTTAGTTAATGTTTTCTAAGATTTGTATATATTTCTTAATTTTTCTGCATATTTTATTGTAAAGGATGTGTCAGTTTGTAGGCTTGCATGAATCTTCTTGTGCTTGTAACAAGGTTTTGGTTTGATGATTTCTATTTATGTTAGTTTAATATTCCTTATGTCACTACCTTTTGCCATGTTAAATTGTACTCATGCCGATTTATGCTATGCTACATGCTTATGTTTTCACCCATGTTAGGCATGACTCACGTATATGAAATGTCTAAGAAATGTTTCCCTAAGAGTGGGGACAAGAACACTCTTTAGGACAAAGAACATGTATGTTATTTTACTTTATGCATGGCTTGTACCGGACTCTAACAAGGTCCACGGGATGGGCTCCAAGGTTTCCCTTAGGTCGACGGACATAGTACGGACCTAGTAACCTGGTAGGTTTGGGATTAGCTACCTCGGATCTATTTAGGATGCGCGCGAATGATGTATGTGGTACAATGCCGGGCCCAATATGTTGAGATTATGTTTAAGTATATAAACTATATGTTTTCAAAGAGCATCCTGCATATACCATTTTATGTTCATCGAATTATCATGTTTAGAGACAATGTACTGCTATTTATGAAAATGCTAAGTTTATGTTCTTTTCCTAAATTGATCATGTCTCTACTTTAAATAAATGTTGTGCTCATATGTTGTTTAAACGAACATGTCATTACTTTACGTTTAATTCATGATGCATGTTTTTGTGAGTAGGAAAGGACCTTACTAAGCCTATGTGCTTACAGTTTACTTTCCTTGTACTGCAGAAAAGGGCAAGGAATGGATAAATTAAAGGGAGCAGCAGGAGGGGCAAAGATGTGTGTGGCATTGGCATGGTGGACGAGATCATTTTTCATATACGGACTTATGCATGATTTCAGTTTATGTGTAAACTGTTAGGCGACGTTAATGCTTTCTATGGTTGTTACTCATGTTTATTTTTATGATCCTTGAAATGGTTAATACATGTTTAGTTAAATAAATTGCTAAGACCTTTTGCCATGATTAAATTGTTAGGTTGATTGGGTTAATGTAATTAGAGTTAAAAGTTGTAAAGTTTTTAAATGCTTTCGCTGTTATATGCATGAATGTATGATCGCGTTGCGTCGCCGCCCGTCTATAGGATGTGTTAGGAGGACGGGAAGGGCGCACAGGTGGTATCAGAGCCCAGTTATGCCTTTCCACTACACACACATCAAGCTCCAAATCCTGCCGCTCCAAGTAAGAAATTCTATGTCTACTCTATTTCTTTCATGTAAGATAAGAAATGCTTTTAGCTTAAATATGCATGAATATATGTATGATAACCTTATGCTAGCCTTTAGTTTAAATATGCATAAATAAATATGAATGATAACCTTATGCTAGCCTTATTATAATATATGAAGATAAGCATGGCTAGAAGACGTAGTCATAGAGTCGATGAGACAAGTAATATATGGAAGACGTAGTAATATAGTCGATGAGATGAATATATGCATAATAATCTTATGCTAGCCTTATTATAATATATGAAGATAAGCATGGTTGGAAGACGTAGTAATAGAGGCGATGAGACAGTAATATATGGAAGACGTGGTAATAGAGTCGATAAGACAGTAATATATGGAAGACGTAGTAATAGAGTCGATGAGACAGTATTTTGCTCTCCATAGGGAGCTCCAATACTATTGGTAAAGAAGAAAGATGGGTCTATGCGAATGTGCATAGATAACGAGCGCTAAATAATTTGACGATCAAGAATAGGTACCCTTTACCACGGATTAACGACCTGCTCGATTAGTTAAAGGGTGCCACTGTCTTCTCTAAGATTGACCTAAGGTCTGGCTATCATCAAGTGAATGTGAAACCAGATGATATATCGAAGACAACTTTCCGAATATTATACGGACATTATGAGTTCGTAGTCATGCCTTTTGGGGTGACGAATGCTCCTGCTATGTTCATGGATCAGATGAATCGGGTATTCTCAGTGTTCCTTGACAAGTTCGTGATCATCTTCATTGACGATATCCTCGTTTATTCGAGAAATCAAGAAGAGCATGTCGAACACCTGAAGATGGTATTACAGATTCTTCGAGAAAAGCAACTATATGCCAAGTTCTCCAAATGTGAATTCTGGCTCGATCAAGTATCTTTTCTGGGTCATATTATATCCAAAGACGGAGTTATGGTAGACCCAAGAAAGATTGAAGCTGTGAGTAACTGGAGCTGGCCAAAGAATGCTAGTGAAGTGAGGAGTTTTCTCGGATTAGTGGGATATTACCGGAAATTCATAGAAGACTTCACCAGAATAGTAGCACCTATGACAGTTTGTAGGGATGTATACTGAAAAGTCTATCTTTTGTATGAACATCTTTATTTTGAAATAAGAATCACATTATCATTGTTTGCATATTTTTATGGTTATGCAATATTGTCTAATACGTTACATTGTAGATAACAAGGTGTGTGGTGTCACACGGGAGATCTTGTTATCGGCTCCTTGTAAAGTATAAGTAAAGGCTCCCAACCGAGATGACTTTGGACAAACCATCGGAATGGTTGTAGTGTGATTTGATATTGGTTTGTCTAGACCATAGAATCACACTAGTGCACTTTGTGTGTATTGAGCAGGACCAACACAGAGGTGATTCGATTTATTGCTGACTACATAATCGAATAGGACCTCAGATATTATTTAGTACATGCTCTTAATTCCGATATAATAACGGGCACATATACTTGGTACTCATCTCTTTGATTTACCAATGGGCGAGATTTATAGATTAAATCGATAGACTCGGTAAGTTGGGAGATGATATTATTTATATGGTGTGCCGTTGATTATAGGAGGAAACCGTGTCCTATATATTAGGATGATGATGTCCCCTTGAGGAGCTCATAAGGTTCATCATGTAAACCCTGCAGGTGGACTTGGTCCGGCATGATGAAAAGGTTGAGTGGTACTACTCAAGGAGTTAGATGTTGATTAATTAATGGTTAGTAAATTAATTAATCGACAGACATTCGAGATCTTAAACACGGGGAGAAAATGTACAAATAATATATGGAGCCCATATTGTCATATGGGGGTTGGTGAGGTAGATCAATGATGGACCTTTAGTGGATTGGATCATCATTAGTGGATCAGACTTTATGTGGGCTTGATCCTGTTAGTAATATATGAGAGATGTCCTAAGGCAATCGCCTTATGTATGAACCATTTATATGATAAATGAAGATTCACTATTTGAGTATACATATTTTATGTATTTGATTGGATCTTAAACTCATTTACTGAATGTCCACGATACGATTCACAGCATGAGAGAATTTGTGATTGGATCACAACTAGTGAGTATCTCTACATGTGTAATTGTGATGTATCGGAATTATCCCTAGTCAATGAATTGATGGATTTGGACACCATCAATTCTGTCGAGACTAGCACGAGGTATACTCCTTGGTGTATCCAAGCAGCTGATTCTCACTGGCTGGAGACATAGTGATGTCCGGAGTTAATCGTGGATGCTAGTTATGGTAACTAGTTCATTGGAATGACCAACCGTAAGACTTCATATGGTTCTCTGCATATATAGATATGTCAATGAAGTTCTTACTGTGGCTTAAGTGCGATGTTCTTCGACTTATGATTCAAGTCATCTTGATCATGGAGACTTATGCTTTGACATCTTAAGCAAACATCTCTAAGGAGATGTGGACCCGGATGATTGGGTATAAGTCGAAGTGATCGAAGGTGTTTGAATAGCCTATAAAGGATTCACCACTCCTTGCGAGGAGATGTATACCCATGGCCTCTCGTCGGATTGTTACTAAAGTCTTTGGCCAAAGCAATACATGTTTAGAGTAAGGTACTCTTCGATACATGTGGAGTAACTAGAACTGTGAGGACGAGGAAATGATACTTGGGCTAGGTGTGACGAGTCACCTAGTGGGGATCGGCACAATAGACCATGTCCCAACCAAGTGGGTATAAGATGAGTGAAGGGAATGGGGCACGATTCATTTCGAGCCATCAAGGGTTTCGTAAATAGTTCGATCAACCGCTGATCTTTTCGGTTAATTGGGGATCATGATGTACTACTAGGTGCCACTCATGATCGCTCTATAATTAATGGTTAATTATAGACGGCCAACATAAACCGAGAACCTATTTGGTCACACGACAACGAGTGTAATCCAAAGGATTTAAAACGAGCTTGAGAATGGGATTCTGCATCGAGAGAAACTATGTTTGGTTGACCAAACATAAAGCGAGCATGAAATTGTTTCAAAGAATGGAAGCGTGGATGGGCCGGTCTTATGAAGACATAATGGATGGACCAAAATGGTTTGGTTCTAATCCAATGGATAAGAATAAACCAAAGGGTTTGGTTTATTTTAAACGAATGAACCAAAAGTTGGTTCGGTTCGTTTTTAACTTAAAATAAACCATCATGGTTTGGTTTATTTTAACTTATCTTAATGGAGCGGGTTAACGGGCTTTATGGATATGATCCATTAACCATTAAGAGAATTAGTTCTCTATAAAATAGGATTAAACCCTAACCCTAAACCTAATCCAATTAGTGGCCGCCTAACCCATCCTCCTTGTTGTTGGCGCCAATACAAGGGCTGCCGCCCAACTTCATTGTGTGGCTGCCATCTCCTTGCCGCGCCCAAGCTTCAGCCGTGGACTCCGCCACCCTCCGTGATCTCCTTGGGTTCGGTAAAGGTGAGGCTCCATCTCTTCTTTAGCCGCGCTATTTCTCCACCAAAGCTGTCCAGTTTTTCTGACAGCTTTTTCTCCTCTGCCGGAGCGCCGCTTGGACGACGGTTAGTGCTCCGACAGCGGATAACATATCGGGATTTGATCTCCGTAATCCTCTGAGGTGGAGGACGGGCGATTCGCCAATCGTTGACGAATACCTCTCCGAGAAGCAAGTCTTGAGGATTGTTTTAGGTCCGAATTTGATTCGGATCGTGATCATCTCTCGATCACATCGCCTTCAACACGAGGCTAGTAACCCGCACGAAGACGGCTCGTGGCTTAGCGGAAGTCATCCCGAGGAGCTCGGCGTGATACGGATAGAGACGATTCTTACGAGATCGCTCCGCTGATGCGCGTTTCGCTACACGCCATATGAAGGTATAACGAGTTTAATTTCTTTTATTGCAATTTTAATTTACGGTTATGTCTACACTTGTTGTAATAGCATGCGTGTGTTGTGTGTGTTGTAATAAATAGGAGTATTTATTATTTTTATTGCTTCCGGTGTGCTCATGTTTACGAAACATGATCGAACACACACACGCCATGCTTTAAAACCCAACAAAGGGTATCAGAGCCTGTTGTGTTTCACATAATCGTAAAAATGGTTTTTATGATAGTCATAATGTATTTCTGGAAATTTTCTAATTTTGGAAATTTAGAAGTATTTATGGAAATTTTTCAATTTTGGAAAGTCTAGAAGTATTTATGGAAATCTTCCACTTTTGAAAGTTGAAGTATTTATGGAAATTGATATTTTCCATAAATAAAATATTTGATTAGATTCTGAAATTTGTTTCTAATTTAATCATGATTTGATTTGGGAAATCAAATCTTTAAAATATTTTATTTCCATAAGTAGTTTTAATGATTTAGGAAATTGGTTTCCTAAATAGATTTTCCTTAATCAAATAATTCCATGAATAAAATATGTGATTAGATTTGGAAATTTGTTTCCTAATTTAATTATGATTTGATTTGGAGAATCAAATCTTAAACATATTTTATTTCCATAAATAGTTATGACATATAAGGAAATATTGTACATGACATAATTGTATATGTAATTGCATTAGATGCATAACATAATGCCATGTGTCGTGACATGTAGATGTATGCCATGTATGCCATGCCAGATAATAGTTATTTGCATGCAAAGAGGATGAGACATAAAACCTTTAAACAATATTAAAGCCTACACCTTCCATTAATATGGTTAGAACCAGAGTTCCGCTTTCTTGTTTGGGTTGTTGGACTTTCCAAGCCCTCAACCCGAACATGTTCAAACCATGGAATAGTTTAATACTAATATGGTAAGAGTCGAGGTCAATCGTTAGCTTTGGTTGTTGGACTCTCTCCAAGCTGGGCTAATTGGTTGAATGCGCCTAACCATATTAAAACTATTCTTGATTAATGGGTTGGCTTTAACCCGAGCATCGACTTGTTGGACTCTCTCCAAGGTCGATGTTAAAGGAGGTGAAGTTGGGTGCTATGCATATGATGCATACTTGTTAATGTGTTAACAACCCGATGTATGTGTGAACATTCAATTAGTTGATAGCACATTGTGATAGTTGCATATACGTGATATGCAATCGTATAGATGATACCTACCGTCGTAGCTTATGAATGGCTTGTTGGACTCTCTCCAAGGTTATTCATAACTATGATGGATATCAACCTATTCGAGATGAACCTACAATCTCCAAGTGATTTTGGGTTTTTGAAATTCAAAAATGAATGGGATTTATAAATGTATATTGATGCATTTTAAAATCATCTTTCTCATATATGCTCGCTTTGTATTTCTAAGTTAATATATTGATCATGATGTGTTTGAATTTATGCTCCATTTTGATTCAAATAAATTGATCGGGCCGAACTTCATGGATCTAGCTTAGAAACTTGAGAATTGTTCTCAAGGTGAAAAGCTTGCAAATGTCCTCGCGCCTCTTCCCGCCTTCCTAGTGACGATGCAACTCGACCAATTGTTGGCCTATCGTAAACATGTGAGTGATTCAACAAATGAGTTGCATCATGCTAGCCGCGATGGAACCCAAGCTACAAAGCAACATGAGCATATGGATGCTCATATCGTAGTCCTTCATCTTTGTGAGTTGGTTGATGAGCAAGTGAGATTCAAAGGTTCAAGTCTCAAAGCCCTCTTCACCTCTGAGATGCTAGGAGGTTCATCTGTGGTACTCGCCAATATGTCAAGACCGTGAGTCTTCCGAGAAGCATGAGCAGGGACTGGTGTTGTTAGTTGATTCCTCAAGAAAGGTTCTAAGAGGAAGTCAAAGGAACAAAGAAGGGAAAGAAGAGAAGGCTAAGAAGGTAGAACTAGCAAAAGGAAACTTGCCATCATTATGGCAAGGAGAGCCATTTATAAGAAAGTGCAAGATTTATCTTGAGTCCGTGAAGAAGGATAAGGCATGATGCCCCATCTTCTTCGTAAATCTTCTTTATTGATTGTCATTCTATTTCTTAGACACTTGGGTATTTGATACTGGTGTGGCTCACATATGTAATGACATACATGGGCTAAGGAATGTCCATATACCGCCCCAAGGCTATTTTCTTATATCACCGAGAAGCTCTTTAATTTTCCTCTTGCTACGTGAACGAGCAATAGGAAAGAAGATCCAAGGATACAAGAGCTTCAACTTGGTGGCCAAGATCGCTGGCCTCTACACGACGTCCAAAGGCTAGGAATCCTGTCATACATCCAGCAATACGTAAATTTTAGTAACAATTGTTGTTACATAACTTTGAATGGGTTCTTTATGGGACCGAACTTTAAGCAATGGTGTTTATACGCTGGACGATTCCAAAGGATATTTGCAATATCGGGCGAGCAACAAGAGTGCTCAAAGGATAATCAAATAGACTCTACATGTGGCATTGTCGTCTTGGCCATATAAGCAAGAAACGCATGTCCGAATTACACCGATGTGGAATTCTGGAATCGTTTGAATTGGATTCATACGATACATGCGAATCATGCTTAAAAGGCAAGATGACTAAGTTACCTTTTACGGGAAAAGGTGAACGAGTGGGAGAGTTACTAGGTTTAATACATACCGATGTATGTGGACCTATGTCAACTCAAGCTTTAGGAGGCTATAGCTACTTCATTACCTTCACCGATGATCACTCACGGTTTGGGTATGTGTTCTTGATGAAACACAAGTCTGAAGCCTTTGAAAGGTTCAAAGAATTCAGAAATGAAGTAGAGAAACAACATGACAAAAGTATTAAAATACTCGATCGGATCGAGGTGGTGAATACTTAAGTCAAGAGTTTCTGATTATCTAAGAGACAATGGCATATTGTCTCAATGGACTCCGCCTATACACCACAAAGATAATGGTGTATCCGAGAGGCGAATCGACCTTGTTGGACATGGTCAGGTCAATGATGAATCATGCGACTCTTCCCAAGTCCTTTTGGGGTTATGCACTTCAGACAGCTGTTTACTTGTTAAACAGAATGCTAACCAAGGTAGTCTCAACTACTCCATATGAGATATGGAATGGTAAGAAACCTCATGTATCTTACTTGAAGATATGGGGTTGTCCTGCTTATGTGAAGCTGATCAGATCGATAAATTGGATGCTAAGTCCGATAAATGTCTATTTATTGATACCCTAAGGAAACAAGGGTTACCAATTCTATCATCCTGTGGAACAAAAGGTGTTTGTTTCAAGGCATGTGTGTTTCTAGAGAAAGAGTTTCTCTTGCAAGAAAACAAAGTGGGAGTGTCGCCGAGCTTGAGGAGGCTCGAGAGACTCAAATAGACATTGATGAGATACAGTGAAGCACTGACGGTAGCAACTCATAGTGATGAGCAATCAATTTGGACCTATTGTAACACCACATCTTCGTAGATCACTGGTAGAACCGCAATATTCTGAGAGATATGGATTTCTAGTAAGTGAATCGAGCGGACGTGTTACTCATTGATGATGAGAGCCTACAGTTATGAAGAAGTCTTGACAAGTTGAGAAAGGGATAAGTGGCTTGGTGCCATGAAGTGAAATGGATTCCATGTACGAAAACCAAGTTTGGAACTTGGTTGACCCACTGAAGGCATAAAGCCTATAGGGTGCAAGTGGGTTTTCAAGAAGAAAACCGACATGGATGGTAATGTGATTACCTATAAGGCTAGATTGGTGGCGAAGGATATCGTCAAAAACAAGGTGTTGATTATGTGAAACCTATTACTTTGTAGCTATGCTTAAATCCATTCGGATGCTCTGGCCATCTCATTATGATTATGAGATATGGCGGATGGATGTGAAACGACTTTCCTTAATGGAAACTTGCTCGAGGGCGTGTATATGATACAACTGAGGTTTCACATCGGTTGATAAAACCAAGGTATGCAAGTGCGGCGATCCATTTATGGATTGAAGCAAGCATCCAGAGTCTGGAATATCCGTTTTGATGAGACGATCAAAAGTTTGATTTCTCACAAAATCCGAGCGAACCTTGTGTGTACAAGAAGGTTAGTGGGAGTGCGATCGTGTTCCTAGTATTGTATGTCGATGACATATTACTTATAGGAAAGCGATGTGTCCAATCTTCTGATCGATTAAGGTTTGGTTATCCAAGACATTCTCCATGAAAGACACAGGAGAAGCAACCTACATCCCTTGGGATTAAGATCTATAGAGATAGATCGAAGCGGTTGCTTGGTCTTTTGATCTACATATATAGACCGAGTGCTAAAGAGGTTTAGCATGTCGGAATCCAAGAAAGGTTATCGCCCATCGGGCATAGGGTACACCTTCGAAGTCTATGTGTCGCGCCACATAAGGCGAGAGGATTTGCATGAGTAAGATTCCCTATGCATCCGCAATAGGATCTATCATGTATGCTATGTTATATACGAGGCCCGATGTATCGTATGCTCACGAGTGTCACGCGGCGGATACGTCGATCAGAATGGATCATTGGCGGTATTAAGGCGATCCTTAAGTACTTGAGAAGAACTAAGGATGTGTTCCTAATATATGGAGAAGGGACATGGTGATACGCGGGTATCTGGATGCGACTTCGAAGACAAGGATGATTCCAGGTCTCGATGCGGATCGTGTTCACCTTGAATGAAGCGCGATGAGTTGGAAAAGTTCCAAACAAGAGGCTGTAGCGGATTCTACCAGCGAGGCGAATATATTGCGGCCGGCAAAGGCGGTTTGGATCAAGAAGTTCGTTCATGAACTTGGTGTGATTCCGCCATTGTTGAAGCAATACCGGTCTCTGCGACAACAATGGAGCAATTGCGCTGCGAAAGAGCCAAGGTCTCATCAACGATCCAAACATGTGTCACGCTATCATCTTATCGAGAGATCATCGTGTAGGAACAAATACAAATCGAGAAAATTCCCCTTTGAAAGGAACTTAGCGGATCCTTGACTAAAGCATTACCTCGAAAGTAAGTTTGAAGTCGTATTGGCTATGGTATTGGATACCGTAGCGATTGGCATTAGGCCAAGTGGGAGTCTGTTAGTAATATATGAGAGATGTCCTAAGGCAATCGCCTTATGTATGAACCATTTATATGATAAATGAAGATTCACTATTTGAGTATACATATTTTATGTATTTGATTGGATCTTAAACTCATTTACTGAATGTCCACGATACAATTCACAGCATGAGAGAATTTGTGATTGGATCACAACTAGTGAGTATCTCTACATGTGTAATTGTGATGTATCGGAATTATCCCTAGTCAATGAATTGATGGATTTGGACACCATCAATTCTGTCGAGACTAGCACGAGGTATACTCCTTGGTGTATCCAAGCAGTTGATTCTCACTGGCTGGAGACATAGTGATGTCCGGAGTTAATCGTGGATGCTAGTTATGGTAACTAGTTCATTGGAATGACCAACCGTAAGACTTCATATGGTTCTCTGCATATATAGATATGTCAATGAAGTTCTTACTGTGGCTTAAGTGCGATGTTCCTTTGACTTGCGGTATTCAAGTCATCTTGATCATGGAGACTTATGCTTTGACATCTTAAGCAAACATCTCTAAGGAGATGTGGACCCGGGATGATTGGGTATAAGTCAAGTGATCAAGGTGTTTGAATAGCCTATAAAGGATTCACCACTCCTTGCGAGGAGATGTATACCCATGGCCTCTCGTCGGATTGTTACTAAAGTCTTTGGCCAAAGCATTACATGTTTAGAGTAAGGTACTCTTCAATACATGTGGAGTAACTAGAACTGTGAGGACGAGGAAATGATACTTGGGCTAGGTGTGACGAGTCACCTTAGTGGGATCTGACACAATAGACCATGTCCTCGAACCAAGTGGGTATAAGATGAGTGAAGGGAATGGGGCACGATTCATTCGAGCCATCAAGGGTTTCAAAATAGTTCGATCAACGTTGATCTTTTCGGTTAATTGGGGATCATGATGTACTACTAGGTGCCACTCATGATCGCTCTATAATTAATGGTTAATTATAGACGGCCAACATAAACCGAGAACCTATTTGGTCACACGCACAACGAGTGTAATCCAAAGGATTTAAAACGAGCTTGAGAATGGGATTCTCAGACCGAGAGAAACTATGTTTGGTTTGACCAAACATAAAGCGAGCTTGAAATTGTTTCAGTCGCAATGGAAGCGTGGATGGGCAGTGTCTTATGAAGACATAATGGATGGACCAAAATGGTTTGGTTCTAATCCAATGGATAAGAATAAACCAAAGGGTTTGGTTTATTTTAAACGAATGAACCAAAAGTTGGTTCGGTTCGTTTTAACTTAAAATAAACCATCATGGTTTGGTTTATTTTAACTTATCTTAATGGAGCGGGTTAACGGGCTTTATGGATATGATCCATTAACCATTAAGAGAATTAGTTCTCTATAAAATAGGGATTAAACCCTAACCCTAAACCTAATCCAATTAGTGGCCGCCCAACCCATCCTCCTTGTTGTTGGCGTCAACAACAAGGGCTGCCGCCCAACTTCATTGAGTGGCTGCCATCTCCTTGCCGGCGTCCAAGCTTCGGCCGGTGGACCTCCGGCGACCCTCCGGTGATCTCCCTTGGGTTCGGTGTAAAGGTGAGGCTCCATCTCTTCTTTAGCCGGCGCCTATTTCCTCCACCAAAGCTGTCCAGTTTTTCTGGACAGCTTCTTCTCCTCTCGTCGGAGCGTCGTTTGGACGACGGTTAGTGCTCCGACAGCGGATAACATACCGGGGATTTGATCTCCGGTAATCCTCTGAGGTGGAGGACGAAGGATTCGTCAATCGGTTGACGAATACCTCTCCGGAGAAGCAAGTCTTGAGGACTTGTTTTAGGTCCGAATTTGGATTCGGACCGTGATCATCTCTCGATCACATCGTCTTCAACACGAGGCTAGTAACCCGTACGAAGACGAAGCTCGTGGCTTGGCGAAGTCATCCCGAGGAGCTCGGCGTGGATACGGATAGAGATGATTCTTACGAGAATCGTTCCGGTTGATGCCGTTCCCGCTACACGTCATACGGAAGGTATAACGTAGTTTAATTTCTTTTATTGCAATTTTAATTTATGGTTATGTCTACACTTGTTGTAATAGCATGCGTGTGTTGTGTGTGTTGTAATAAATAGGAGTATTTATTATTTTTATTGCTTCCGCTGTGCTCATGTTTACGAAACATGATCGAACACACACACGCCGCGGTGCCGGAAACCCAACAGATCCATGGGTGGCCAAGACCCAACTCCTCCTCATGGTCCCTAATGTAGCCCATTAACACCTCAAGATGCTCAGATCCAATGGATAGAAACAAAACACTAAGATCCATTGGTAGAGAGTAAATCTCTAAGATCCGACGGTTGAGATTAAATCTCTAGATCCGACGGTTGAGATTAAATCCCTAGAACCAATGGAGGAGATTAATTCATGGCTTATCCCCAAACTCTATAAAAAGTGGCATGGGGTTGGCATGAAGAAGATGATAGAGAGGGAGCAAGGCTTGGGCGGCAAGAATAGGGCAATCCTAGTTGAGATAGGATTGGAATTAGGGTTAGGGTTTGGAAGCAAGGGTGGCACCAAATAAGGCAAGTATTCCTTCTTCTTCCTTGCCTTGTGGCCAACGTCCAGCAGCTATTCCAGCCCTTCCCAGCCCTTGGCCGGCGCCCAAAACACTCCCCTCTCTTCTCCTTAGGTGGTGGAAACAAGATATAGGGTTTCCCTTGGTGTCTTGGTAGTTTTCCATCATCTTTTTCTCCTTCTAGTTGCCCGGCGGCAAGAACTTCTATAGTTCTTTGTTGGTTGAGTTTTTGAAGGAGAAAAACATTGTTTCTCTTCTTTCTCTTGCTTGAGAAAAGCAAGGAAGGAAGTTTTGCGATCTAGGAGCTTCGACTTTTGGTGGATCGTCGCCCACACGACGTCCAAAAGGAGGAGGGTCATACATTAGAAGACCAAGAGGTATAACTATTCTTCTTTCTCTTTTATTCATTGCTTGTGTTTGTTTTTCAAAATATAAGCATGTTATATTTCTATAAATAGGCTAAATAATACTGAGATCCCGAGTATAAATACAAAAACCGGCGATCCGGACATCGTCTATTCCGCAGCTACTCGTAGAATAGAGGATGGTCGCTTGAACAACTAGTTTGTTCAAGTGACCTCTCTAAACGAATAGCACGACGATGACTTGGTTGTCTTGGGAATCCCTTTTGTCTAGGATTACATTTTTAATCCGGGGACATCGAAGGGATCACCATGGTTACAAACCGAGGTGAAGGAAGCAAGTTTCTCTCACTGACATAAGGAAATCCCTTCAATTGGTATCGAGCTTCGGGCAAAACCTACAATTGGTATCGAGCCAAGGTTTCGGTTTTGTGTGTTTAGGATTCTTAATTTTATGCACTTTTTCATATATTAAATGTGTCGGATAATAGTAGGATATGCGTAGCTTAACTCTTTGGTTGCGTGCATAAGATTCACTATTATGGCATGTGTGTATGTGATTGTATGTGTGTAAATGTTTATTTTGTTGAATCCTCGGGTTGACGAGGCTAGTATTTAGTTTTGTAAATTAAATACGGCATTGTTTAGCAGCTCTTTATTTTATTTTACTTTATATCTAGATTTCATGTACACTGTGGAGTATAGGATCGATGGATGTAAATTAAAATAGGATTTAGTCTCTCGGATCTCCGGATGGCTCGTATACATGGCGAGGAGGAGCGGACGAGATGGCGATGCGACGACAGAGTCATATTGAAGACAAAAGCCATAATAGTTGGAAAATAATTTATTTTTCATATTTATTGCTTTTTGTTTGATATGCATGTCGTAGGCTAGGAAAATTCCTCAATTTCAAATTAATAAGTGGGAGAGGGATATTTTTATAAATTCCTGCGGCCTCCATTACAATTTGACAAGTGATGCAAACAAACTTGTGCATCGGCTCTGAGTGCCTTCCTCTCCATCGGATGGGTTTGTTTGCGGATCACAAGGTCGAATATGGTTATAGGAAATTATCAAGGAGCGTGTGTACTTGCCCATCGTAAGGCACATAACCCAAGATAATTACCTTGGTACCGAGTAATGGTGAACACTTAGATACAAATATAAGTATCTTCCCCATCGGAGTCACTGCTTTTATTTGTAGGGCCAAAGAGGAACCAACTATTAATTTTACTTGTCAAAAAGTAAGGTTGACAAGATAATAAAATTAATGGGTAAAACCTCCTCTTACAAATGTAGAATTCGTATACGTCCACACTATCGTGGCATGCGATATTCTCGGTGTTTTGAGGTGTTGGTTGATTTCGTAATTTTATTGTTTTGAGGAATCAATAATATTTGAAATCTAAAGTTTTGATCATTGTGATTCTTAGGATTTTCAAAATGACTTTCAGTCCATTTGTTATGATACTAAAGGAAATAAACTTACTGTTCCCAAATAATGTTGATTGGAAAGAATCTAGATATTGTCTTATTTGCTAAGAAGTACAAGTATACACTCTTCAAAGAGTGTCCTCAAGCCATGGTTGCTCAAAAAGGTTTCTACTTCTAAGCCGAAAGGCTAGAAGAAGGAGAAACAAGGTAGAGCAAAGGTGGTGGGAGGATCTCAGAGAGGAGTGAAGAAGCCGAAAGGCAAGTACTTCACTTGCAAGCAGACTGGACATAAGAAGAAGGATTATCCCAATCCGAAGCAAGAACAAAAGTATATCTTTTGGTCTAGTCGTTGAAACATGTTTAGCGGTGTTATCTACCGGCACCTGGTGTGTAGATACGGGAGCCACTGATCATGTCTGCAATACTTTGCAGGGGTTCCAGGAAACCAGACGACTGGCTGAGGGGGAGATTACCGTGTACTTGGGCGATGACACGAAGGTGGCGGCTGTTGCAGTGGGAGATGTTCATTTATCTTTTGAGAAAAATAAACTTTTGGTTTTGAGAAATTGTCTTTATGTAACTACATTTAGAAAGAATTTGATTTCGATTTCTAAATTGATTATGGATGGATATTCTGTTTCTTTTAATGACAGAGTTGTTATAAAAAGAAATAGAGAGATTATCTGTTCAGGTACATTGGTTGGCAATTTGTATACTCTTGAACCAAAAGATCCCACGATGCATATAGAAGTAAATAACTCATCTTCTAATTCCAATAAGAGAAAAGAACCTTCGAAGATGAACCAGACATATCTTTGGCATCTAAGGCTTGGTCATTTTAACCTGAGTAGAATTCAAAGGTTGATAGCTGATGGACCTTTGGGTTCATTAGTGGTGGAGGATCTCCCAACCTGCGAATCTTGCTTGGAAGGTAAAATGACCAAGAGGCCTTTCAAGGCAAAGGGGTATAGAGCCAAAGATGTGTTAGAATTGGTTCATACTGATTTGTGCGGTCCTATGTCTATCCAGGCTAGAGGTGGTTTTGAATATTTCGTCTCTTTTATAGACGATTATTCAAGATATGGATACATTTACCTGATGCGCCGCAAGTCTGAATGTTTTGACAAGTTCAAAGAATTCAAGGCTGATGTGGAGAAACGTCAAGGTAAAAGTATCAAGACACTACGATCTGATCGTGGTGGTGAGTACCTCTTGGGAGAGTTTAGGAACTACTTATCAGAGGTTGGGATTCAATCCCAATTGACTGCACTTGGCACACCCCAGCAGAATGGTGTAGCAGACCGAAGGAATAGGACTCTTAAGGAGATGGTTAGATCGATGATGAGTTATTCTGACTTGCCAGATTCGTTCTGGGGATATGCTCTAGATACGGCGGTATACATTCTGAACTTGGTTCCATCTAAATTAGTGCCTTCTACTCCCACAGAGTTGTGGACTGGGCGAAAGCCTAGTCTAAGACATATTCGGATATGGGGGAGTCCAGCACATGTGCTGAAGGCAGATGCTGGTAAGTTGGAACCTCGTACAGAAGTACGATTGTTCATTGGCTATCCCAGAGGAACGAAGGGTGGTTTGTTTTATAGTCCTAGAGATCAGAGGGTGATCGTTAGCACGAATGCCAGATTTCTGGAGGAAGACTATGTGATGAGCCACAAGACCAAGAGTAAAATTGTTCTGGAGGAGTTAAAAGGGGAAGTCACTTCTTTAGTACCACCGATACAAGAGGATATACCACATGTCACTGCACCGCATGTCACAGAGGATACACAGGTGATACCTCGTCGTAGTGGGAGGGTTGTGAGACAGCCTGATAGATTCATGTTCTTGGGAGAATCTTCTGATTTGGTCCCTGGCGAACATGAACCTGATCCCTGGACATATGAGGAGGCAATCCAAGATAAAGATGCAGTATCTTGGCAGAGTGCAATGAATGCTGAGATTGAATCTATGGATTCAAATCAGGTCTGGGAGCTAGTAGAACCGCCCGATGGTGTAAAAACCATTGGATGCAAGTGGATCTACAAGAGAAAAAGAGGAATAGATGGGAAGGTTGAGACCTTCAAAGCGAGGCTTGTTGCGAAGGGGTATACTCAGAAAGAGGGTATCGATTATGAGGAGACCTTTTCAGAGCTATGCTTAAATCTATCCGGATTCTCTTATGCATAGCAGCTCATATGGATTATGAGGTGTGGCAGATGGATGTCAAGACAGCTTTCCTTAATGGAAGTTTTGAGGAAAACATCTACATGAAGCAACCAGAGGGATTCATTGCTAAGGGCAAAGAGCATCTTGTATGTAAGCTTAATCGGTCCATTTATGGATTGAAGCAAGCTTCGAGATCTTGGAACATCTGGTTTGATGAAGTGATCCAGTCTTATGGATTTATTCAAAGTCCGGATGAGTCTTGTGTATACAAGAGATGTGATGGAAACGTAGTGGTATTTCTTGTACTATACGTAGATGACATTTTGTTGATTGGCAATAATATCAAGGTGTTATCGGACGTAAGGGTATAGTTGTCCAAACAGTTTGATATGAAGGACTTAGGAGAGGTGGGACACCTCCTTGGGATCAAGGTTATAAGGGATCGCAGGAAAAGGATGTTGTGCTTATCCCAAGCTTCATACATAGACATAATTATGGAGTGTTTTAGCATGCAGAACTCCAAGAAGGGTTTTCTACCTTTCAGGCATGGAGTTCCTTTATCTAAGGAGATGTGTCCTAGATCATCTGAGGAGATAGAGGAGATGAAGGCGGTTATGCTTCGGCAGTAGGAAGCCTCATGTATGCGATGCTCTGTACGAGACCAGATATCTGCTTTGCCGTGGGCATGGTCAGCAGATATCAGAGTAATCCAGGCCAGGGACATTGGACTGCGGTAAAGCATATATTGAAGTACTTGAGAAGGACTAGGGATTATATGTTGGTTTACCGAGCAGACCAATTACTCCCTGTGGGTTATACGGATTCCGACTTCCAATCTGATAGGGATAACAGTAAGTCTACCTCAGGTTTTGTGTTTACTTTGGGAGGTGGAGCCATTGTATGGAGGAGTGTCAAGCAAAAGTGCGTGGCGGACTCCACCATGGAAGTTGAGTATGTGGCGGCCTCTGAGGCGGCCAAAGAAGCTGTATGGCTCAGGAACTTCCTGATGGACTTGGATGTGATTCCTGGTTTTCCCAGAACTATCACAATTTAATGTGATAATAGTGGTGCAGTTGCAAACTCGAAGGAACCACGAGCCCATAAGGCTAGTAAACACATAGAGTGCAAGTACCACCTAATACGAGAAATCGTAAAGAGAGGAGAAGTTGCTGTGGCCAAGATTGCATCGGAGGATAACCTGGCAGATCCTTTCACTAAGGCCCTTCCGGCGAGAGCTTTTGAAAGGCATGTGGAGGGAATGGGGATCAGATGTATGGCACTTTGAGAACAACATAGTCTTTTAGTATAAGTGGGAGATTGTAGGGATATATACTGAAAAGTCTATCTTTTGTATGAACATCTTTATTTTGAAATAAGAATCACATTATCATTGTTTGCATATTTTATGGTTATGCAATATTGTCTAATACGTTACATTGTAGATAACATGGTGTGTGGTGTCACACGGGAGATCTTGTTATCGGCTCCTTGTAAAGTATAAGTAAAGGCTCACAACCGAGATGACTTTGGACAAACCATCGGAATGGTTGTAGTGTGATTTGGTATTGGTTTGTCTTGACCATAGAATCACACTAGTGCACTTTGTGTGTATTGAGCAGGACCGACATAGAGGTGATTCGATTTATTGCTGACTACATAATCGAATCGGACCTCAGATATTATTTAGTACATGCTCTTAATCCCGATATAATAACGGGCACATATACTTGGTACTCATCTCTTTGATTTACCAATGGGCGAGATTTATAGATTAAATCGATAGACTCGGTAAGTTGGGAGATTATATTATTTATATGGTGTGCCGTTGATTATAGGAGGAAACCGTGTCCTATATATTAGTATGATGATGTCCCCTTGAGGAGCTCATAAGGTTCATCATGTAAACCCTGCAGGTGGACTTGGTCCGGCATGATGAAAAGGTTGAGTGGTACTACTCAAGGAGTTAGATGTTGATTAATTAATGGTTAGTAAATTAATTAATCGACGGACATTCGAGATCTTAAACACGGGGAGAAAATGTACAAATAATATATGGAGCCCATATTGTCATATGGGGGTTGGTGAGGTAGATCAATGATGGACCTTTAGTGGATTGGATCATCATTAGTGAATCAGACTTTATGTGAGCTTGATCCATGGGTGGCCAAGACCCAACTCCTCCTCATGGTCCCTAATGTAGCCCATTAACACCTCAAGATGCTTAGATCCAATGGATAGAATCAAAACACTAAGATCAATTGGTAGAGATTAAATCTCTAAGATCCGACGGTTGAGATTAAATCTCTAGATCCGACGGTTGAGATTAAATCCCTAGAACCAATGGAGGAGATTAATTCATGGCTTATCCCCAAACTCTATAAAAGGTGGCATGGGGTTGGCGTGAAGAAGATGATAGAGAGGGAGCAAGGCTTGGGCGGCAAGAATAGGGCAATCCTAGTTGAGATAGGATTGGAATTAGGGTTAGGGTTTGGAAGCAAGGGTGGCACCAAATAAGGCAAGTTTTCCTTCTTCTTCCTTGCCTTGTGGCCAACGTCCAGCAGCTATTCCAGCCATTCCCAGCCCTTGTCCCGTGCCCAAAACACTCCCCTCTCTTCTCCTTAGGTGGTGGAAACAAGATATAGGGTTTCCCTTGGTGTCTTGGTAGTTTTCCATCATCTTTTTCTCCTTCTAGTTGGCCGGCGGCAAGAACTTCTATAGTTCTTTGTTGGTTGAGTTTTTGAAGGAGAAAAATATTGTTTCTCTTCTTCCTCTTGCTTGGGAAAAGCAAGGAAGGAAGTTTTGCGATCTAGGAGCTTCGACTTTTGGTGGATCGTCGCCCACACGACGTCCAAAAGGAGGAGGGTCATACATTAGAAGACCAAGAGGTATAACTATTCTTCTTTCTCTTTTATTCATTGCTTGTGTTTGTTTTTCAAAATATAAGCATGTTATATTTCTTTAAATAGGCTAAATAATACTGAGATCCCGAGTATAAACACAAAAACCGGCGATCCGGACATCGTCTATTCCGCGGCTACTCGTAGAATAGAGGATGGTCGCTTGAACAACTAGTTTGTTCAAGTGACCTCTCTAAACGAATAGCACGACGATGACTTGGTTGTCTTGGGAATCCCTTTTATCTAGGATTACATTTTTAATCCGGGGACATCGAAGGGATCACCATGGTTAAGCAACCGAGGTGAAGGGGAAGCGAAGTTTCCTCTCACGGACTCGACAAGGGAAATCCCTTCAATTAGTATCAGAGCTTCCGAACAAAACCTACACAGTTCTCACCCGGAAGAACAAGAAGTATGTATGGACGGAAGAATGTGAGAATAGTTTCTTGGAGCTGATAAGGAGACTTACAAGTGCTCCAATCCTTACTCTCCCAGAGAACGACAAGAGCTTCGACATGTACAGCGATGCCTCCGGATTGGGACTCGGAGCTGTACTTATGCAGAGGGGTAAAGTTATTGCCTATGCCTCTAGGCAACTCAAGGAACATGAAAAGAACTATCCCACTCACAATTTAGAGCTAGCAGTTGTGGTCTTCGCTCTCAAGGTATGGAGGCACTATCTTTATGGAGCACAGTGCAAGATTTATACGAATCACCGGAGTCTGCGGTATTTCTTCACTCAGAAGGACCTCAATATTAGACAATATAGATGGCTGGAGCTCATGAAGGACTATGACTGTGAGATCTTTTACCATCCTGGCAAGGCAAACAAAGTGGCCGATGCACTCAGCAGGAAGTCCAGTGTGTTGGTGCAGTAGGCACCTAAGTCGAACCTGGGTTTTGATCATAGCAAACGATACAAAGTTAAGCTCATATCGTTATCTCACGAACTGAATCGAGTGTGCAGAAGATTGATATAGCTGGAGCTGAAGGCTAGCGACACCCGGAGGAAGCCACGGTGGTTGGGCGACACTCGAGTGACTTCGGAGGGAGCCGAAGGAATCGAGTGGAAGGTCGGAAGCAAAAGCAACACGTAAGTATCGAGGTAAGCTCGTGTGTGCGAGCGTAAGTGAGGTCGTATCCTCCTTACGGGGATGATCTTAAGCGTAGATCCGACCAGAGACATCCCATCGATGGTCCAGGTCGAGATCGGACGGTCGAAGGCCGTCGAAATAATGTTTTCTTTGAGCTAACTTTGCCCTGCAGCTAGCATCAGTCGACTGCCAGCTTGGAGGACTCGACTGCCGTCAAATAGTCGACTGCCAAAGGTCAACACTCAACTGATGCTGCCATCAGTCGACTGATGATGGCCATCAGTCGACTGATGGTCAATGATCAGATTCGAGGAGTCAAGGCTTATCACCCCATTTCAAGGAGATTGGTGCTCAATTTTGATTGGCTAGGGTTCCTCTCGAAAAGGGGCTCAAAGGCTATAAAAGGAGGGCTTGTCTTAGGGTTTTCCATCAATTAAAAAGCTTCCAAGTGCTTCCGATACGCTCTGACTCTCCGACATCCCTACGACGAAGCGCTGCCGAGACGACGACTAGAGCTTCGGCCTCCATCCTTTGAAGTCGTCGGTAATGAAAGTTTGAATCATATTTCAGTTTATAAGTTGTTCTTATTTCGAGCTTTAAATCATATCAAGGAGAGGGGGAGTGTCCCTCTACCTTGTGCTTTTATCATCTTGTGTATCCGTCTAACTCCTACCTCCAACGAGGAGGAGCTTTTTAGTAGTTTGCCCTCCGTACGTGGTCAAGGACCACTAGGGCCTTGGAGTAGTAGCCTTCGGCTACGAACCAAGTACAACTCTTGTGTCTATTGTCTCTTTCATTTTTTGTTTATCTTTCCGCTGCATATAAGTTTTTTTTTAAAACGAATTCGTACGAAAAATTTCTATCACTATTCACCCCCCCTCTAGCGATCCGATCGATCCAAAACAGTGCCACCCTGATGTCCTTATCGGTATTGTCTCGACCGCTGGAGAAAGAAATTATGCGCTATGGAATCGAGGTTATTTCCGGGCAGCTTTCGACCATGGCAATAATACCAGCACTATTCGATGACATATTAGCAAAACAAAGTGATGATCCAAGTCTCCAGAGGATCGAACAAGAGATCCTAGAAGGAAAAGGCGAGGGTTTCCGTATTGCCAATAGCAGAGTATTATACCTTAGGGATCGGTTATGTATCCCTAACGATCCAGAACTACGCAAAAAGATATTAGAGGAGGCTCACGGAACCCCCTATTCTATGCATTCGGGATCCACCAAAATGTATCAAGACCTGAAAGAAGTTCTCGGTATGAAGAGGGCATAGCTCGGCGCGTCATTACCACGACACCGAGTTAAACACGAGGCACGGAGGAGTTACCGCGATCCAAATTGTGGAAATGGGAAGACATCTCTATGAATTTCATTTGGTCTTCCGGACTACGAATGAATATGCTATATGGGTTATCGTGATTGACAAAGTCAACTCATTTCCTAGCGATCAAGATGACATATTGATTGAGCAATTGGCTCAATTATATGCTAAAAAATCGATATGGTATTCCCAAGACCATCATTTGGATAGGGATGGTCGACTTCAGTTTGGGGATTCATTCATAAGGCACTTGGCACTTGTTTGATCCGCCTTTCATCCTCGAATGATGGGCAAATAAAAGGGTGAACCAAGTACTAGAAGACATGTTACGAGCTTGTGCCTTGGATTTCAAAGGAGTTGGTGCTACTTATGTTTAGCGGAATTAACATAATAATAGCTACTGCTACCATGAATGGCACCTTATGAAGCATTATATGGGAGGAGATTTAGGTCTCCGATCTGTTGTCTGAGGTGGTGAGAAGAAAGGGATGGAACTTGGATAGATTTCATCGATGACACCACCAGCGATCTGAGAATCCGCCAAAGAATAGAAATGCTCGAGTGGCAGAAGAACAATGCGGATCGAGACATGACCTTTGGAATTCAATGTGAGATTTGGTATTTCTCGGGTAGCTCCTATGAAGGAATAATGAGATTCTGAAAGATCTGAAAAGAGTTGGCAAGGTAAACGAGCTAAGACTACCTCAAGAGATGTCTATTCTACGTGTTCCATGTCTCGATGCTTAGAAGTGCATTTCCGATCGACCAAGTGGTCGAGCCACAAAAAGTGCAAATTCAAGAGGACTAAGCTGAAAGTTACTGTCGGATACTAGAGAAGTCAAAGACTAAGGAATAAAGTAACCTTAGTGAAGGTCCTATAGCAAAGTCAACGATCGAAGAAGCAACACAGGAGCGTGAGGATGACATGAAACAAGTACCCGAGTTGTTCTAAGTTTGAGACAGACTTTTATAAGGTATAAGGATTGTAACATCCCAAATTTTAGTTACTATATTTTTATTTAAGAAATATATATATATATATATATATATATAAATAAGAATAAAAAAAATGAATAAATAGTTCGTATAGGCTTGAACCATGAACCTTGATTTGGGAATAAGCTTCTCACCACTAAGTCATAAGATTACCCTGAGTAGGATATAAAGAATATATCTATTGGTAGAGAAAAAGAAATAAGTTGGTTAATTTGACTAATCATTTAAAGGGGTAATTAGGTTAAGAAAAAAAAATCCTAATTTATATATTCTCTTTTTATTCCTTTTTCGCTAAATTCCCACGCCGACTCTCTCTCTCCTCCTCTCAGCACGACACTCTCTCTATCTCTCTCTCTCTCTCCATCTCTCTCTCTCGCTCGTTTTTCTCTCCAAATGCCGATCCAAGGAATGGAGTTTCCCTATCATGTTTTTTTTTCGACCGATCATGTCAACATTTTTGTGGATTCCCTCCGCAATTTGAGTAGATGGATTCTTAGTTCATTGTGGAGTTCGATTGGTTTGACATTTACAGCGAAATTGTGGCATAACTCTGATTGGAAAGGAGTAATTTTAGGCTTCTTTATCTCGGGTTTCGATCCATTGAGTAAGTATCCTCACCACATATAAGTGCTTATGTAATGTTGTATGCTTGATTTTGAGCAGAATCTAAAACTATGTGAAGAAGGTTGGCTAATAGGATTAAATTATTCTTGAACAATCTTATGAAACTCTTTTTTTAGCTTAAGGACACCAAATTTATGTCTTAGTAATAATTTACCAAAATAATAGTAGTTGATGTTTTTCATCTCACATCAAATTATCAAACCAAAATATATATTGAGTTGGTTTGGCTTGATTCCAAGTGTTATGTGATTTATTGTATCAAAAATTAGCCAAGGAAATGTGTTTTTGATTCAACATAAGTTTTATTTTACAACAAATTTTAAACCCATAGTCTTATTAGATCTGGAGGATCTCTTTAAGAATAGTAAGTGGGTGTCTTGGCATTGTAAAGTCATCTTGTTATTATAAGAAACGAAACATCTCTATTTATATTTTTGGGAAATGCTAATTTGTGTTAATCCATTGTACTTAGTTAATGTTTTCTAAGATTTGTATATATTTCATAAATTTTCTGCATATTTTATTGTAAAGGATGTATCGATTTGGTAGGCTTGCATGAATCTTCTTGTGCTTGTAACAAGGTTTGATTTGATGATTTCTATTTATGTTAGTTTAATTTTCCTTATGTCACTACCTTATGCCATGTTGAATTGTACTCATGCCGATTTATGCTATGCTACATGCTTATGTTTTCACCCATGTTAGGTATGACTCACGTATATGAAATGTCTAAGAAATGTTTCCCTAAGAGTAGACAAGAACACTCTTTAGGACAAAGAACATGTATGTTATTTTACTTTATGCATGGCTTGTCGGACCCTAACAAGGTCCACTGATGGCTCAAGGTTGCCCCTAGGTTAGGACATAGTGCGGACCTGTAACCTAGTAGATTCGGATTAGCTACCTCGGATCTATTTAGGATCTTGTGAATGATGTATGTATACAATGTAGGACCCAATATTGAGATTATGTTTAAGTATATAAACTATATGTTTTCAAAAGCATCCACATATACCATTTTATGTTCGAATTATCATGTTTAGAGACAATGTACATTATGAAAAGGCTAAGTTTATGTTCTTTTCCTAAATTGATCATGTCTCTACTTTAAATAAATGTTGTGCTCATCGTTGTTTAAGCGAACATGTCATTACTTACGTTTAATTCATGATGCATGTTTTGTGAGTAGGAAAGGACCTTAATAAGCCTATGTGCTTAAAGTTTACTTTCCTTCTCTTGTAAAAGGGCAAGGAATGGATAAATTAAAGGAATCAGGAGGGGGCAAAGATGTGTGGCGTGGCATGGTGGGCGATCATTTTCATATACGGACTTATGGATGATTTTAAGTTTATGTAAAGCGTTAGGAAACGTTAATTCTTTCTATGGTTATTACTCATGTTTATTTTTATGAATTTTGAAATGGTTAATACATGTTTAGTTAAATAAATAGCTAAGACCTTTTTCCATGATTAAATTGTTAGGATGATTGGGTAAATGTACTTAGAGTTAAAAGTTGTAAAATTTTTAAATGCTTAGTTATTATGCATGAATGTATGATCGCGTGAGCTCATCTATAAGATGTGTGTTAGGAGGAGGAAGAAGTACGTTCTGGTCACTATACTCGGCCTAAATCCTCTTGCACTAGGTTGCATACTCCGAGTCGGCTACCTACGTTTACCACGGATGCAGCTTGGTCCTCCATCCTCTTCTGTTCTACTCTCTAGCGATGGTAGGTTCGTTTGATTTCTAGATCGATCAAAATTAGACCTTCCGATCCTAGGCGTCTAAGTAAGAAGCTGAAACAAAATTACAGTATTGTATAATGCCATACAAGAAATAAACTAATCTTGCTAACTAAATCAAATGAAGAAGAGCTAAAAAATGTAAACTCGCTAAAATAAAATCTAATTCTATATGAAAAATCTAAAGCTAAATCTGATAAAATAAATAAATAAAAGTAAATAAATAAAAATAAAAAGTAAAGTAAGTAAATAAATCTAACCTAAGTCCGATCAATTATCCACTTTTTGATTAGATCGTCAATTCTCACACCGCCTTGATGCATATGAATGACCTCAAATCTTAGCCAAGACCATCGATCAGCGCATATGCTCAACACCCACAAGTACAGGTGTCATCAAGTAATAAAGATTTATCGATCCCATGGTGAGATTCAGTTCATCTATTGAGGCGTTGTTGATCAATTCTAATGGTTGCGTTTGAATTGTCCCGGTTCTAACTCTAATGCGTCATATGGAGGAAGAGAACCTTCTTTGGATGAATTCTAGGATTGATTTCGTTTGGTGTTGCATACACATCATTAGGTTTTGTCTAGGTTTCAACTACGATTTTGTGGAAAGGACATCATACACTCCTCGATGAGCCTTCTATATCGGAAGCTACCTCTGCCATACAGTCAACCCTAGCTTTCGATAGTCGGTATGAGGATGTCGAATCTATCCTGCGGCAAAAATACAAGGCGCATTTCCTCTATCGCATCCTTCTACCCATAATTACGTAGAAGACAACCCTAGGTTCCTCTTTAAATTCCTCTAAATCTTTGATATGAGGTTGTCATAAATATCGACTAAGCATGATGACAAGAAAACCAAAACAATAGCTATAGATAAACCAAAACCAATTGCAAATATAGATTCAAGAAACGAAGATATTTGAACCAACATGTTCTAACTCAACACAAACTACTCCTAGTCCTAGAATGAGAATCTACTCCATGAATAGAAAAGAATCACAAGACATTGTCAAATTCATATATACAAGATAAAGTATGGAAAGAATATAGATTACAATGCATTGAGGCTCTTCTCCTAGCGTTGGTGTAGAACTTGGATCTTAGTGGCTTCCTTCCTCCTCGTATGAGTTTAAGCTTTTAGGGCTTGGTGTTATCTCGTCGTCATTCTCCTAGGATTTGGGTGGCTTTCTTTATATAGACATGAGTCGGCTCTTCACGAAATCCATAAAAGACCTAATCATGCTTTAATTTACCGCCATTGTGTGTTTCCACATGGATGTATGTGGCCTTATCATTGCCAATCTTGATCTTTAGACACGGCCGTGTGTAGCCACATGCCTTAGTCATGTGACATACTACATCCAGTTGCCAAATGCTCTTTTTTTTCTCCGAAAGTGCACCGTTTTCCCCATGAAATGCTATCCTGCACACAAAAGTACAAAGAGCAGATCTCCGAACCAGAAAATAAGAAATGCATGTTAGTTATATATGAGAGGTATCCTAAGGCAATCACCTTATTTTTAAATGATTTATATGATAAATGAAGATTCACTATTTGAGTATACATGTTTTCATGTATTTGATTAGATCTTAAACTCATTTACTGAATGTCCACAATATGATTAATGGCAAGAGAGAATTTGTGATTGGATCAAAACTAGCGAGTATCTCTACATGTGTAATTGTGATGTATTGGAAGTATCCCTAGTCGATGAATTGATGGATTTGGACACCATCAATTCTGTCGAGACTAGGATGAGGTATACTCTTTGGTGTATCCAGCAGTTGATTCTCACTGGCTGGAGACATTGTGATGTCCGGAGTTAATTATGGATGCTAGTTATGGTAACTAGTTCATTGGAGTGACCAGCTGTAAGACTTCATATGGTTCTCTGCATATATGGATATGTCAATGAAGTTCTTACTACATTTTAAGTGCGATGTTCCTTTGACTTGCGGTATTCAAGTCATCTTGGTCATGAAGACCTAATCTTTGACATCTTAAGCAAGCATCTTTGAGAAGATGTGGACCCGGGATGATTGGGTATAAGTCGAAGTGGCCGAAAGTGTTTGAAAAACCTATAAAAAATTCATCCAAATCGATATCCTGTTGGGTTTTGCACATGGCGTGTGTGTGTTCGATCATGTTTAAGTAAACATGTGTGGAAGCAATTAAAAATAATAAATCTATATTTATTACAACACACACCACGCATGCATATTACAACAAGTGTAGACATAAGTAAATTAAAATTTGCAATAAAGGAAATTAAACTACGTTATACCTTTACGTATGGCGTGTGGCGAAACGGCATCAGCGGAGCGATCCTCGTAAGAATCGTCTCTATCGTATCCACGCCCAGCTCCTCGGGATGACCGCTAAGCCACGAGCCGTCTTTCGTGCGGGTTACTAGCCTCGTGTTGAAGGCGGCGTGATCGAGAGATGATCACGATCGAATCAAATTCGGATCCTAAAACAAGTCCTCAAGACTTCGCTTCTCCGGAGAAGGTATTCGTCAGCGATTTGGCAGATCGCCCGTCCTCCACCTCAGAGGATTACGGAGATCAAATCCCGATAAGTTAGCGCTGTTGGATCACTAACCGTCGTCAAGCGCTCAGGCGAGAGGAAAGAAGCTGTCAGAAAACTGGACAGCTTGGTGGAAGGAATAGCGCCCGGCCAAAACAAGGAGAGAAGGCTCACCTTGATGCGAACCTATAGGAGATCACGGAGGTCGCGGAGGTTCACGGCGGCTGGGCCAGTTGGCGGCAAGGGTCTTGGGCGGCGGCACAAAGCTAGGGCAGCTAACAATCCCTTAAGCCCTCTTTTATAGAGAACTAATTCTCTTAATGGTTAATGGATCATATCCATAAAGCCCGTTAACCCGCTCCATTAAGATAAGTTAAAATAAACCAAACCATGATGGTTTATTTTAAGTTAAAACGAAACTTTTGGTTCATTCGTTTAATATAAACCAAACCCTTTGGTTTATTCTCATCCATTGGATTAGAACCAAACCATTTTGGTCCATCCATTATGTCTTCATAAGACACGGCCCATCCACGCTTCCATTGCGACTGAAACGATTTCATGCTCGCTTTATGTTTAGTCGACCAAACATAGTTTCTCTCGATGCGAGAATCCCATTCTCAAGCTCGTTTTAAATCCTTTGGATTACACTCGTTGTCGTGTGACCAAATAGGTTCTCGGTTTATGTTGGCCGTCTATAATTAACCATTAATTATAGAGCGATCATGAGTGGCACCTAGTAGTACATCATGATCCCCAATTAAGAAAAGATCAGCGGTTGATCGAGAACTATTTACGAAACCCTTGATGCTCGAATGAATCGTGCCCCATTCCCTTCACTCATCTTATACCCACTTGGTTGAGGACATGGTCTATTGTGTGGATCCCACTAGGTGACTCGTCACACCTAGCCCAAGTATCATTTCCTCGTCCTCTCTGATTCTAGTTACTCCACATGTATCGAAGAGTACCTTACTCTAAACATGTAATGCTTTGGCCAAAGACTTTAGTAACAATCCGAGAGGCCATGGGTATACATCTCCTGCAAGGAGTGGTGAATCCTTTATAGGCTATTCAAACACCTTGATCACTTGACTTATACCCAATCATCCGGGTCCACATCTCCTTAGAGATGTTTGCTTAAGATGTCAAAGCATAAGTCTCCATGATCAAGATGACTTGAATAGCAAGTCGAAGAACATCGCACTTAAGCCACGGTAAGAACTTCATTGACATATCTATATATGCGAGAGAACCATATGAAGTCTTCGGTGGTCACTCGATGAACTAGTTACCATAACTAGCATCCACGATTAACTCGGACATCACTATGTCTCGGCCCGGTGAGAATCGGTGCTTGGATAACCAAGGTATACCTCGTGCTAGTCTCGAGAATTGATGGTGTCAGTCCATCAATTCATCGACTGAGATAATTAGATACATCACAATTACACATGTAGAGATACTCACTAGTTGTGATCAATCACAGAATTCTCTCATCTTTGTGAATCGTATCGTGGACATTCGATAAATGAGTTTAAGATCCAATCAAATACATAAAACATGTATACTCAAATAGTGAATCTTCATTTATCATATAAATGGTTCATACATAAGGCGATTGCCTTAGGACATCTCTCATATATTACTAACACCGGCGACCCTCCGATGATCCACCTTGGCTTCGGTGACCAAGGATTAGCTGACCATCTCCTTTGGTCGGCGCCAAGTCCTCCACCAAGCTGTCCAATTTTTGGACAGCTTGTTTCCTTCTTGTCGGAGCATCATTTGGACGGTGTTTGGAGCTCCGACAGTGACTTCCTTGCCGGGGAATGGATTGATAATCCTCAAAGGTGGAGGACCAAGGATTCGTCAATCGGTTGACGAATACTTCTCCAGAGAAGTGAGTTTTTGGGGACTCATTTTGCATCCGAATTTTGATTCGGATTGTGATCTCCTCTCCATAACATCGTCTTTGACACGAGGCTAGTGACTCCTATGAAAACGAGGCTCGTAGCTTGGTGAAGCTATCCCGACGGTACTCAGCGTGAATACGGATAGAGACAATTCTAGCGAGTTGCTTAGTTGATGTCATTCTCGCTGCACGTGATATGTCAGGTTTAACTAGCATAATTTCCTTTTATTGTAAAATTTGAAACTGCGATTATGTCTACACATATTGTATCTTGCATGCGTGTGATGTGTGTATTGTAATAAATTAGATTTATTGCTTTTAATTCTTCTGTTGTGCACATGTTTACGAAACATGTTCGAACACACAATTGCCATGGTTCCGGAAAGCATAGCGATTGGTATCGAGCCCAGTTGTGTTTCGATATAATCGTAAAATTATTTTGCGATAGTCATAATTGTATTTATGGAAATTTTCTACTTTTGGAATGTTTAGAAGTATTTATAGAAATCTTCTACTTTTGGATAGTTTAGAAGTATTTATATAAATTAACACTTTCCATAAATAAAATATGTGATTAGATTTGGATATTTGTTTCCTAATTTAATCATGATTTGATTTGGAGAATCAAATCTAAAATATATTTTATTTCCATAAATAATTTTGACAATTTAGGAAATTTGTTTCCTAAATTAAATTTGACTTTCATTAATTGAGAACTTTCATAAATAAAATATGTGATTAGATTTGGAAATTTGTTTTCTAATTTAATCATGATTTGATTTAGGGAATCAAATCTCAAACATATTTTATTTCCATAAATAGTTATGACATATAAGGAAATTTTGTACATGTCATAATAGTATGCCATGTAATTGCATTAGATGCATATCATTATACCATGCGTGTCGTGACATGTAGATGTATGTCATATATGTCATGTCATGTAGATAATAGTTATTTGCATGCAAAGAGGATGAGACAATAAAACCCTTACACAATATTAAAGCCTACACCTTCCATTAATATTGTTGAAACCAGAGTTCTATTTTTTGTTTGGGTTGTTGGACTCTCTCCAAGCCCGGCTCGAACCCGAACATGTTCAAACCATGGAATAGTTTAATACTAATATGGTAAGATTCAGAGGTCAATCATTAGCTTTGGTTGTTGGACTCTCCAAGCCGGGATAATTGGTTGAATGCGCTTTAACCATATTAAAACTATTTCTCTATTAATGGGTTGGCTTTAACTTGGAGCATCGGCTTGTTGGACTCTCTCCAAGGTCGATGTGAAGGGAGTGTTGGTGCAATCGGCCCAGGTCACGATTAACCAGGACTCGAGTTTGACTCGAGTGATGTTTTGATGTTTCGACAAAAACATATGACAATGTAATTGTCATGGGAAAGTCCAAGTGGAACACTTGGCATTTGGTAAAGTCCAAGTCTTGAGTACTTGGCATGAAAAGTCCAAGTGGGACACTTGGCACATGAAAAGTCCAAGCATGGGTCTTGGCAATGTAAAAGTCCAAGCATGGGTCTTGGCAATGTAAAGTCCAACATGGGTTGGCAAGGAAAGTCCAAGCATGGTATTGGCATGAAAAGTCCAACATGGGTTGGCAAGGAAAGTCCAAGCATGAGTCTTGGCAATGTAAAGTCCAACATGGGTTGGCAAGGAATGTCCAAGCATGGTCTTGGCATGAAAAGTCCAACATGGGTTGGCAAGGAAAGTCCAAGCATGGTCTTGGCATGGAAAGTCCAACATGGGTTGGCAAGGGAAAGTCCAAGCTTGAGTCTTGGCATTTGAGAAGTCCAAGGGTTTGATATTGGCAGCGTAAAGTCCAAGCGGGAGTCTTGGCAGCATAAGACCAATGGTTGGCGGCGTAAAGTCCAAGCGGAGTCTTGGCGGCGTAAGTCCAATGTGCCTTGGCGGTGTAGACACCGTTAGCATGACATAGCCGAGGGAAGCACCTGGAGGCTAGCGCGATGGATGAAAAGTCATGGATGACTTGGAGGGATCCGAGAGGCGTGAGGCTGATGGAGGTGGCTAGAAGGCTTAGGTCTAGGCTAAGGGTGGTCTAGCAAGTATGGGGGCACCATACTTGGGTTAAAACCTCATCCTTGAGGTTGGCAGTCGACTGACATTATGGCCGGTTCGACTGTCGTGAGTCGACTTGAGTTCGACTGCCGTTTAAGAGCTGGAACTGCTCTGGCAGTCGACTGCTCATTGGAGCGATCGGCGATATCTCTGACGATCATTGCAATGTCGCGATCGCTAGTTCACGCGAAACACAGAATGCTCCGTGGCCGTGGCGGTCGACTCTGGTGATCGGCCGCCAATGTTGGCGATTATGATCGCGAAGAGTCCCGTTGGAACCTGTCCAACGTGGACTGAGCCGTTGTCTCACGACAACGATGGCATCGATCGGGACTTATGGCGATCTGATAGGCGGAAATCCGGAGATAAAGGGAGTTGTTCATGGAGATTGCGGTATTTTTGTGAGGCGATTTGAAGGCGATTTGCAAGTGCATTTCAGGGTCCTTCAAGCTCATCCAAGCAACCAACAAGCAAGCGCTCAAAACCCTAGTTTTAAAGTGTTCTTTACATTTCCTTTGTATTTGCTTGTATTTCTTTCGTTTATTGTTGTAAACGTCTGTACGAGGTTTCTCCGCCTCCGACTTGTTGTCGAGAAGGAGTTTATTGATTAGTGATTGCATTGGCATCGCTAGAGCTCAAGCTCAAGTGGAGTAGGAACCGTTTCGGTTCCGAACCACGTTATATCTCGTGTTGTGCTTGTGTTGTGATTGTATCTTGTGTTTGTATTTGTTATTGTTTATTCCGCTGCGTACTAACAAGATTGTAGACAAGCAACACGAACGAATTCCATCGACGTACGGTCAACGCTATTCACCCCCCCTCTAGCGGCGTCAAATCCCCTACAAGTGGTATCAGAGCCCGGGGCTCTTCTACGGACTAATCGCCGGGAGCTAGGACAAAGAAGCTAGAGGGTGAAGATGGAAGAACAATTGGGATGGAACATTAACACACCGGTCCCTTATTCATTCTATGGACAAGAAGGGTTTAAGCAATGGAAGTCAAGAATTGAAGACTTCCTAATGATGAGGGACTTCGAAGAATGGTCTATCTTGATGGAGGGTTTTAGCTATCCAATAGGACCAAAGGGAGGATTCCTCAAGAAGAAGAAGTGGAGTGAAGATCAACTCCAAGCCTTCGAGAAAAACATGAAGGTAGTAAAATTTATTCTTGATTTGGTCCCTAATGAGATTGTGTGTATGGTAGGGGACTATATGGACGCTAAGGAGTTGTGGAGCCAAGTGGCAAAGCTCCATGAAAACTCATCATTGGTCCAAGAAGAAGAAGAAGAAGAAGAGTGCTCATCCTCTCAAGCTCAAAAAGAAGCAAATACATCTTCATCCAAAGAGCTTGAGGATTCGGAGGTTGATAGAGAATCAACATCTGGATCGGAAGAGGTGGAGGAGGTGGAAGAAGCATCCACTTCTAGGATTGAGGAGGAGATTAGAGTTTCCTCAACACCGGAGCATCAAGAAGAAGCTTCGACATCCGGTCAAGATGAAGAAGTTCAAAATTTGATTCCGGAACCTAAAACCACCCTAGGTAACTCAAGCATATGTATTAATAATAAAATGCATATAATATGTTTTGAGTGTAGGGAAGAAAGACATTACAAGAGTAAATGTCCTAAAAGAGTCAAGTAGAGTCCACCCATGCCAAAAGTCAAGGAGACCGGTCCCTCAATGCAAAAGAGCAAGGAGCAAGTGATTTGCTTCAAATGTCGGCTACCGGGACATTACCGGAGTCAATGCCCAAGAGGGAAGAAGAAGGGGCAAGAAGGAGCTACACAAGTAGGGGGAGCCTCTAGGGCAAACCCTAAGGTATTTTTAAATAAAGCTTTTTATTTAAATAATGCACCTTCTAAATTTAAAAGTCAAAAGCATGCTAGAAATTTTAATTCTCTTGCAATTCATAAAGAGCATGCTAGAAGTAAGGAAATTTTGCTTAGGTGCTAAAAATGTTTACCTTAGGAGTAAGGAGAAATTTGGGACTAATGTCCCTAAAAATATTTTACCTAAGGGCAAACCTAGGTCAAATAACTCAAGATCAATTTTACCTAGGGAGACAATTAGAAAGGTGCAAGAGCACCTAGGTCTAAACCCTAAATGGACTAGGCATATGCCTAGGAAGTCCAATGCCCAAGATTTAAATCAAAATTCTAAAATCGGGCAATTAGAAAAGGAAAATCAAGTCTTGAGGTCAAGGCTTGAAAAACTTGAAAAGACCCTTAGGAATATACAAAACCAATTTAAAGGGTCAAATGGTCAAAGTCAAAGGTCCAAAAGTCAAAGTCAACACCAAGGACCTAAGAGTCAAAAGTCAACCAAAGGCAAGCAAGGTTTGGGTCACAAACCTAAGCCTAAGGTAGCTTACCATAGTGTTCCATTTGACTATGGAACACAAACTAGGTCTAGGAAGACCAAGGTCAATAGAGAAGTCATCCCTAGAATTGACCAAAGGGTGTGCCTAGTGGCTAGGGTTTCAAGGAAACCTAGGGTGGCCACTAAGAAGGTTGCAAGGGGAGTTACCCCTAGAGTCAACCTAGGTAAGACCCAAATGACCAAGGCTAACAAGCCTAGGAGGGTCATTAGGAAGGTATCTAGGGAGGTTATCCCTAAGGAATACCTAATTAACCCTAGGAGCTCAAATCGGTTTTGGGTTCCTAAGAGCGTGATTGATTCACGCTAGATGGGTTAGGGTGTGCCAACCTTAAATGGATGGGTAGTTAACTCAACCATGGCAAAGGTGGAACTTTAGGTTATTTTCAAGGTTATGGATACCTTGGAAATAGATTTGAATTATCATCCTAAAAGTTTTAGGATGTGCCAATATTACTTGAGAAGTTTGATAAAATGATCAAAATTGGCACAATTTAGGTTTAGAGGTTAGTGTGCCATTTTGGGTTTTTGGCACATTTGGGAGAAAAATAGAAATATGGCAAAATATAATTAATTATATGAAATGGCAATAAATATTAAAATTTAGGTATTACTATACCTATATATTTTATATGCCATGCCTTGATTGCTATATGCCATGTCATGACATCATGCCTAGTTCTATGATTTTATATGTCATGTTCATGTTTAGGATTAAGGTTTTAAATGTCATGTGTTTTTAGATTTCATCTTATGCCATGACATCATGATTATGAGCATATTCTTATTTATATCATTTCTCATGCCATAATCATTCATGCATTTAAGATAATTTGATTGAAATTGATTTAAGGACAATGGCATGACTTGGAGTCCCATTTATAAGGGAATCAAGTAGGGTTGCCTTAGAAAAATGCATGAAACCCTAGATTAAATGAACCAAAACCCACATCTCACATCCAATTGATATGTATGTGTATTGATACACCCTAGATACATGTGAGATGCTAGGATATGAGTTAAGTTCAAGGTGCATAGTGTTTGCATCTAGATGAACTAAAACTCATCTAATTTTATTAGTGGATCATTGGGAAAGCTTGTGTACAAGTCATGTACATAGAGCCCAAGGAATATGATCCAAAATAAGGTTTTGAAAACATTTTAAAATCATTTTGAAAAACCTTGGTGAAGTCTATCTTTTGATAGCAATCACTATTGATGAAGTTGATACAAAATAGGGCCAAAACATTGAAAATTTCAATGGTTTTGAGTTTTATATAAAACTCACTATTTTATGGGTAAAATAATTTTCAAATATTTTTCACCCATTGTGTGTGTCATAAGTATTATACGTATGAATTTTCACAATTTTTCGAATTATGTATAATTATTTATGAATTTCCAAAATTCATTTCTATTAGCTGAAAATCGAGATTTTGATTATCGATCGGATACTGTGGAAGTCGATTCTTCGTCGAGTCATGCCAGGTCTGATTTCGGGTTAACAAGGTTTGTTTAGCCCATTTTCAGCCATGGTAAAGGTCCCTAATCACTCCTAACCCTAGGATATGCTTTAGAAAGCATTATAAAGGGTGAAAATCCATTGGATATGGATTAGAAGATGTGTTAGGTCAAAGTATCAAATTTAGGGTGAGTGAAAGTTCTATGTTGAACTTAGAACCTTAATTTTGATGGTTTAGAGTTCCTATTGGCTTAGGGGCTTCCCAAGGACATTGTTGGTGCAATGGTCAAGGGGGAGCAAGCCTTTAGGGGGAGTTATCCATCTTGGGATGATGGATGTGTTTTTCTCCTTGAAGAGGAGAAGTTATTGGGAGAGTATCATCAATTGGGAAAATTGATGGGTTTTTGATACCCAATTTGGAAATTGGGAGAGATTATAGGATTGCCTCTCTTGAGTAATATGTGACTTATCACTAGGAAGATTGTAGGCATCCTAGGTATTTATTTTTGGATCAAGGGGGAGATTGTAAGATCTCATTGGGATATGAGACATTGACCTCCTTGGAGAGAAAACCTTTTTGATGTTAGTCAAAAAGGGAGAATGTTTGGGGAGAACATTTGGAGAGTGTTTACCAATTTGGGATAATTGGTAAGGGATTTGAGTTAGTGGTCTAACTCAAATGATTTGTTTGGTTTTTGTCAAACATCAAAAAGGGGGAGATTGTTGGTGCAATCGGCCCAGGTCACGATTGACCAGGACTCGAGTTTGACTCGAGTGATGTTTTGATGTTTCGACAAAAACATATGACAATGTAATTGTCATAGGAAAGTCCAAGTGGAACACTTGGCATTTGGTAAAGTCCAAGTCTTGAGTACTTGGCATGAAAAGTCCAAGTGGGACACTTGACACATGAAAAGTCCAAGCATGAGTCTTGGCAATGTAAAAGTCCAAGCATGGGTCTTGGCAATGTAAAGTCCAACATGGGTTGGCAAGGAAAGTCCAAGCATGGTCTTGGCATGAAAAGTCCAACATGGGTTGGCAAGGAAAGTCCAAGCATGGTCTTGGCATGAAAAGTCCAACATGGGTTGGCAAGGAAAGTCCAAGCATGGGTCTTGGCAATGTAAAGTCCAACATGGGTTGGCAAGGAAAGTCCAAGCATGGTCTTGGCATGAAAAGTCCAACATGGGTTGGCAAGGAAAGTCCAAGCATGGTCTTGGGATGGAAAGTCCAACATGGGTTGGCAAGGGAAAGTCCAAGCTTGAGTCTTGGCATTTGAGAAGTCCAAGGGTTTGATATTGGCAGCGTAAAGTCCAAGCGGGAGTCTTGGCAGCATAAGACCAATGGTTGGCGGCGTAAAGTCCAAGCGGAGTCTTGGCGGCGTAAGTCCAATGTGCCTTAGCGGTGTAGACACCGTTAGTATGACATAGCCGAGGGAAGCACCTGGAGGCTAGCGCGATGGATGACAAGTCATGGATGACTTGGAGGGATCCGAGAGGCGTGAGGCTGATGGAGGTGGCTAGAAGGCTTAGGTCTAGGCTAAGGGTGGTCTAGCAAGTATGGGGGCACCATACTTGTGTTAAAACCTCATCCTTGAGGTTGGCGTCGGCCCAGCATTATGGCGATTCGTGGCGTAGTCGACCGAGTTCGATTGCCGTTTAAATTTGGAATGCGCTCTGCGGATCGGCGCTCATTGGAAGCGATCGGCGATGTCTATGCGATCATTGCCAAGGTCGGCGATCGGGCTAGTTGGCTGAGCGCAGAATGCTCGCGTGGGAGGCGATCGACTACGGTGGCGATCGGGCGCCAATGTTAGCGATCGTGCCAAAGTCCGTTGGAACTTGTCAGCGTGGATTGGCCCGTTGTCTCACGACAAATGGCATCGATCGGAGGACTTATGGCGGTCGGTGATAGGCGGAAATCCAGCCCGACGCAGGATAAAAGGGAGTTGTTCATGGAGATTGCGGTATCAGATTTTTGGGAGCTTTGGTGAGGCGATTTGAAAGCGATTTGCAGGTGCATTTCAGGGTCCTTCAAGCTCATCCAAGCAACCAACAAACAAGCGCTCAAAACCCTAGTTTTAAAGTGTTCTTTACATTTCCTTTGTATTTGCTTGTATTTCTTTCGTTTATTGTTGTAAACGTCTGTACGAGGTTTCTCCGCCTCCGACTTGTTGTCGAGAAGGAGTTTATTGATTAGTGATTGCATTGGCATCGCTAGAGCTCGTTAGAGCTCAATCTGTGGAGTATGAACCGTTTCGGTTCCGAACCACGTTATATCTCGTGTTGTGCTTGTGTTGTGATTGTATCTTGTGTTTGTATTTGTTATTATTTATTCTGCTGCGTACTAACAAGATTGTAGACAAGCAACGCGAACGAATTCCATCGACGTACGGTCAACGCTATTCACCCCCCCCCTCTAGCGGCGTCAAATCCCCTACAGGGAGGTGAAGTTGGGTGCTATGCATATGATGCATACATGATAATGAGTTAACAACCCGATGTATGTGTGAACATTCAATTAGTTGATAGCACATTGTGATAGTTGCATATATGTGATATGCAATCGGTATACTTGATACCTACCATTGTAGCTATGAATGGCTTGTTGGACTCTCCCCAAGGTTGTTCATATCTATGTTGGATATCAACCCATTCAAAGATGGACCTATGATCTCCCGAAGTGATTTTGGGGTTTTAAAATTTGAAAAATGAATGGGATTTATAAATGAATGTTGATGCATTTTTCCATCTTTCTCATATATGCTCGATTTTATATTTCTAGGTTAACGATTGATCATGACGTCTTTGAATTTGCGCACTATTTTGTATTCAAATAAATTGATTGGGCCTAACTTCTTGGACTGGCTTAGAAACTTAAGAATTGTTCTCAAGGAAGAAAAGCTCGCGTATGTCCTCGAAGAGCCTCTTCCTAACCGTCCTATGGACGATGCAACTCCAGACCAATTGTTGGCCTATCAGAAACATTTGGATGATTCTGAACTGGCAAGTTGCATCATGCTAGCTGCGATGGTACTCGATTTGCAAAAGCAACATGAGCATATGGATGCTAATACCATAGTCTTCAATCTTCATGAGTTGTTTGATGAGCAAGCGAGATCCGAAAGGTTCGAAGTCTCTAGGCTCCTCTTCACCTCTAAGATGCAAGAAGGTTCATCTGTAGTGCAGTTTATGCTAAAGATGAATGGGTACATCGAGCGGCTGGCTACCCTCGAGTTTGTGATGGATCATGAATTAAGTATTGACTTAATTCTGCACTGTTTGCCCAAGAGTTTCTCACAATTTGTGATGAACTACCAGATGAACAAACTCGAATCCACTATTCCTGAGCTCCTCAATATGCTAAAGACTATGGAGCCATCTATGAAGCATGAGGAGAAGGTAGTTTTGTTAGTTGACTTCTCAAAGAAAGGTTCTAAGAGGAAGTCAAAGGAACAGGCAAAAGGGAAAAAGAAAAAGGCTAAGAAGGCAGAACCAATACAAAAGAGCACTTGCCATCATTGTGGCAAGGAGGGCCACTGGTGAAGAAACTACAAGATTTATCTTGAGTCCGTGAAGAAGAAGAAGATATCCAATGCCCCATCCTCTTCAGGTATCTTCGTTATTAATTGTCATTCTATTTCCTTAGACACTTGGGTATTGGATACTGGGTGTGACTCACATATATGTAATGACATACAGGCTAACGAATAGAAGAAGACTCGTCAAAGGGGAGTCAAATTTGTGAGTTGACAATGAAGAAAAGGTTGCTGTGGTCGCCATCTGAACTTATTTGCTGAAGCTCCCTAGTGGACTAGTCTTAGAACTGGACAATTGCTATTATGTTCCTTCTCTAATAAAGAACATTGTTTCTATTTCCTGCTTAAATAGAAATGGTTACCATTTGACGTTTAGTAACAATTGTTGTTATATAACTTTGAATGACATACTTTATGGGACTGGAACTTTGAGCAATGGTATTTATACGTTGGACGTATCCAGTGACATTTTCAATATCGAAGTGAGCAACAAGCATGCTCGAAAGGATAATCAATTAGACTCCTACATGTGGCATTATCATCTTGGCCATGCAAGCAAGAAATGCATGTCTGAATTACACCGATGTGGAATTCTGGAATTGTTTGAATCTGATTCATTCGATACATGTGAATCATGCTTAAAAGGCAAGATGACCAAGTTACCTTTTACTGGAAAAGGTGAACCGGTGGGAGACTTACTTGGTCTAATACATACGGATGTATGCGGACCTATGACAACTCATGCTCTAGGATGCTATTGCTACTTCATTACCTTCACCGATGATCACTCACAGTTTGGGTATGTGTTATTGATAAAACACAAGTCTGAAGCCTTTGAAAGGTTCAAAGAATTCAGAAATGAAGTAGAGAAACAATATTACAAGAGTATTAAAATACTTTAATCGGATCGAGGTGATGAATACTCGAGTCAAGAGTTTCTAGATTATCTAAGGGGCAATGGTATATTGTCTCAATGGACTCCGCCATATACACCGCAGCATAATGGTGTATCTGAGAAGGGTAACTAGACTTTATTGGACATGGTCAGGTCAATGATGAATCATGCGAATCTTCCCAAGTCCTTTTGGGGCTATGCACTTCAGACAGCTATTTACTTGCTAAACAGAATGCCAACCAAGGTAGTCTCAACTACTCCATATGAGATATGTAATAGTAAGAAACCTCATTTATCTTACTTGAAGATATGGAGTTGGCCTGCTTATGTGAAGCAGACTGTATCAGACAAATTTGATGCCAAGTCTGATAAATGTCTATTTATTGGATACCCTAAGAAAACAAGGGGTTACCAATTCTATCATCCTATGGAACAAAAGGTGTTTGTTTCAAGACATGTTTCTTTCTAGAGAAAGAGTTTCTCTTACAAGAAAATAGTGGGAGTGTCGTTGAGCTTGAGGAGGTTCGAGAGACTCCAATAGACATTGATGAGATACCTAGTGAAGCACCACAACTGATAACTCATAGTGATGAGCCATCGGCTGGACCTATTGTGATACCACATCTTCGTAGATCTAGTAGAACACGCAAAATTCCTGAGATATATGGATTTCTCATAAGTGAATCGAACGACGTGTTACTCATTGATGATGAGGAGCCTACCAGTTATGAAGAAGTTCTGAAAAGTTTAGAAATGGATAAATGGCTTAACGCCACGAAGTCGGAAATGGATTCCATGTATGAAAATCAAGTTTGGAACTTGGTTGACCCACCTGAAGGCATAAAGCCTATAGGGTGCAAGTGGTTTTTCAAGAAGAAAACCGACATGGATGGTAATGTGATTACCTATAAGGCTAGATTAGTAGCAAAAGGGTATCATTAAAAGCAAGGTGTTGATTATGACGAGACCTATTCACCTGTTGCTATGCTTAAATCCATTCGGATGCTCTTGGCCATAGTAGCTCATTATAATTATGAGATATGGCAAATGGATGTGAAAACATCTTTCTTTAATGGAAACCTACTCGAGGACGTGTATATGATACAACCTAAGGGTTTCACTTCGGTTGATAAAACCAAAGTATGCAAATTACAACGGTCCATATATGGATTGAAGCAAGCATCCAGGAGCTGGAATATCCATTTTTATGAGACAATAAAAAATTTTGATTTCTCACAAAATCCGGACGAACCTTGTGTGTACAAGAAGGTTAGTGGGAGTGCAGTCGTATTCCTAGTATTGTATGTCGATGACATATTACTTATAGGAAGATGTTTACATCTTCTGATCGATTAAAATTTGGTTGTCCAAGACGTTCTCCATGAAAGACATGGGAGAAGCAACCTACATCCTCGGGATTAAGATCTATAGGGATAGATCAAATCGGTTGCTTGGTCTTTCACAGTCTACATATATAGACCGAGTTCTAAAGAGGTTTAGCATGTCGGAATCCAAGAAAGATTTTCTTCCCATCATGCATGGGATACACCTTTCGAAGTCTATGTGTCCGCGCACAGAAGATGAGAGGATTTGCATGAGTAAGATTTCCTATGCATCCGTAATAGGATCTATCATGTATGATATGTTATGTACGAGGCCCGATGTATCATATGCTCTGAGTGTCATGAGCAGATACAAGTCTGATCTAGGAATGGATCATTAGGTGGCTGTTAAGACGATTCTTAAGTACTTAAGAAGAACTAAGGATGTGTTCCTAATATATGGAGAAGGGTACATGGTGATATGCGGGTATACGGATGCCAGCTTCCGGACAGACAAGGATGATTCCAGGTCTCAATCTGGGTACATGTTCACCTTGAATGAGGGCACAGCGAGTTCGAAAATTCCAAACAAGACACTGTAGCGGATTCTACCACAGAGGCAGAATACATTGCCACTTCAGAAGTAGCAAAGGAAGCGGTTTGGATCAAGAAGTTCATTTATGAACTTGGTGTGGTTCCAACCATTGTTGAAGCAATACCAGTTTACTGCAACAACAATGGAGCAATTACACAGGCAAAAGAGCCAAGGTCTCATCAACAATCCAAACATGTCCTTAGCTGCTATCATCTAATCAGAGAGATTATCAGTAGGAACAAAATTCAAATCGAGAAGATTTCCACTGAAAGGAACTTAGCGGATCATTTAACTAAGGCCTTACCTCAAAGTAAGTTTGAGGGTCATGTTAGAGCTTATGGTATTGGATACCGTGGCGATTGGTATTAGGCCAAGTGGGAGTTTGTTAGTTATATATGAGAGGTGTCCTAAAGCAATCGCCTTATGTTTAAACCATTTATATGATAAATGAAGATTTACTATTTGAGTATACATGTTTTCATGTATTTGATTAGATCTTAAACTCATTTACTGAATGTCCACAATACGATTCACAGCATGAGATAATTTGTGATTGGATCACAACTAGTGAGTATCTCTACATGTGTAATTATGATGTATTGGAATTATCCCTAATCGATGAATTGATGGATTTGGACACCATCAATTCTGTTGAGACTAGCACGAGGTATACTCTTTGGTGTATCCAAGCAGCTAATTCTCACTGGTTGGATACATTGTGATGTTCGGAGTTAATCGTGGATGCTAGTTATGGTAACTAGTTCATTGGAGTAACAAGCTATAAGACTTCATATGGTTCTCTGCATATATGGATATGTCAATAAAGTTCTTACTACAGCTTAAGTGCGATGTTCCTTTGACTTACGGTATTCAAGTCATCTTGGTCATGAAGACTTATGCTTTGACATCTTAAGCAAGCATCTCTGAGGAGATGTGGACCCGGGATGATTGGGTATAAGTCGAAGTTGTCGAAGGTGTTTGAATAGCCTATAAAGAATTCACCACTTCTTATGAGGAGATATATACCCATGGCCTCTCGTCGGATTGTTACTAAAGTCTTTGGCCAAAACATTACATGTTTTGAGTAAGGTACTCTTGGATACATGTGCAGTAACTAGTATTTGTAGGATGAGAAAATGATACTTGGGCTTGGTGTGACGTAGTCAGTCTAGTGGGGACTGACACTATAGACCATGTCCTGAACCAAATGGGTATAAGATGAGTGAAGGGAATGGGACACGATTCATTGTAGCTGCTGAAGGGTTTCAAAAATGGTTCTTGATCAACTGTTAATTTTTCGGTTAATTGGAGATCATGATGTACTACTAGGTGCCACTCATAATCATTCTATAATTAATGGTTAATTATAGACGACCAACATAAACCGAGAACCAATTTGGTCACACGCACAATGAGCGTAATCCGAAGGATTTAAAACGAGCTTGAGAATGAGATTCTCAGAATGGGAGAAACTAGGTTTGGTTGGACCAAACAAGGAGCGAGCATGAAATTGTTTCAGTCGCAATGGAAGCATGGATGGGTCGAGTCTTATTAAGACATGATGGATAAACCAAATTAGTTTGGTTCTAATCCAATGGTGGAAAATAAACCAAAGTGGTTTGGTTGTTTTAAACGAATGAACCAAAGTTGGTTCAGTTCGTTTTAACTTAAAATAGACCAACTCGATACGGTTTATTTTAACTTAAGTTATTGGTGTGGGTTAACGGGTTTTGATTATGAACCAATAACTCTAAGGAGAAGGTTTCTTGATGGTTAAGAAACACGTGATCTATAAAAGCGCAGCTAAAGGTTTGGAGAGCCCTAAGTTTATTTTTGGAAAATTTTCTTCCTCTCCTCTCCCTCTCTTCTCCTTGCTGCCGCCCAAGGTGTTCCACGCCAGCCCAACTTTTGTGTCGCCGTCCACCCCAGCTGCTGGCATCCAACTGCTGCCGGCCACTCATCCGGTGACCCTCCGGCGATCCACCTTGGCTCCGGTGACCAAGGATCAGCTGACCATATCCTTTGGTCGGCGCAATGTCCTCCACCAAGCTTTCCAGTTTTTGGACAGCTTGTTTCCTTCTTGTCGGAGCATCATTTGGACGACATTTGGAGCTCCGACAGCGACTTCCTTGCTGGGGATTGTATCTCCGGTAATCCTCATAGGTGGAGGACCAAGGATTCATCAATCGGTTGACGAATACCTCTCCAGAGAAGCGAGTTTTGGGGGAATCGTTTTGCATCCGAATTTTTATTCAGATTGTGATATCCTCTCAATCACATCGTCTTCGACATGAGGCTAGTGACTCCTACGAAGATGAGGCTCGTAGCTTGGTGAAGCTATCTAGACGGTACTCACCGTGGATACAGATAGAAGCAATTCTAGCGAGAGTTGCTCCGGTTGATGTCATTCCCGCTGCACGTGATATGTTAGGTATAACTAGCATAATTTTCTTTTATTGCAAAATTTGAAATTGTGATTATGTCTACACATGTTGTATCTTGCATGTGTGTGATGTGTGTGTTGTAATAAATTAGATTTTTTGCTTTTAATTCTTCTATTGTGCACATGTTTATGAAACATATTCGAACACACAATCGCCGCGGTGCGGGGGAAACCCAACAATGCATGCTAAACAAAGTAAAATATACATGAAACAAATATAAAATGAAATGAGATGTGAGCAAAAACTACTCCTAAAATCCTATATGTTTTGCTCACATCAAGCTCGTGTGTGAGTGAATGTATGGTCGGGTCCTCCGTACGGGGACATCCTTAGGTGGCGATCCGACAAAGACTTCCCATGGAAGGTCTAGGTCGAGATCGGATGATAAGTGGTCATCGAATTCACCTATATTGTTTTCATTTCGAGCTAACTTGTTGCAGTGGAGTAAATAAGCTAGCAGTCGACTGCTGGTGGCATCAATTGGCTGGTAGGGTTCATCAGTCGACTGCCAGTCAAACTGTCCGCCTCGAGGAGAGTCAAGATAAGCTCCACTTATCTTGGGGAGATGAAGTTCTTTGACCATGAGCTGGAACTAAATGTTGGGGGGCTTCCAAGGCTATAAAAGAAGGGGGATTTCACCCCTTTAGGGCATAAGAAAGTGCTTACAAAGTGATCCCGCAATGCCTCTACTCTACGACGTCGAAGCGCTGCCGCAACGTCGATGACATGAGCTCAACCTCTTCCTCTTTTGTCGTCAATATCAGTTTCATAAGTTTTCATTTCTAATTATTGTAATTCTCTTTCCTATCGAGCTTTTAGCATAATTAGGAGAGAGGGGTTTGTCTCTCTACCCCGAATCTTTCGTTGATTTGTAATCGTTGTCTCCTACCTTCAACGAGGAGGAGACTAGTTTAGTGAATTTCCCTCCGTACATGATCTTGGATCATAAGGGCCTTGGATTAGGCAGGTAGGTTGTGAACCAAGTAAAACCAATTTGTGTTCTTTACTATTCCGCTGTGCATTTACTCTTTCTTACTAGTGTTTTAATCGAACGAATGAAAAGATTTACGTGCGCTATTCACCCCCCTCCCTCCCTCTAGCACTCTTTTTCGATCTAACACAGTCGACTATCGAGCGTTCTGCTCCTATAACCTCGACTAGCAGTCGACTGCCCTCCATGACAGTCGACTCCTTAAGCCATCAGTTGACTCCCAATGTTAGCAGTCGACTGCCAAGGCCTTTTGCTGTAGTCGAACCCTAGTCAACTCATGGCAGTCGACTGGTCTTAATCCTAGTCGACTGCTACCGAGTGGCAAAACACTTGACCAATTGACAAGTCCAAAGCCCCAGTCCACTGATAACCTCAACCATGAGGTTTAACCCCAAGTATGATTCCCTCATACTTACTAGACTACCCTTAGCCTAGACCTAAGCCTTCTAGCCACCTCCATCAATCTCATGCCTATCGGATCCCTTCAAGTCATCCATGACTTGTTCATCCATACGCTAGCCTTCAAGTGCTTCCATCGGCTATTGTCATGCTAAGCTGATCTATACTGCCAAGGCACATTTGGGTTTGGGCTTACACTGGCAAGACTACCGCTTGGACTTTATGCCGCTAAACCATTGGACTAATGCTTCCAAGACTCCCGCTTGGACTTTACGCCGCCAATATCATCCCTTAGACTTCCCTTTCCAACCCATGTTGGACATAGCATTTGCCAAGACTTAATCTTCGACTTTCTCTTGTCAAGACCCATGCTTGGACTTTTCATGCCAAGTACCCAAGACTTGGACTTTCCATTGCCAAGTATCCCACTTGGACTTCTCGATCATATGGTCAATCCCATGTCAACCATATAGTCAACCCATTGTCAAACAATGGTCAACTCATTGTCAAACATCAAAACACTAACATCAAACCACTACTCGAGTCAAACTCGAGTCTGGTCAATTGTGACCTGGGCCGATTGCACCAACAATCTCTCCCTTTTTGATTTTTGACAAAAACCAATACCTTTAAGTTAGAACACTAACACAAACCAATCCTCCCAATTGTCCAAATAGGGAATTCCAAATTCTCCCTTTGATTTTCTCATCAATTCTCTCCCTTTTGACATACATCAAAAAGGTACTCCCCAAGGGTGTCAATGTCTCATATCCCAATGAGATCTTACAATCTCCCCCTTGGTCCAAAAACATCTAGGACGCCTTTCACTCTTCCTAGTGATACGTCCCATATGAAAGGATCGGTAGTACACCGAGTAAATACGACGCAGTGGAAATATAGTTTAAGATCACAGTTATAAGTGTAACATGGAAATCACTTGTAAATTAACATAGCCTAAGTTTGAGCACAACCACGAAAATCACGAAGAATGCAACACAAGACAAATAAAAAAACCAACGTAGACATAGTCGATTTTTTTACTTGGTTCACACCTCTCTCCTAGAGCTTCTAGTCCAAGGCCTACCACTATTTTCCCCCCTTTACGAAGCCAAGCTTCGAGGGTGGAGAAAACCTCTTAAAAACCTTTACAGATTATAGATCTTAGATATTGAAAATAAGCACATGGATCTGAATTACAACCAATAAAATAGACAGTAAGAAATAGAGTTTGACAGTATAAAATGATACCAGCCTTCGTTCTCATCGTGATAACATGAACCAGTGTTCAGGAAGAAGGCGGTGAAGCGTATCAGATGTAGGATGCAAGCAGAGGATGTAGTAGCTTTGAACTTGAAAAACAACTTGCAAGAGTCGGGCCAAATCTGCCCAGAACAGTGGAAGAAGATGCATGCAGCGCAGTCACAGGAGAAAGGCTCGCAGCGCAAGGATCTCAGATTTGCTGAAGCACCACACGAGAAGATCTGTAGCCGTAGTATCAACATTTTGCTAGGCAGAAGTCCGATCTCTGTCAACAAACACTTGACAGATATATTAGTAGCATTATCAAAAAGCACATGATATTTATATATTTTTTTCCATCTTCTAACACAGTATCATTTTAGTTATCATGTTTAGAGTATCCACTGTTAACATATCAAATTGATGAACACTCCCCCTCGACCATTGCCTACTTGACATGGAAAATAGAGGTTTTTGGAACCCAAATCTTGGGTCCTTTAGCTTCCAAAATATATTTCCTAGGCATCCATGCCTTAATTGTTTTAGTCTTCCTACCAGAATTCCTAGAGAATAATGAAATGTGGCTAAGTTTTTGTTGTTTAGGTCTATAACCTATCCCAGCTTTGTTATAAATAGCTCGTTGTGATTATAGTATCATGTTTAGGGTTTGAGAGCTAGAGGCGATTTTCTCAAGTGTGCCCTTGAGATGTTCTACCTGAGCTTTCAGAGATGTGTTCTCATCTATGAGTTTCTCAAATTGAGGAATGTTAGTACTAATTTCTACCGCATGCTCCTTAAGGTTTTTTAATTGTCCTACTTCACTTTTCAACAATTTAACCTTAGACTTGGTTTTCTCTAACATATCAAATAAATAAGCAATTGTTTTATAACAGTTTATAAGTTCAATAGAATTTACCTCCTCATCATCTGAAGACGATGATGTCGAATCTGAATCTCCATTTGTCCTTCTCTTTTCTGTTTCTGTCTCAGAATCCTCCAGTGCTATCAGGGCAGTGTTTCGACTAGTCTTCTCCTCCTTGTCCTCTTCTGATACCCGGGATGAAGACTCATCCCACGTGGCTCTCAAGGATTTTCTTCTCTTTCTCTTTTCTTCTTTCTTCTTGAGCCGAGGACACTCAATTCTGAAGTGCCCCTTTTTGCTCCTACTTCTCCTCATCATTCTTCTCACAAAGTTGGCCACCTCAATTGATGAGGACTCATCATCTCCATCAGATTCTGTGGAAGAAGATGACGACTGTTCCTTCTTCTTCTATTTCTTCTTCTTTCCTTCCCTATTTTGATAGCTTGCAATCAAAGTCATACCTTTCTCTTTTTGACCTTTATTAGCTTGTTCATGAAGCTCTATTCACAAAATAATTCATCTATTTTCACAGTTGATAAATCCCTTGATACCTTATAGGCATCCACCACGGATGACCACAAGATATTTCTGGGAAACGACTTAAGAACGTACCTAACCAAATCTCGGTTCTCAACAGTCTCCCCAATAGAGTGGAGACCATTAAGCAACTCCTTGAACCTTCCATGAAGCTCACTGACAGATTCAGTGTCCTTTATAGAAAAGTTCTGGAGTTGACTTAGGAACACATCCCTCTTGGCTATACGAGAGTATCTAGTACCCTCGTGTAGCTCAAGCAACTTATTCCATAGGTCTTTCGCACTGCTGAAAGGACCAACTTTATTAAGTTGTTCCTTTGCCAGGTCGCACTATAATGTTACAATAGATTTAGCGTTAGCCTGTGCCTTGCGCTTTTGCTCATTTGTCCAAAGAGCAGACCCTAAGACCTTACCTACTTCATCCACTGGAGTAATGAAGCCCTCCGTAACGGAGAACCACATTTCTATCTCAGTCATGAGATAGTACTCCATCGGACTTTTCCAGTATTGGAAATTCATTCCATTAAAAAATGGAGGTCATTTTGTACTGTAACCCTCTTGCATGGTTACGACTCTAGGGTTGTTAAACCAGGTAATTAGAGCCCTAGCTCTGATACCACTTGAAAGGACCGATAGTACACAAGAGGGGGGAGATTACTTTTTAAGATTGAGTAGATACGACGCAGCAGAAATACAGTTTAAGATCACAGTTATAAGTGTAACACGGAAATCACTAGTAAATGAACGTAGCCTAAGTTTGAGCACAACCACAAAAATCACGATGAATGCAGCACAAGACAAATAAAGAAACCAACGTAAACATAGTCAATTTTTTTTACTTGGTTCACAGCTCTCTCCTAGAGCTGCTAGTCCAAGGCCTACCACTATTTTTTTTCCCTTTTCGAAGCCAAGCTTTGAGGGTGGAGAAAACAACTTAAAAACCTTTACAAATTACAAATCTTAGATATTGAAAATAAGCACAGGGATCTTAATTACAAGCAATCAAATAGATAGTAAGAAATAGAGTTTAACAATTTAAAATGATACCAGCCTTCGTTCTCGTCGTGATCACATGAACCAGTGTTCAGAAAGAAGGCAATGCAGCGTTTCAGATGTAAGATGCAAGCAGAGGATGCAGTAGCTTTGAACGTGAAAAACAACTTGCAAGAGTCGGGCCAAATCTGCCTAGAACAGTGGAAGAAGATGCATGCAGCATAGTCACAGGAGAAAGGCTCGCAGCACAAGGATCTCAGATTCACAGAAGCACCACACGAGCAGATCAGTAGCAGCAGTATCAGCATTTTGCTAGGCGGAAGTCCGATCTCTGATGCCTGTCCCTATAGAAAAAGCCATCAATAATGAGGAAGAAGCAATCCTATTTTTTCGGTGTGAAACTAAATAAAATGGAGATTGTTCGTCTGAGCTCTCTTCTCAAATGACCACCTAAGCCTGGAAGCTCGGATCGGCTGCGAGAAGGATTCTCGTTCGTAGGATTGTGATCACCATTTGAAACCTGTGAGTAGAAACTGTCCACGCGTCGAAATGGAGAAGTTTTCTTGTCGGAATCGCAGCTCTGCTTCCCAGCAGTCGAGGCGGTAGTCGAAGCTCACTCGCTTCTGTCCGCAGCTGTTGATGACCAGTCGAGGGGCTAGTCGAAGCTCACTCGCTTCTGTCCGCAACTGCCAACCACCAGTCGAGGTGCCACCTTGACTACACCAACTAAAGCGTCGATCGAGTCAGCCCTGCATCTGATAGCTTCTACCAGAGGCCAGTCGAGGTGTTGCCTCGAATGCTCCAGTCGAACTGCCCATCGAGCGTAACTTGCCTCTGTCTCCTCGGCTCGGGATCGATCGTCGAGAGCCTTGCGCCTCGGCGATGAAGTTTGAGGTGGCTCTTTCTTTTCTGGATCGATAAATTTCTCAACTGATGAATGCGATAAGGGCAACACTTGAGGTGTCAACTCATTGTTGTCCTTATGACTCATTGTTTCAGTCAACTCTAAGACTGAAACATGCCTAGTAAAGACTCTACCCAAAGACCCTTTACATGCCAAGGCTCCGGCCTCCGGCCATTCTTGGACTTTTCACCTTGCCGCTTCTGTAAGGAATTTCTGCCTGCCAAGGAGTTTCCCTTCTTGGACTTTTCACTAAGGTACACCCTTGGATTTCTCATCTGCCAAGAATTACCCATCTTCGACTTTTCACCAAGGTCCACCCTTGGATTTTTCCAGTCACCAAGGAATTAACCATCTTGGACTTTTCACCAAGGTTCCACCCTTGGATTTCCATCTGCAAAAAAATTTCCCATCTTGGACTTTTCACCAAGGTCCACCCTTAGATTTTTCCAGTGGCCAAGGAATTAACCATCTTGGACTTTTCACCAAGGTTCCACCCTTAGATTTCCCATCTGCCAAGGAATTACCCATCTTGGACTTTTCACCAAGGTCCACCCTTGGATTTATCTTTCGCCAAAGCACTTGGATTTCTCACACCAAGATTTACCCTTTGGATTTATCCTTCACCAAAGCACTTGGATTTCTCCCACCAAGATTTACTCTTTGGATTTCTCACACCTACACTACTTAAACCTTTGTCAAACACCAAAATATAATTTAGAGGGATAGCTCCAACACCATATCATTAAAGAGAGGCAATCCTCACTTCTCCAAATTCTCCAAATTCTCCCCTTCATGAGGAAGAACACATCCATCATCCGATGATGGATAACCTCCCCCTAAAAGCTTGCTCCCCCTTGACCATTCCACCAACAATGTCCTTGGAGAGTCCCTAAGTCAATAGGAACACTAAACCATCAAAATTAAGGTCAAAAGTTCAAACTTGAACTTTCACACACCTTAAAATTGATACACACCCAAACAACTCTCTTAATTCATATCCAATGGATTTTCACTCTTTCCAATTCTTTCCAAAGTATGTCCTAGGGTTAGGAGCAGTTAGGGTATCCTAACACAGCTGAAATCAGGCTAAACAAATCTTGTTTACCCAAAATCAGGTTTGGCAGTCGACTCCTTCAGTCAAAAGTCGACTGATATCTGCAAAATACAGAAATCAGATTTAGAAAATAAAATTTGAAAATACATATGTAAAAATACGTACATTGAAAAAACCTTGAAAATTCATACGTACATTACTTATAACAAATACAATGGGTGAAAAATATTTGAAAATTAAATTACCAATTAAATAGTGAGTTTGACACAAAGTTCAAAACCATTGAAAAGTTTAATGTTTTGGCTCTACTTTGTATCAACTCTAACAATGGAGATTGCTATCAAAAGATAGGCTTCACTAAGGTTTTTCAAATTGATTTTTACATTTTTTTAAAAACTTATATTTAATCATAGTCTATGGGCTTAATGCACATGACTTGTACATAAGCTTTCCTCATGATTCATCCATAGTATAAGATGAGTTTGAATTCATCTAGATGCAAAAACTATATACCTTGAACTTAACTCATTTCCTAGCATCTCACATGTGTCTAGGGTGTATGAATACACACACATGTCAATGTGATGTGAGATGTGAGTTTGTTCATCCTAATCTAAGACCTCATGCATTTTCTAAGACAACACTACTTGATTCCCTTATACATGGGACTTCAAGTCATGTCATAGTCCTTAAATCAATTTTCATTAAACCTAAATGCATGAATGATGATTATGGCATAAATGATAACATAAACGAAACATGTTCCAATAATCATGATGTCATGGAATATAATTAAATCTAAATACACATGACATAAAAGATAAGTCCTAAGCATAATCATGACATTTATATGATAAAGAATAAGAATGATGTCATGACATAGCAATGGCAAACAAACCATGGCAAATGAAATATAATGGTATAAGAATACTTACATTTTAATATTAATTGTCATTTCTAGAGTTAAATCCATATTTTCCATATTACTACTTACCTCCCAAGTTTGCCAAAAACCCAAAATGGCACACTATGACCTCTAGACCTAGTTCATGCCAATTTGATCGATTTTTCAACTTTCATAAATTATATTGGAACATCCTAAAATCCTTTAGGATTGTGATCAAAACTTATTTCCAAGGTATGCCAAAACCTTTAAAATGTCCTAGAGTGTCAACTCTACCATGATTAGGTTAACTACCCATCCACTTACGGTTGAAACACTCTAACCCATTTAGTGTCAATCGATCATTCTCCTAAAAACCCAAAACCTATTTGAGCTCCTTGGGTTAACTAGGTATTCACTAGGGATGACCTCCCTAGATACCCTCCTAATGACACTCCTAGGCTTGGTAGCCTTGGTCATTTTGGTCTTGTCATGGTTAACCTTAGGGATTGCCTCCCTAGTAACCTTCTTAGTGGTCTTTCTAGGTTTCATGGAAACCTTGGCCACTAGACACTTACCATGGTCAACTCAAGGGATGACTTCCCTTGTGACCTTGGTTTTCCTAGACCTGGGTTGTGTTCCATAATCGAATGGAATACTATGATAGGTCTCCATGGGCTTACGTTTGTGACCCAAACCTTTCTTTCCCATGGGTGGACCTTACTTCCTAGACCCTAGGTTTTGACAATTTGACCCTTTAATTGAATTTTGCATTCTTGCAAGGGTCTTTTCAAGTTTTTCAAGTCTTGACCTCAAGGCTTGGTTTTCTAACTCTAATCTTCCCAATTTAGATTTTTCATTAATCTTTTGGGAATGAGACTTCCTAGGCATATGTCTATAGTTCTTGAGATTAATGCCTAGGTGGTCCTCTACCTTCCTAATAGTTTCCCTAGGTATGATTGTTTTAGAGATATCAGTCCTAAATTTCTTCTTATTTTTAAAATTGCAACTCTTAGCACCTAGGCAATAAAGTCTATTATTTCTAGCTTGCTCCTTATGATTAAGCACAATTGCAAGTGAATTGAAGGCTGATTTTTATCATAAAAATTTGAAGGTGCATTATTGAATTTTACCTTAGGGTTTGCTTTTAAAGCACCCCCTACTTGTGATGCTCCTTCTTGGTCCTTCTTCCTCCCCCTAGGGCATTGACTCCTATAATGCCCTTTTTGTTGACATTTGTGTTGGGGGATCGAAATGGCCAGCTAGAGGGGGGTGAATAGCCCTCAATCGTTGGATGTCAGAATTCGCTCGTTCTCGTTGCATTGCTTGTCTACGATTGTTGTTAGCGCAGCGGAATAACAATAATAATGAAACTAACAACCATACACAATCACACAACACAAGATATAAATGGTTCGAAACTAAATGGTTCCTACTCCACGGGCGAGCTCAACGAGCTCTAGTTATGCGCACGACACTAACTAAACTCCTTCTCGACTACACGTCGGAGGTGGAGAAACCTCTCACAAGAAATTACAATAGTAATATACAAATACAAACAAGAATACAAATACAATACAAAAGAAACAATTTTCACCGATTGCTTTTGATCACTTGTTTGTTGCTTGCTTTGATTGGCTCATGAAGGACTGGAATGCAGCAGCAATTCCCCTCCAATAGCTCCACAAAAACCATGGCAAATATTTCCATCTCGAGCTCCTTTTATAACTTGCATCGAGCTGTTTTCGCGCCTAGCAGTCGACTACCAAAAGGCCCCAGTCGACTGCCCCTGTAGCCGTTGTTTCACAACGGCCAGATCCACGTCAGACAAGTTCCAACGGATCACCTACATCGATGATGCCCATCACCGATCATAGTAGTCGATCGCCCATGGCACGGAGTGTCGTGCTCGCGACACATCCATCACCGATCGTCATCCCTAGCCGATCATTGCCGATCCATGGCGATCGCCTAACATAAAACCCTAGCCTTACACCAGTCGAACCCCAGTCGACTTAGACCAATTGAACCGGCACCTATGTTAGTCGACTGACGTCGGGAAAAACCTCAAACACCAAGTTGTTTGAGCATCCGACCATCGGGTAAACCCTCAAACATCAAGTTTGAGCCTCCGACACTCAGTCTTAGCCACTTGGCCAAGTCCACCTTATCCCTCATGGAGTTCCCCACCGAAGCTCTCTTCCCTCGGCCTACGTCGCTCGGATGCACCAAACGCACAGCTTCGCAACGCCATCCTTCGCGTTTCATACCCTAGAAGTATGCCTCCCTTTGGGCTCACTCCATTCGCTCCCCGTCCGGCGGTCCCTCGGATGCACCAAGCGCACGGCTTTGCAATGCCATCCTTCACCGACTCAAGGACCCGAGCCTAGTGAACATGCCAAGTCCTCAAGACTTCCTAAATGCACCAAGCGCACGGCTTCGCAATGCATTTCTCACCAAGCACCAAGCGCACGACTTCGCAATGCTTTGGATTTCCCATGCCAAGCACCAAGCGCACGACTTCGCAATGCTTTGGACTTTCCCATGCCAAGGCTTCCCCCTTGGACTTCCACACCAAGCTCCATGCTTGGATTTTCCATGCCAACCCCATGTTGGACTTTCCCATGACAATCCCATGTCATGAGTTTTATCTATCATCAAAATACTATCAAGGTACTGCTCGAGTCAAACTCGAGTCAACCTGGGCCGATTGCACCAACAATCTCCCCCTTTTTGATGATTGACAAAACTACCATCTCAAGTCTACCAATTCTCCCATATTGGTACTCTCATATCCCAATGAGAATTCCAACGAACCCTAATTGGTAACTTGGTAACTTCTCCCCCTTTTTGACATTACATCAAAAAGGTCCTCCCCAAGGGTATGAATGTCTCATATCCCAATGAGATCTTACAATCTCTCCCTTGGAGGAACACATGCCTACAATCATTCTAATGATCCCATATCACTTAAAGAGAGGCAACCCAATTTTCCTCCCATGAAGAAATACACATCCATCTTCCCATGATGGATACCTCCTCCTAGAGGCTTGCTCCCCCTTGACCATTGCACCAACAATGTCCTTGGAGAGTCCCTAAGCCAATAGGAACATTTAACCAATCAAAATTAAGGCAAAGATTCAACAATGAACTCTCTTCCACCTTAAAATTGATACTCACCCTCAACCCAACTCCTAACCCATGTCCAATGGATTTCCACCCTCTCTAATGCTCTCCCAAGCATATCCTAGGGTTAGGAGTGGTTAGGGTACCAAAACACAGCTGAACATGGGCCTAACCAACAAGGTTTACCCGAAATCAGCATTTTCATCATTTGCGTCAAAAACGATCGGCATTGACACACTCATCGATCATTGGCCTCCTGGCGGTTGGTGATAACTGCATTTGCAATTTTTTGAATTTCAAAAATGAATTTCTGAAATTCATAAGTAAATACATAAGTAGATAAATCTTGAAATTTGGTATGTATACTACTTATCACAAACATTATGGGTGAAAAATATTAGAAAATTATTTTACCCATTAAACTAGGAGATTGATACAAAGTTCAAAATTTAAGAAAAGCTTCAATAAAGAGTCCTCTTTGTATCATCTCATTCAATGGTGATAGCTATCAAAAGATAGGCTTCACCAAGGTTTTTCAAAATGTTTTTCAAACCTTTATTTTCTTTTTCCTAAACATCTCACCAATATCTAGATGTGTAAAACACATACAAGTCAAATTTTTGTGAGATGTGGGTTTTGTTTTGTTTATGTTCTCATGCATATTTCTAGGCAACATTAATTTGATTCCCTTCAAGTTGTGCCATAGTCCATAACTCCATTTTAAACTATGCATGATATGATTATGGCATAAACATGATTTAGATAAAAACATATGCCAATATCATGATGTCATGGCATGTGAATGAGAACTAAACATACATCACATCTAAAAATAATTCTAAACATGATCATGACATTTTATAGATAAAAATGAAAATGATGTCATGACATGGTAAGACAAACAAATCATGGCAAGTAAAATATACTAAGGTATAGAATACCTAAGTGTGAAAATCAATTTTCCATTTTTAGGGATTAAATACATTTTACCTTAATGCCATTATTTCCTTAGTGTGCCAAAAACCCAAAATGGCACACCACGACCTCTATGACCTAATTGTGCCAATTTAAATCGTTTTTAACTTCTCAAACCATATTGGCACACCCTAATGTGTCAACTCATAATGGCTAGGTTAACCACTCATCCACTTTGGGTTGACACACCCTTAACCCATTTAACGTGAATCAATCACGCTCTTAGGAACCCAATATCTATTGGAGCTCCTTGGGTTAACGAGGTATTCCCTAGGGATAACTTCCCTAGATACCTTCCTAATGACCCTTTTAGGCTTTGAAGTCATAGTCTTTTGGGTCTTTCCTAGGTCAACTCTAGAGGTAACTCCCCTAATGACCTTCTTAGTGGCCTTCTTGGTTTTCCTTAGGTCCTTAGCCACTAAGCAAACACCATGGCTAGACTTAGGGATAGCTTCCCTATTAGCCTTGGTTTTTCTAGACCTAGATGTGGTTCCATAATTAAATGGAACATTATGGTAGGACATAGGTTTGTGACCCACACCCTTCTTGCCCTTAGACATTTCTTGTTTTCTAGGTCTTGACTTTTGTACATTAGACCCCTTAACCGAATTTGATATTATTGCTAGGGTCTTCTCCAATTTTTCTAGCCTTGACCTCAAGGCTTGGTTCTCCACCTCTAATTTCCTCAATTTTGAATTTTCATTAGGTTTAGGGGAAATGTTCTTCTTCTTAGGCATGTGTCTACCCTTCTGAGGGTTAATGCCTAGATGGTTTTCAACTCTCCTAATGGACTCTTTAGGTAAAATAGGTCTAGAATTATGAGTCATAGGTTTATCCTTAGTTATATGAACATGCTTGGCACCTAAGCAATAAACCTTATTATTTCTCTTACCATGCTTTTCATTGATAATAGCAAGAGAACTAAAATAATTCTTAGCATGCTTTTTAATTCTAGAAATTGAAGGTGCATTATTTAAATGTACCTTAGGGTTAGCTTTAGAAGCTCCCCCTACATGAGTCACACCTTCTTGCCCTTTCTTCCTCCCCCTAGGGCATTGGCTTCGGTAGTGTCCCCGTTGGTTGCACTTGAAGCACACAATGTGCTCTTTGCTCTTAATTGAGGGAGCACCGGCATCATTTGACTTTGGGTTGACTTTTGGTGTCGATGCCTTCTTCTTAGCCAATTTAGGGCATTTGCTCTTGTAATGCCCTTTCTCCCTACACTCAAAGCATATTATGTGATTTTTATTCAAAATAATAACACTTGAATTACCTAGGGAGGTGGTGGAGGCCTCTTCCCGATCTTCACATCTCCCGAATGTGGATGCTTCTTGTTCTTGCTCCAGGATGGAAGATTACCTCTTCTCCCCCTCAATGCTAGAGGTGGAGGTCTCCACCAAGTCATCAACATCTTCAAATGTTGTGGGTTCTTCTTCCTCGGAATTTTCTTCTACTTGTGCCGGTTGGGAATTTTCTTGGAAATTTATTATCTTATTCCATAGTTCCCTTGCATCCCTATAATCACCCAATCTAGACCAAATAGTGTTAGGTAACAAATCACTAATCAATTTAATTACCTCGAGATTTGTCTTGAAGTTCTTGATTTGGTCTTGGGTCCACTTTGATTTTTCAATGGGCTTGTTGTGTTTGTCCCTAGGCATCTCAAAACCATTTTCTATAATAATCATATAATCAAAATCGGTTTCGAGATATACCTCCATCCGTTTCCTCCACCAAGCAAAATCTCCATCGAATTTCGGTGGATGGATGAAGCCGGCCATTTTGTAGTGCTCTCGCGGCGGTTAGTCCTTGAAGAGCGACCTTCGGCTCTGATACCACTTGTTGGGGGATCGAAACGGCCGGCTAGAGGGGGGTGAATAGCCCTCAATCGTTGGATGTCGGAATTCGCTCGTTCTCGTTGCATTGCTTGTCTATGATTGTTGTTAGCGCAGCGGAATAACAATAATAATGAAACTAACAACAATACACAATCACACAACACATGATATACATGGTTCGGAACCAAATGGTTCCTACTCCACGGGCGAGCTCACCGAGCTCTAGTTATGCGCACGACACTAACTAAACTCCTTCTCGACTACACGTCGGAGGTGGAGAAACCACTCACAAGCAATTACAACAGTAATATACAAATACAAACAAGAATACAAATACAATACAAAAGAAACACTTTTCACCGATTGCTTTTGATCACTTGTTTGTTGCTTGCTTTGATTGGCTCTTGAAGGACTGGAATGCAGCAGCAATTCCCCTCCAATAGCTCCACAAAAACCATGGCAAAAACCTCCATCTCGAGCTCCTTTTATAACCTGCATCGAGTTGTTTTCGCGCCTAGCAGTCGACTACCAAAAGGCCCCAGTCAACTGCTCCTGTAGCCGTTGTCTCACAACGGCCAGATCCACGTCAGACAAGTTCTAACGGATCACCTACGATCGGTGATGATACCCATCGATCGGTGTGACCTAATAATCAGCCTGGTCGGCTACGAGGCGTCGTGCTCGTGACACTTCCATCGATCATTGCCATTCCTCGGCGATGGTCGCGCCATATCGGCTCGATCATTGCCGATCCATGGAAGTCGGCCTGCCTAAAACCCTAGCCTTACACGGTCGAACCCGATCGGACTTTGGCCGATCAACCGGCACCTATGTACACCAAGTTGTTTGAGCATCCGACCGTCGGGTAAACCCTCAAACATCAAGTTTGACCCTCCGACACTCAGTCTTATCCACCTGGCCAAGTCCACCTTATCCCTCATGGAGTTCCCCACCGAAGCTCTCTTCCCTCGGCCTACGTCCCTCGGATGCGCCAAGCGCACGGCTTCACAATGCCATCCTTCGCGTCTCATACCCTAGAAGTATGCTTCCCTTTGGGCTTACTCCATTCGCTCCCCGTCCGGCGGTCCCTCAGATGCACCAAGTGCACAGCTTCGCAATGCCATCCTTCACCGACTCAAGGACCAGAGCCTAGTGAACTTGCCAAGTTCTCAAGACTTCCCAAATGCACCAAGCGCACGGCTTCGCAATGCTTTGGATTTCCCATGCCAAGCACCAAGCGCATGGCTTTACAATGCTTTGGACTTTCCCATGCCAAGGCTTCCCCCTTGGACTTCCACACCAAGCTCCATGCTTGGATTTTCCATGCCAACCCCATGTTGGACTTTCCCATGAAAATCCCATGTCATGAGTTTTGTCTATCATCAAAATACTATCAAGGTACTGCTCGAGTCAAACTCGAGTCAACTTGGGCCGATTGCACCAACAATTTGAAGCAAATGATGTGCTCCTTGTTTTTAATTGTTAGGGACCGGGTTCTTTGGTCTTTGGCATGACTTGTGTCATCTTCTTGACTGATTTTAGACACTTTCTCTTGTAGTGTCCGACTTCCCTACACTCAAAATACATAATATGATTTTTATTATTTATTAATGTGCATGAGTTACCTAGGTCGGTGGTGGAAGCCTCTTGAGCTTGTTCATCTTCTTGACCGGAGGTTGATGGTTTCTCTTGAGGTTGCTCCAGTGTGGATGATCTAATCTCCTCCCCCTCAATCCTAGAGGTGGAGGCTTCTTCTACCTCTTCTATCGACCCGGATGTTGACTCCTCTTCAACTTCCAAATCCTCACTTGCTTGTGAGGATGAGCTTTCTTCCTTCTCCTCTTCTTCTTCTTATGCTGAGTGAGGCTCCTCATGGAATCTTGCCAACTTGCTCCACAGCTTCTTAGCATCCATGTAATCACCTAAACTACACAAAATGTCATTAGGGATTAAATCAACCCAGAATTTTATTATCTTCTTATTTTTCTTGAATTCTTAGAGTTGTTCCCCAGTCTACTTCTCCATTTTGAGGAATCCTTCTTTTGGCCCTTTTGAATATTCAAATCCTTCCATCAATGCGGACAAATCTTCGAAGTCCCTCATCAAAATGAATTCTTCAATCCTTGTATTCGATTGATTGAAGCCTTCTCGCCCATAGAGCGCATATGGAACCGACGTGTTGATGTCCCATCCCAACTTTTCTTCAAATTCCATCTTCTTTCCTCTAGCTCTTTTCTCCCGGTTGTTAATCCGTAGAAGAGCCCGAGGCTCTGATACCACTTGTTAGGAATTGGACGTCGCTAGAAGGGGGGTGAATGGCGCGTTTCGATCGCTTGACAAAATCGATTGTGCTTGAGTCTACAATCGTTATTAGTGCAGCGGAATATATAATAAAGCAATAACAAAATATACAAGCACACAACACACAAGAACATGCCGATATATTGTGGTTCGGAACCTTAGGGTTCCTACCTCACGGGTTGAGCTCAAATGAGCCCTAGCGATGCAAACACCACTAATAACCCCTTCTCAACAACAAGTCGGAGGCAGATAAACCTCATACAAGGATTACAAAAGTAATACAAGAATTATAAAAGCAAATATGAATGAAATACAACAAAAGAAGTAAATAACACTTTACAAAAATCTTTTGAATGCTTGCTTGTTGATCGCCTTGGACTAGCCTTGAAGGACTGGAAAGCACCAACTTTTCCCCTTCAAATCGCCCAAGAAAATCGCTGCTAAATCCTCACTTTTGAGATCCCTTTAAAGCTGCAACTTAAGCTAATTTTCACCTAGCAATCGACTGCCATAAGGTGCCAGTCGACTGCTCCTATAGCCGTTGTCTCACAACGACTTAATCCACATCGGCAAAACTCCAACAGAGACACCGCAGTTGACTGTCATTATCCATCAGTCGACTGTCAAGGTCGTAGCTGATTGACCAGTCGGCTACCGAGCATTGTTCTCCCATAACCTTGACCAGTGATCAAGCGCCCTCCATGGCGATCGGCCGCTAATCTTGTGATCGCGCCAAGGCCTTTTGTCACAGTCGAACCCTAGTCGACTCATGGCAGTCGACTGGTCATAATCCCAGTCGACTACCACAAGTCAACTCGGCTATCAAGTGTCAAAACACTTGACCAATCAACTAGTCCAAAGCCTCAGTCAACTGATAACCTCGACCATGAGGTTTAACCTCAAGTATGATGCCCTCATACTTGCTAGACCACCCTTAGCCTAGACCTAAGCCTTCTAGTCACCTCCGTCAACCTCATGCCTATCGGATCCTTCCAAGTCATCCATGACTTGTTCATCCATACGCTAGCCTTCAGGTGCTTCCATCGGCTATTGTCATGCTAAGCTGGTCTATACCGCCAAGGCACATTTAGGCTTATGCTACCAAGACTACCGCTTGGACTTTACGCTGATAAACCATTAGAACTTATGCTTCCAAGACTCGCGCTTGGACTTTACGCTGCCAATATCAACCCTTGGACTTCCCTTGCCAACCCATGTTGGACTTGCCATTTGCCAAGACTCAAGCTTGGACTTTCTTTTGTCAAAACCCATGCTTGGACTTTCCATGTCAAGTACCCAAGACTTGGACTTTCCATGCCAAGTACACAAGACTTGGACTTTCCATTACCAAGTGTCCCACTTGGACTTCTCCATCATATGGTCAACCCCATGTCAACCATATAGTCAACCCATTGTCAAACAATGGTCAACTCATTGTCAAACACCAATGTCAAACATCAAAACACTAACATCAAATCACTACTCGAGTCAAACTCGAGTTTGGTCAATCGTGACCTGGGCCGATTGCACCAATAGACACTTGGTTGAAGAGTTATGTAAATTAATTGTATATATATTACTATTCCTAGTTCCTTAAGTATAGTTTTTGAGGTATCACTATTTTTAATTAGGCATTCATTTTGTAAGAAGATGACCTTATAGTTGTTATCTCACAATTGTCTAACACTAAGGAGATTAAATTCAAAATGTTCAACTAAAAGTACATTACAAATTATAAAGTTCGAGTTTAGATCAATATCACCTGAATCGATGATTTTGAGCTTCCTATTGTTTTTGAATGCTACCGATCCTTTGTTTTTGAATCTGAGCTTCGAAAATTTTAGTCAATTTCCGGTCATGTGTCGGGAGCACCTGTTGGACTTTCCAAGCCGCAAAAACCGCTTTTTGCGTTGCAGAAACCTCGGAAGCCCCGGCCACGGATCCGTGCGAAGATGTATTAAAACTAAAACATGTATGTGTTTACTAAAAATCCTAGATCTACCTTAGATCTAGAAGGTGAGATCATTACCCTCGATGTGACGCCCTTCGCAAATCCTGCTCGTCCAAAAGCTTCGCCGGAACTCAAGAGCGTCAAGTGCACACTCTTCTTTTGGTATCCACACAAGCAATAGGTGGAGAAAAGCAATCTTGAGTGTGCTAGCACTCCTTAGATGCTCACGGCAAGATGAGGAAGAAGAGGGAGAGAGCTTGAGAGAGCGATCCAAGGAAGAAGATGAAGTTGGAGAGTAACTCACCAAATCAATTTCACCATCAAATGGAGTAAAGTGGTCGGCCACAATAAAGCTTGGGAGGTTACATGCATGCATGTAACTCCAATGGCTCTTGGTCTCCCTCATGAGGTGTCACCACATGATAAGTCAATGATGATGTGGAGCATCATCATTGGCCGACCATGCCAAGTCATCATCATGACATGGCATTTGGTCAAGTCAAACTTGACCTTTCATCTTCCTCTCAAGTCAAGTCAAACTTGACCTCTTATCTCCCATGGTTGATCAAATCTAACCACTTGACTCAAGTCAATTTAATTTAATGAATCTCTATTCATTAATTTAAATTGATTTGATGAATCAAATCTAAATTAGACTCATTCAACACTTGAATCAAATTGAGTCCAACTCAATTAGTCTAATTAGGATTACTCTTAATCCAATTTGGTTCATCACATGAACCTAATCCTCATGGTTCATCATATGAACCTAATCTCAATCTAATTTCCCTTTGTGTGTGACCCTATAGGTTCTTGTAACGTTGGCAATGTCCCTAAACCGATTTAGGAACATAAGCAATGAGCGGTATCTAGCAACACAACATTGCTACCCAAGTTAACAGAATATTGAGCTCCAACTTCACCTTTGTGACTACTAATTGTGACTCTCACAATATGTGACAATGTCCCTCTATCCTTGACATCTAGATTTACCAATCGAGGTATAGACCGTGTCATCCTCGGTACAATCTATATCTTGAACTCCAAGTAGACTCACTCTAATCAAATGAGCTCAATATCTCATATTGACTCATTTGGGCATGGCCATGCACTTCGTGGTCTCACTCTATCAAGAATAACGATGTCACTCCCGTCATATAGGAGGGATAGATCCCATCTACATCACTCACATCACCCCGCATAATTTGTTACATACCCAGTAATCGCCTTTATAGTCCACCCATTTACGGGTGACGTTTGACGAAGCCAAAGTATGCAACTCCTTATGTAGGAACCATGGTGACTTCAGGTCTAAGGACTAATAGTCATATTAATAGCCACATGAGAAAGTATATGACACTCATATAACGATCCATGATACTTTCTCATGGCGGGTCATTCAGTATACATTCTCCAATGCATACCCATGTGTCAACTTGATATCTCATATCTATGACTTGTGAGATCAAGTCATCGTGTTGACCTACATGCTAGTCTCTACGCATTAACATTGTCCTTGAATGTTAATACTTGACTAGGAATGATTAAGAGTAGTGTTCTCTATATCATCTCATTATCGATTCAACCAATCGATTGATATAGATAAGAACCTACTACTCAAGGACATTATTATATTTAGTTATTTATCACCAATACAAGTAAATATAATAACCATGCCTTTATAAATAGGAATATGAAACAATAAAGTCCATACAATAATCATCACATGATTGGCTCTAGGGCTTTCACTAACAATCTCCGACTAGCACTAGTGCCAATCACCGTAGTATCTAATACCCAATGACCTAGTGTGACCATCATGCTTTTTTTGTGCCAAAGCATTGGTCAAGGGATCTGCGATGTTAGCCTCTGTGGGTACTCTGCAAATCTTCACATCTCCTCTATCGATAATCTCTCGAATGAGATGGAAGCACCAATATATTTAGCCTTTATTGTAGAATCACCAACTGTGTCCTGCTTGGAACTCTTCCAGCTCACAGCACCACTATTCAAGCAAAACACGAACCCTGAATACGATCTATAATCATCCTGGTCAGTTTAGAAGCTGTCATCGTTGTAACCCTTTACAGCTAGCACCTCATCACCTCTAAATATCAAGAAATATTCTTTAGTCCTTCTCAAGTACTTAAGAATATTATTGACTGCTATCCAGTGATGCTCACCTGGATCTGACTGGTATCTACTCGTCATGCTCAAAGCATACGAGACATCAGGACGAGTACACAGCATGGCGTACATGATAGATCCTATAGCAGATGCGTAAGGGATCTTATCCATGCGGTCTCTCTCCTCTCTAGAAGAGGAACTTTGAGTCTTCGAAAGACTCACACCATGTGACATCGGCAGAAGTCCCTTCTTGGAATTTTGCATGGCAAACCGTAGTAATACCGTGTCAATGTATGTACTCTGACTTAGGCCAAGCAATCTCTTAGATCTATCTCTATAGATCTTGATGCCTAGAATACAGGTTGCTTCACCTAAGTCCTTCATTGAGAAGCACATCCCCAGCCAAGTCTTCACAGACTGTAGTGAAGGGATGTCATTCCCAATGAGCAGTATGTCATCCACATACAATACATGGAAGACAATTGTATTCCCATTAACCCTGTTGTAGACACAGGGTTCATCTTCATTCTTGATGAAACCAAACTGTTTAATCGCATCATCGAATTGAAGATTCCAGCTTCGAGAGGCTTGCTTTAGCCCATAAATGGACCTTTGCAGCTTGCATACTTTCCCAGTATGCTGTGGATCTTCAAAATCCTCAGGTTGTGTCATGTACACATCCTCAAGTAAGATTCCATTCAGAAATGCAATTTTGACATCCATCTGCCAGATCTCATAATCGTGGTATGATGCAATAGCAAGCAAGATCCGAATGGACTTAAACATCGCCACTGGAGAAAAAGTTTCATCATAGTCAATACCATGAATTTTCTTGAAATCTTTAGCCACCAATTGGCCCTTATAGGTATGCGTAAGTCCATCCATGTCAGTCTTTCTCCTAAAGGCCCACTTACACCCAATGGATTTGACCCCTTCAGGTGGATCAACCAAAGTCCATACTTGGTTGGTGTACATGGATTCCATCTCGGACCTCATGGCCTCTAGCCATTTCTCAGAATCTGGGCTCATCACAGCTTCCTGATAAAAGGTAGGCTCATTTTCAATGAGCATAACGTCATCATGGTCAGACAAGAGAAATGAATATCTCTCAGGCTGACGATGTACCCTATCAGACCTGCGAAGAGGTAGGTCTACATGAACAGGTGGTTATTCCACAACTCTTTGTGCAATAATCTCATCACCCACAACACTTTGTGGTTCCTGTTCAACCTCCATCAAGGCCTCAGTGCTATGGTCCTTATCTTGAATTTCTTCAAGATCGAACGTACTCCCACTAGTTTTTCTAGAAACAAAATCCCTTTCTAGAAAAACCCCAGTCTTTGCTACAAACACTTTGTGCTGAATGGGAATGTAGAAGTAATATCCCTTTGTATCCTTGGGATATCCAACAAAATAGCACCTATCGGATTTGGGTCCCAGTTTGTCTGAGACTTGACGTCGAATGTAAGCCTCACAACCCCAAATCCTCATGAAAGACATCTTGGGAGTTCTCCCTGTCCCTATCGTATATGGTGTCTTTATCACAGCCTTGGATGGTACATGGTTAAGGGTAAAGGCTGTTGTGTATAGAGCATATCCCCAAAAGGATATAGGAAGATCTGTGTGATTCATCATAGATCGTAATATATCTAATAGGGTATGATTCCTCCTTTCGGATACACCATTCCACTGTGGTGTTCCAAGAGGAGCTAGTTGGGATAGAATCCCCCACTCAGCTAGATAGTCACGAAACTCATGACTAAGGTATTCACCACCTCGATCCGATCGAAGTATCTTAATACTCTTGCCAAGCTGGTTTTGTACTTCATTCTTGAATTCTTTGAACTTTTCAAAGGATTCTGATTTATGTGTCATAAGATACACATAACCATATCTACTGAAGTGATCAGTAAATGTAATGAAGTACCTGTAACCACCTCTAGCTGCAACATTGAAAGGGCCACATACATCACTATGTATAAGTCCTAACAAGTTTGTTGCTCTTTCGTTGTGTCCACTAAAGGGAGTCTTGGTCATCTTGCCTAAAAGGCAAGAATCACATGTCTCATATGATTCAAAATCAAATGAGTCTAGAAGCCCATCCTTATGGAGCTGAGATAAGCGACTCTCATTTATGTGACCTAAACGACAATGCCAGAGATAGGTTTGGTTCAACTCATCTGACTTGAACCTTTTGGTACTTATGTTATAGATAGGGCTCTCTAAGTCTAGAAAGTAGAGTCCGTTCATTAGAGGTGCACTACAATAGAATATATCATTTAAATAAACTGAACAACATTTGTTCTTTATTATAAATGTAAATCCTTTCTTGTTCAAACAAGAAACCTAAATTATGTTCTTTGTCAAAGCAGGCACATAACAACATTCATCTAATTCTAGTACAAGCCCAGAGGGCAGAGATAGATCATAAGTTCCTACAGTAACAGCAGCAACTCTTGCTCCATTGCCTACTCGTAGGTCCACCTCGCCCTTTGTCAATGCCCTGCTATTTCTCAGCGCCTGCACATTGGTAGAAATGTGAGATGCACATCCGGTATCTAATACCCATGATGAAGAAATAGATAGATTGACTCCTATAACATTTATACATCCGGTAGAAATCTCACTTCTCTTCTTCTTAAGATCTTCCAGGTATTCCCTACAGTTACGCTTCCAGTGTCCAGCTTCCTTGCAGTGGAAGCAAGCCCCTTCCTTGGCCACCCCTCCTTTGGGTTTAAGTTCTTTGCCTTTGCCCTTGTCTTGGGACTTTCCCTTACCTTTAGGCTTGCCCTTGCCTTTCTTCTTTTGCACCATCAAAATGGTGTCATATTTTCCCTTCTTAAGGTTAAGCTCAGCAGTTCTCAACATGTTGTCCATAATTCATGACAAATTGATTGTAGGCTTGTGGCAAAGATTGCAAGATCAGGTCAATGGCCAGCTCTTGGCCAAGTGGGAATCCCAGCCTTTGTAGGTTTTCTACGTACCCAATCATCTTGAGTACATATGGACCTACGAGAGTCCCATCTTGCATTTTGGACCCAAACAATGCCTTAGAGACTTCATATCTCTCGTGCCATGCTTGTCCTTGATATAGTTGACGAAGATGTTCAACCATATCATAAGCACTCATGAACTCGTGTTGCTTCTAAAGCTCAGAGTTCATGGTCGCGAGCATTAGACATGACACATCTAATGCATCATCTTGATGCTTCTTGTAAGAATCTTTGTCAGCTCGCGAGGTAGTGGCAGGAGGTGCCTCCGGAATGGGCTGCTCCAGGACGTACAACTTCCTTTCTTGGGTGAGAACGATTCTCAGATTCCTGTACCAGTCTAGGAAATTTGCTCCATTGAGCTTGTCCTTCTCAAGGACAGAACGCAGAGAGAAAGTGTTCGTGTTTGTCGACATAGTAATCTACAACATATAATGCAGAGAATTAATATCATATTCCTTTTATCATTTAATTAGGCCTTTAATCAAATGATGCTCCCACTAAATTATAGGAATTTTGTAGAATCGAGTTATAGATGTGGTCAAACCACATTACTAGATTCTGTAGGGAAATCTCATATGCGAAATGGCATATGCGCAACGGAAAATAGGATCCCTTTCAAGTGATCCATGCGAAAGCAAACTCGTATAAAATAAATTTCTCTAAACCAAACCTATCTTATAGGAGAGGATTACCTTTGTTGCGTGCCCTTGTTAATCCCGCTTTTCCTTTTCGGTTTGTTGGATCTTTAGCACGTTCAAGTGTCCGTGCCTCTATACGTATCCACACGAGCACGCTCTTGTCTCACAAAAGGAAAACTAGAAGAGCTCTCCTTTACTTCTTGCTAGAGAAGTCCCTAAAGGAGAGGAAGAGAGGGAAAAGGAGAAAGGAAGAAGAAGACTCCTCTTCTTGCTAGCCTACACTCACAAACCCACACAACCAAGGCTTCCACCAAGCTCTCTCACCACTAACACAACCAAAGCTTCCACCAACAACAAAAGCCAATGCTCTCTTTGGCCGGCCACTTAGGGTGTCTTTTATAGGGTTGGAAAAACCCTTTCACCTCCACACATTCAATGCAATCCATTGCATTGAGACATATCCTTGTTTGGCCGGCCACTTAAGGAGACAAAACCATTTTGTTTCCTTCCACCTTAACTAGCTTAGGTGGATGCTTAGGTGGCATGCTTATGTGGCATGCTTATGTGGCATTCTTATGTGGCATTCATGCATGTTGAATTAATCTTATTAATTCAATTAAGCTTATGTTATCATATTGAATTAATCTTATTAATTCAATTAAGCTTATGTTATCATATTGAATTAATCTTATTAAATCAATAAGGTAACATATTGAATTAATCTCATTAAATCAATTAGCTAAAATTCTCATTAAGCTTAAAGTCCAAAAACCATTTTGTACTTAAGCTTATTCCCATATTATTCTAGTCAAACTAGAATACTCTAATTCCTCTAATTATCATGCTCTTTGTGTGTGACCCTAGAGGCTCTCATAACGTTGGCAGTGGATCTAAACTCTTTTAGATACACAAGCAATGAGCGGCATCTAGCAATACATCATTGCTACCCAAGTTACGAGATAAGTCAAGATCCGACTAACCTTTCCGTGACTACTATAATATATGACCGTGTCCTTCTATCCTTGATATCAGATTGATCAATGAGGCATAGACCGTGTCATCCTCGATCAATCTATGTGTTTCTTGATCCCTGAGTAAACTAACTCAAACAAATGAGCTCAATATCTCATATTGACTCATTCGAGCATGACCATGCATTTTAGTAGTTCTACTCAATCAAGGGGCCCACCGATATCACTCCCGTCATATGGAAGGGATAGATCCCATCTACATCACTCACATCCCTCCGCATAATTTGTTACATACCCGATGTCGCCTTTATGGTCCACCTATTTACGGGTGGCGTTTGTGATACCAAAGTACATAACTCCTTATGTAGGGAACCGTAGTGACTTGAGGTCTAAGGACTATTCATACCAATAGTCACATGAGAAAGTTTATGACACTCATATAACGATCCATGAAACTTTCTCATGGCGAATTGGGTTCAGTATATATTCTCGATATATACCCATGTGTCAACTTGATATCATATATCCATGACTTGTGAGATCAAGTCATCAATTGACCTACATGCTAGTCTTTATGTATTAATATTGCCCTTGCATATTAATACTCGACTAGGAACATTTAGGAAAGTGTTCTCTCTGACCTCTCATAATCAATTACGATTGATGTCTGATTGTAAAACCTACTTTTCTAGGGCATTATTATATTTAAATTAGTAGCACAAGCAAGATGTAAATATAATAACCAATCCTTTGCCTTTATAGAATATGATACAAAATGTTCCCTATTCAACCATCACATGATTGGTTCTAGGGCTTTAACTAACAATCTCCCACTAGCACTAGTACCAATCACTATGATATCTAATACCTAGTGACCTAGTGTGACCATCATGCTTCCTCTGTGCCAAGCCTTGGTCAATGGATCTGCGATGTTAGCTTACGCGGTACTCTGCATATCCTCACATCTCCTCTATCGATGATCTCTCGAATGAGATGGAAGCGCAGATATGTGTTTGGTCGTGATGTGATCGAGGTTCCTTAGCACTGCAATAGCCCCATTGTTGTCACAATAGAGGTCTATTGGATCTGCAATGCTAGGAACTACCCCAAGTTCAGCGATGAACTTGCGGAGCCACACTGACCTCCTTTCTTTGCATCGGATCTTTGCAATATACTCAAACTTCATTGTAGAATCAAGAAGTGTCTGCGAACTCTTCGACTCCGGCTCCACCATTCGAGCAAAACACGTACCCGATTGCGATCTATAGTCATCCTTGTGCTGTTTGGAAGCTTGCATCACCGTAACCCTTCTGATTAGCTCCTCATTGCCTCCAAATATCAGGAAATATTCTTTCGTTCTTCGTAAGTACTTAAGAATATTTTTGTGCTATCCAGATGACTTTCACTGGATCAGTAGTATCTACTCGTCATGCTCAAAGCATACGAGGCGTCGAGCAGTACAAAGCATGGCGTGCATGATAGACCCTATAGGCGATGCATAAGGGATCTTATCCATGCGATCTCTCTCCTCCTTAGAAGAGGACATTGAGTCTTGAAGACTCACACCATGTGATAAAGCGAAACCCTTTCTTAGAATTTTGCATAGCAAAGCGATCTAGCACTTTATCAATGTATGTACTCGACTTAGGCCAAGTAATCTTCTAGATCTATCTCTATAGATCTTGATGCCTAGAATATAGCGGCTTCACCTAAGTCCTTCATCGAGAAACAATTCCTAACCACATCTTCACAGTGGGTGAGGGAATATCATTTTCGATGAAGTATGTCATCTAAATACAAGACAAGAAATACAACTGTGCTCCCACTATTTCTCTTGTAGACACAAGGCTCATCTTCATTCTTGATGAAACCAAACTCTTTGATTGCATCATCGAATCGAAGATTCAAGCTTCGAGAGGCTTGCTTTAGTCCATAAATGGACCTTTGCAGTTTGCATACCTTTCCAGGATGCTTTGGATCTTCAAAACCCTCAGGTTGTGTCATGTACACATCCTCGAGTAGCTTTCCATTGAGCGGTTTTGACATCCATCTGCCAGATCTCATAATCATGGTAGGTCATATAGCAAGTATGATCCGAATGGATTTAAGCATCATCGGTGAAAAGGTTTCTTCATAGTCAATACCATGAATTTGTTTGAATCCTTTAGCCCACCAATCTACCTTTATAGGTATGCTTATTACCATCCATGTCAGTCTTTTTACTTTAAAGACCCACTTACACCCAATGGGTTTTACCCCTTCAGGTGGATCAACCAAAGTCCATACTTGGTTAGTGTACATGGATTCCATTTCGGATCTCATGGCCTCTAGCCATTTCTCGGAATCTGGGCTCATCATAGCTTCTTTATAGGATGTAGGCTCGTCAAGATTGATAAGCAATACATCACCGTTGTCAGTCAAGAGAAAAGAATATCTCTCGGGTTGACGACGGATCCTATTAGATCTACGAAGAGGTTGGTCTACTTGAACAGGTGTTTGCTCCACAACTCTTTGGGCAACAAATTCCTCATCCACAACACTTGGTGGTGCCTGTTCATTTTCCATCGAAGCCTTAGTGTTATCATCATCTTGAACTTCTTCAAGATGAATTTTACTCCCACTAGTATTTCTAGAAATAAATTCTCTTTCTAGAAAGACAGCATTTCTGGCAACAAACACCTTGCCAAGTGTGGGATTGTAAAAGTAATATCCCTTAGTTTCCTTGGGATATCCTACAAAATAATACTTATCTGATTTGGGTCCTAGTTTATCTGAGACTTGACGTCTAACGTAAGCTTCACAACCCCAAATCTTTATAAAAGACATTTTGGGACTCTTCCCGGTCCATATCGTATATGGTGTCTTTTCTACGGCTTTTGATGGAACGCGATTAAGTGTGAAAGCGGCTGTCTCTAGAGCTAAACCCCAAAAGGAAGTAGGTAGATCAGTCTGAGTACGATTTCTCCTCTCAGATACACCATTCCATTGTGGTGTTCCAAGTGGAGTGAGTTGGGATATTATCCCACACTCAGCCAGGTGATCACGAAACTCTTGACTAAGGTATTCACCACCTCGATCTGATCGAAGTAGCTTAATACGCTTACCAAGTTGGTTTTGTACTTCATTCTTGAATTCTTTGAACTTTTCAAAGGATTCTGACTTATGTCTCATCAAATATAAGTAGCCAAATCTACTCATATCATCAGTGAAAGTAATAAAGTACTTATAGCCTCCTCTGGCTTCGACATTGAAAGGGCCACATACATCAGTATGTATGAGTCCTAACAAATCCGTCGCTCTCTCGCCATGTCCACTAAATGGAGTTTTAGTCATCTTTCCTAAAAGACAAGACTCGCATACCTCATATGATTCAAAATCAAATGAGTCCAATAATCCATCTTTATGGAGTTGGGATATGCGTTTTTCATTTATGTGACCTAAGCGTGATTGCGAGATATAGTTCAAATCATTCGATTTGAACCGTTGGTATTACGTTATAAATTGGGTTATCTAAATCTAGAACATAGAGACCATTCATAAGTGGTGCATTACAATAGAACATTTCATTTAAATAAATGGAACAACATTTGTCCTTTATTATAAAGAAAAGTTTTTCTTGTCTAAACAAGATCTGAAATTATGTTCTTTGTTAATGCGGTACATAGCACTCCTCTAGTTTTAAGAGAAGCCCAGTGGGCAAAGACAAAGAATATGTTCCTACAGCTACAGCAGCAACTTTTGCGCCAGTGCCTACTCGTAGGTCCACTTCGCCCTTTGCCATTATTCTACTATTTCTCAGTCCCTGCACATTAGTACAACTGTGAGATGCACATCCGGTATCTAATACCCATGTAGAAGAAATAGATAGATTAACTTCTATAACGTGTATACCTGAGGCAGAAGTCCCACTTCTCTTGTTCTTTACTTCCTCAAGGTAGACTTTGCAGTTCCGCTTCATCGGTGTCGATCTCACGCAATTTTACCTTTACCCTTTGAAGTGGATGAATTGGCCTTGCCTTTGGCTTAGGTCTTACCCTTGCCTTTGCGCTTACCTTTGTCCTTCTTGACCATTAGTACATTACTAACTTTCTTCTTGAGATTTGGTTGTGATTCTCAACATCTTTGAGAATCTCGGACAAAGGTTTATCAATTTCATTCATGTTATAATTCATGGAATTGATTGTATGCTTAAACGCGATTGCGAGGATAACATCGATTGCCAATTCTTGGCTCGATGGAAAACCTAGTCTTTGAGGTTCTCAGCGTACCCAATCATTTTTAGTCGTGAGTTCCTACAGTGTTCCTTCTTGCATCTTGCATGCAAAAGAGCCTTAGACACTTCAAAGCGCTCGTGCCTAGCTTGTCCTTGATATAGTTGTTTCAAATGCTCAACCATATCATAGGCATCCATGTTCTCATGTTGCTTCTGAAGCTCAGAGTTCATGGTGGCAAGCATAAGGCATGACACATCTAATGCGTCATCTTGATGCTTCTTATAAGCATCCTTTTGACAGTGGCCGCATGGGGTGTTTGGGTACTGCTCTAGGACATCTGATTTCGTTCTTGCTTGAGGATAATCCTCAAGTTCCTATACCGATCAAGAAAGTTTGCTCCATTGAGCTTGTCCTTCTCAAGGGCCGGATCGCAAGTTGAGGGTGTGTCGTGTTAGATGACATGGTGATCTACAACATTAAAATGCAAAGTTAAGTATCATACCTAAATCATTTAATTAGGCCTTTAATTAAATGAGGCTCCCACTAAATTCTCATAGCTACTATTTAGCTATAAATTTATATGGGATAAAGATCCACATCATAATTCGTCTTGAGTTAGCTTTGGCTAATCGCCCAAGACGTAGTATAATTAGGTAGGCAATCTTTTGCCAATTACATCTGATGTAACTCTTTAATAGCTTTGGTTAAGTTTTAGATTAGTTTAGTGTTTATTCCTAAACCGACTTCGGTAGTGGCGAGCCTGAGGGCCTTCTTGGATATCGGAGCAACGACCACTTCTAAGACAAAGCTGATGTTCGGAAATCACACAAAACTAATGTTAACACTTATGTTCAAAGCTAATATATGCCTCTACTTTCTTAACTAATTAAGAAAACACTTAATTAAGTCTTAACCAAGGTTTGATAAGCGGGACATCACGATTGTCCACTCGCACCCCTCCAAGATAAAATGCATTGCTTTGCTTTGGCAAACCCAATAACAAATGATCGAGGAAGTAGTGAGTACCAACTTTGGTAGGCATATCGTTTAGACTTATTAAGAAATAAACATGTATCATATACATATTAGCATACATCACATATAAGCTAAACTAATCATGCATCACATACAAGCTAAACTAACATGCATCACATACATATTAAACTAACGTGTCATGGTTATGGCCCTTATTCTACAATTTTCTCAATCCAATGAAAAGATTGATTGGTCAACCTAGGGATAGCATCTTCTCCTAAGTGCTTCCTTTTGGTTGTCTTGTGTGTTGACTTCCTCCTTGTAATCTCATCTTCCAATGGACCCTCCATCCTTGTTTTGTACATTACAAAAGGAGAAATACTCGAGTTACATTCGAGTCTAAAACTAATTTTACAACAAGAATATTAGGAGAAAGGCACGACACGCAGCCGTATTAAAATTACAACACACAATCACAAACTTTTTGGGACTAGGCCATAACCATGCACCATGTCATTTTAACTTTTAAAAGACATTGGATATTTTATTATGTTTGAAAATTTGCTAATGCAATTATCAACTCATAATAAAATTTATCCTACTTCTATATCACATATAAAATAGAGAAAACCTATTTTTTATCACGATCTTTCGCAAGTGGCTCTGAGAACACTGTAGGGAAATCTCGTATGCCAAATGGCATATGCGCAACGGAAAATAGGATCCCTTCCAAGTGATCCATGCGAAAGCAAACGCGTATAAAATAAATTTCTCTAAACCCTGCCTCTCTTCTAGGAGAGGATTACCTTTGTTGCGTGCCCTTGTTAATCCCGCTTATCCTTTCGGTTTGTTGGATCTTTAGCACGTTCAAGTGTCCGTGCCTCTATACGTATCCACACGAGCACGCTCTTGTCTCACAAAAGAAAAATATAGGAGCTCTCCTTTACTTCTTGCTAGAGAAGTCCATAAAGGAGAGGAAGAGAGGAAAAAGGAGAAATGAAGATGAAGACTCCTCTTCTTGCTAGACTACACTCACAAACCCACACAACTAAAGCTTCCACCAAGCTCTCTCACCACTAACACAACCAAAGCTTCCACCAACAACAAAAGCCAATCCTCTCTTTGGCCACTTAGGTGTCTTTTATAGGGTTGGAAAAACCCTTTCACCTCCACATTCAATGCAATCCATTGCATTGAGACATATCCTTGTTTGGTGGCCACTTAAGGAGACAAAACCATTTTGTTTCCTTCAACCTTAACTAGCTTAGGTGGATGCTTAGGTGGCATGCTTATGTGGCATGCTTATGTGGCATTCTTATGTGGCATTCATGCATGTTGAATTAATCTTATTAATTCAATTAAGCTTATGTTATCATATTGAATTAATCTTATTAATTCAATTAAGCTTATGTTATCATATTGAATTAATCTTATTAAATCAATAAGGTAACATATTGAATTAATCTCATTAAATCAATTAGCTAAAATTCTCATTAAGCTTAAAGTCCAAAAACCATTTTGTACTTAAGCTTATTCCCATATTATTCTAGTCAAACTAGAATACTCTAATTCCTCTAATTATCATGCTCTTTGTGTGTGACCCTATAGGCTCTCAAAACGCGTTGGCGGTGGATCTAAACTCTTTTAGATACACAAGCAATGAGCGGCATCTAGCAATACATCATTACTACCCAAATTCTGAGATAAGTCAAGATCCGACTAACCTTTCCGTGACTACTATAATATATGACCGTGTCCTTCTATCCTTGATATCAGTTGATCAATGAGGCATAGACCGTGTCATCCTCGATCAATCTATGTGTTTCTTGATCCACAGTAAACTAACTCAAACAAATGAGCTCAATATCTCATATTGACTCATTCGAGCATGGCCATGCGTTTTAGTAGTTCTACTCAATCAAGACCGATATCACTCCGTCATATGGAAGGGATAGATCCCATCTACATCACTCACATCCCTCCGCATAATTTGTTACATACCCGATGTCGCCTTTATGGTCCACCTACAGGGTGGCGTTTGTGATACCAAAGTACATAACTCCTATGTAGAGGAACCAGTAGTGACTTCTTATTCATACCAATAGTCACATGAGAAAGTTTATGACACTCATATAACGATCCATGAAACTTTCTCATGGCGGGTCAGTTCAGTATATATTCTCCAATATATACCCATGTGTCAACTTGATATCATATATCCATGACTTATGAGATCAAGTCATCAATTGACCTACATGCTAGTCTTTATGTATTAATATTGCCCTTGCATATTAATACTCGACTAGGAACATTTAGGAAAGTGTTCTCTACAGCCTCTCATAATCAATTCTGCCAATTGATGTGCTGTAGATAAGAACCTACTTTTCTAGGGCATTATTATATTTAAATTAGCTGGCACAAGCAAGATGTAAATATAATAACCAATCCTTTGCCTTTACAGAATATGATACAAAATGTTCCCTATTCAACCATCACATGATTGGTTCTAGGGCTTTAACTAACAATTCATACAAACTAGCTATAATTCTTGCGGGACAAGATCCACATCATACTAAGCCTTGAGTTAGCTTTGGCTAAATCGCCCAAGACTTACTACGATCGGTGAGTAACACATTACCGATTACATCTCTATGCAACTCTTGTTTATAGGATAAAGACCCACATTTACAAAAGACCTTGAGTTAGCATTGGCTAAATTGCCCAAGATTTAGTGTAAATGTGATCTTATCCTATCTTTCCAACGATTGGAATATGCCTATAGTTCTACTCGATCAAATTGAGTTAACTAGTTTTACTCAATCTAATTGAGCTTACTCTAACCCAAGTCATGATAGGCGGGACCAAGATTGTCCCTCCGCACCCTACCAAGATAATATGCGTTGCTCTGCTTTGGCAGATTCAACAACTACAAATGATCAAGGTAGTGATGGGTATCAAGGACTAGGTAGGCATTTACGAGTTGATTCGATTAAGATCTAATCTAATCGTAATGTGTATCATATACGCATTAAGGCCTTTATTATCCTATATTAGCACGCATCACATACATACAAGCATTATTCTAGCATGCATCATATACATACAAGCATTATTCTACTAGCATGCATCACATACATACTAGCAAAATCAAATATATATATATATATATATATATATATATATATAGATATATATATATATATATATATATATATATATAGATTCAACAACTACAAATCATCGAGGTAGTGATGGGTATCAAGGACCTGGTAGGCATTTACGAGTTGATTCGATTAAGATCTAATCTAATCGTAATGTGTATCATATACGCATTAAGGCCTTTATTATCCTATATTAGCACGCATCACATACATACAAGCATTATTCTAGCATGCATCATATACATACAAGAAAAATATCCTAGCATGCATCATATACATACAAGCATTATTCTACTAGCATGCATCACATACATACTAGCAAAATCAAATATATATATATATATATCAACATATATATATATATATATATATATATATATATATAATTTACTGTGATGTGGTCATGGCCCTACTACGATCTTCTCAAGACAATGAGAAGATCGGACGGTCAACCTAGGGCTAGCGGCTTCTCCAAGCGCTTCCTTTGACCGCCATGTGTCGTCGACACCATTCTCATAACTTCGTCTACAAGTGGACTTTCCACCGCTCCATTTTGTACATTAAAATATGAAACTCGAGTTACATTGGAGTCTAAAACTATTTACAACTAGAATTTCAAAAGAAGAGGTATGACGCGCAGGTCGCATACACTATACAACATGCACAACCACAAAAACGGCACACGGGTCGTATTATGAATCACAACACATCATAATTCAATCAAATTGGGGTCATTAGGCCATGACAATCACAGAATTATACATAATTCTAAATTATGTATTTTTACAGAAAATTTCTATAATTTTTCCTATTTTTTTTTCAATTTTATGAGTCACCTCTCCGTAACGGTCCCGCTAAGTGATTTCCGGGAGCGATCGCGGGACAAGACCCCTTTCGGGGATAGGGGCAGCGCCCCTACTCACAAAATAAACTTTACGAGTGTTCCTACTACAATCTTACAGTGACTTAAGTCGCTGTCCCAAAAACCAAAATGAGAACTCACCGTTTCGGAGAGTTTTTCTCGATGGTTGAAGCCTACAAGTGTCCCAACACTCGTTGCTTCGACTCTTCGAGAAAAATACCCAAATATTCTATAAAAATAGGAAATTTACAGAAACATAAAAATCTATAATTTTTATATCTAATATAAAAACTAAAAAAATGAAACACATACATGCTTCGCACGTGGCTCTGATACCACTGTTGGACTTTCCGAGACGTAAAAACCGCTTTTTGCGTTGCGGAAACCTCGGAAGCCCCGACCACGGATCCGTGCGAAGATGTATTAAAACTAAAACAAGTATGTGTTTTCTAAAAACCCTAGATCTACCTTAGATTAAGAAGGTGAGATCATTACCCTCAATGCGACGCCCTTCGCAAATCCCGCTCGTCCAAAAGCTTCGTCGGAACTCAAGAGCGTCAAGTGCACACTCCTCTATTGGTATCCACACAAGAAATAGGTGCATAAAAGTAATCTTGAGTGTGCTAGCACTCCTTAGATGCTCACGGCAAGATGAGGAAGAAAAGGGAGAGAGCTTGAGAGAGTGATCCAAGGAAGAAGATGAAGTTGGAGAGTAACTCACCAAATCAATTTCACCATCAAATGGAGTAAAGTGGCCGGCCACAATAAGGTTTGAGAGGTTACATGCATGCATGTAACTCCAATGGCTCTTGGTCTCCCTCATGAGGTGGCACCACATGATAAGTCAATGATGATGTGGAGCATCATCATTGGCCGGCCATGCCAAGTCATCATCATGACATGACATTTGGTCAAGTCAAACTTGACATTTCATCTTCCTCTCAAGTCAAGTCAAACTTGACCTCTTATCTCCCATGGTTGATCAAATCTAACCACTTGACTCAAGTGAATTTAATTTAAAGAATCTCTATTCATTAATTTAAATTGATTTGATGAATCAAATCTAAATTAGACTCATTCAACACTTGAATCAAATTGAGTCCAACTCAATTAGTCTAATTAGGATTACTCTTAATCCAATTTGGTTCATCACATGAACCTAATCCTCATGGTTCATCATATGAACCTAATCTCCATCTAATTTCCCTTTGTGTTTGACCCTATAGGTTCTTGTAACATTGGCAATGTCCCTAAACTGATTTAGGAACAAAAGCAATGAGCGGTATCTAGCAACACATCATTATTACCCAAGTTACAAGAATGTTAACCTCCAACATCAGCTTTGTGACTACTAATTGTGACTCTCACAATATGTGACAATGTCCCTCTATCCTTGACATCTAGATTGACCAATCGAGGCATAGACCATGTCATCCTCGGTACAATCTATATCTTGAACTCCAAGTAGACTCACTCTAATCAAATGAGCTCAATATCTCATATTGACTCATTTGGGCATGGCCATGCACTTCGTGGTCTCACTCTATCAAGAATAACGATGTCACTCCCATCATATAGGAGGGATAGATCCCATCTACATCACTCACATCCCTCCGCATAATTTGTTACATACCCAGTAATCGCCTTTATAGTCCACCCATTTACGGGTGACGTTTGACGAAGCCAAAGTATGCAACTCCTTATGTAGGGAACCATGGTGACTTCAGGTCTAAGGACTAATAGTCATATTAATAGCCACATGAGAAAGTATATGACACTCATATAATGATCCATGATACTTTCTCATGGAGGGTCATTCAGTATACATTCTCCAATGCATACCCATGTGTCAACATGATATCTCATATCCATGACTTGTGAGATCAAGTCATCGTGTTGACCTACATGCTAGTCTCTACGCATTAACATTGTCCTTGAATGTTAATACTTGACTATGAATGATTAAGAGTAGTGTTCTCTATATCATCTCATTATCGATTCAACCAATCGATTGATATAGATAAGAACCTACTACTCAAGGACATTATTATATTTAGTTATTTGGCACCAATACAAGTAAATATAATAACCATGCCTTTATAAATAGGAATATGATACAATAAAGTCCATACAACAATCATCACATGATTGGCTCTAGGGCTTTCACTAACAGCACCCACTGTCCAACATCCATTGATCCTAGAATGTTTTAGCCTAGGAATCATCTCACCCTTTCTACATGATCAAACATGTTATCCTTATAGGTTTTGTGAGACGACTTCAATTTTAACTTGATTAACTTTAGTGATTTCAAGATAGTCAACCTTTGGTTAGATTCAGATTTAACCTTTACATCGTTAAGTAAGCTTTTTGAGAAAATGGCTTCTAGGTCGTGGCGAGGCACAGAGGCCTTCTTTGATCGGAACAACGACCACTTCCTTAGACAAAGCCAATTTCAAGAAAATATTCACTGAAGTCACTTAGGGTTATTTCCTAGTCTAACTAGTTTAGGATGTGGCGAGGTAGCTTTAGCTAGTTCAACTTAGTTGAGTGTACCAAGCTAGATACGCCTTATCTAACTCGGACACACAAGATCTCATTTCCCTAATGTACTATCATCTCGTCGTGTCCTGATACTATGTTATCAAGGTTGACTAACTATTGATCCTATCTAGCTGTTCTAAAAGTTAAAACAAAAAATTAACTAAGCATGCAAAACTAAATCAATAAGTAGAGCAAACAAGTTTAGTACTAGCTCCCCTTGGACCATTGAACCGATGTTGTCTCTCCATATATTGGATTTGGTCCTTGGGAACCAAGTACTTGGTTGATCTTAATTGTGAATTCAAAAAGGTCTTAGGGACCCATGCTTGGACTTTTTGTCTATTTCGACTAACAATTGACATGTACAATTTGTTTGTTGTAGTTGATCTAATCTAAGTCCAACCTTATTGTACACGACCCTTTGCGATCCAAGTAGTAGGTCAAGACCCTTGGATCCCAAAGTAAACCTTTCCAATGTTTTCCTAAGCTCTTGAACTTGTCCTTTCAAGAGAGAATTCTCTTCCACAGGTTCAACTTGAGTTCAGTTTCCCTCTTGAACTTGACTAGTTGAAGAGGTTAGGGAGACCTCATGCTTAATAAGTTTGACCTCCTTAACTAGGGTCTCAACCTTGGACTTGGACTTATCTAACTTCTTAGTTAAATATTTAATTGCACTATACAAAGTACTAATTAGAGATCGACTCACCTTGATTGAATCTTTTGAACTGGATGCGGATCCGTGGATTGTCTTGAATTGAAGTTCATAGTCGGATCCGAAGTCAGAGTCAGTCTCGGACTCATAGTTCGTGTCAGGTTCGGATTCGTCTTCAGGCTCGATCGGCTTGGCCATGAATGCTAGATTGTTGAGTTTGTCTTCTTCTTCCGACGACTCTTTCCAAGTTGCATCGATGGCCCATCTCGAAGGGTTTAGCACTGATAACTACCATTTTGTCGGATTATTTGTGTCCTTAATATTACTATTTTAATCCTCTCATGTGTTTAATTGTTGATTATTTGTATGTTTTATGAGTTGGATATATATTTTTGGACCTTAGTGTAAATTCTCCTAAATTTTGGACTTATATGTAAATTTTACATCTTAATTGTAGGAGATCAAGATGAACCACTGGACTAGACTCAAGTTAGATCAAATATGGATTCATCTAGGGCTAGAAGGATATTTTAAGCTGGATCAATCTGGACCATTCATCAAGATCAAGGGCAATTCAATCAAGAGATAAGATCTAAGCGATATGGACCATCCGATGCAAGCGGCTTGATTCTGAGCCATTTATCCAGATTTGGAGAGATCCGGTCCATACATTTAGAACTGGACATCTTAGCTTTTCATCCAGATTCGACCGATCATGATTATCTATTCAGATGGATCATATCCATCCATTTAAAGTCAGAGAATTCTCAGCCGTTGTATGCACAACCCTTAATGGGATTAATCAACTTCATTTAGCCCTAGGTTTAATGGATGGCTAGAATTTGATGTGCTTAGATCGGACGGTCAAAGAAATTTCTTTTAATAAATCCATCTTCTTCCCAATCATCCCCATCGCGCAACAGAGCTTCTTCCTTCCATCGTGCGAGTGCCACCACCATTCCTCACTTCCTTCCTGCCGGTCGGCCCAGAAGAGGAAGATTCTCCTTCTCACGGTGGCCGGTGGTCTCCTCCACCTCTCCTACCCGTCGGCCGAAGTATCTCCATTCGCTGATCACAAGGCGGCACTTTGCCCCCCTTCACCTCCCACAATCGCCCGACGGCTCCGCCATCTTCACCGCCGCTGTGCCATCTCTTTCGCTCCGAGCTCTATCACCGCCGATCACCGGAGTGGGGATTCCCCTCCGATTTCATCTCCTTCACAGCCTTCTGCAGCTCCTCCATCGTCGGCCAGCCCCTGTTCCAGCTCCGGCTAGTCCCAATTTCAGCATTGTTTTGTAGTTTTTCCAGGTAGCTTATGTTCCAGTAGTAGCTTCAATTGATGTGTTTTGATTGTCTTTTGATTTAGCTTGTTTAATGTTTATTGAATGTTTGTAGTAGATTCAATCCTCCACATTTAGAATTGCACGTATTTAGGTTAATTTGTTTTGTGCACATGTAGCGTTTGGTTAAATGCTTCTTAGAGTAATTAGGTTATAGTTCATTAGATTAGATTTATTTTCATGATTTACTTTAATTGCTCTCTTTTAATCATGTTCATGCAGTAGATTTCGTTGATGCATTGCTTATTTCATTAGGTTGTTAGTTAAATCTTTTCTTCCCTTGAGCCTTAGCAGCCGCACCCACCTTGCCTCCACCCACTTTCCTCCACGGATTCGAGGAGGAACTGCTTCATTGAGAAATTTTGGTGACATCATCCATCTCACAGCTCATCCACCTTTTTCTTTGGATTCGAGGAGGAGTCCGCCCCAACAACACTTCTTCGAGCTCAACCGGATCTGCAAGAGTTCGGAGTATCCATCAAACTACTGGATTCAGAAATTTGCACCATCCCACGTCCACTACCGTTTGTAGAGTCTCGATCGAGCTTCGTTGGACTTAGCCGGAGGACCTTGGTCATTCACCGGGCCTATCTTGGGTTGATCAGATTATTTCCTTTTCCAGTTTTTGTTGCTTTACTTCCTACATTGTTTGATTTAGTTGTTGCATGTTAGTTTAGGATTTTAATTACCTTGCAACTGTAGGTTAGATCTCAAATCTCAAACCCCTATCTTCATTAGAAAACCCAAAGCAATAATTAGAAATCCTAAGTTTAGTATTCTGTCGATTACACTCGTTGAGAAATAATTCGGGTCATTCACTATGCTATATTAGTGTAGTTAGGGGGTTCGGTAATTAATTTGAAACAGTACCACGACACAAATACTGTGCATATCAAATTTTTCCATCATTGCCAGGGAGTGTAATGATGCTTGGTAGACTTAGGATTGTTTGTCCATCTTTCTAAAAAAAATCAAAATTCAAAACTTTTGTTGAGGGCTTAATTCTTTTATGTCTTGTATATCCATGTGTTATATTTTGTTTGCTTCCTGTATCTTTTGATATTGTTTGTTAGTGTTTCAGGAAAGAATAGGAAATTTCTTTAAACATGGATCCCTATTATCAGAGATTAGGAGGCTTTCATCAGGCTTATGATTCAGGGATTAATAGAACCGTCAGGGAACTCATCGCACCAGATGTTGCTAGTTAATCATTTTGCATTCAGTTGCCTGAATTAACTGTGGATGTTGAACTCTTTGAAATTGAACATTTTCTTCCGAAATTCCATGGTCATGCTAGCGAAGATCCAATTAGGCACTTACAGGAATTTTATATGGTATGCTCAGCAATGAAGCCACGAGGTATATCACTGGAGGATATTATGCTCAGAGTATTTCTATTCTCTTTATCAGACAGGGCAAAAGATTGGATCTATTATCTTCCTCCTGGCTCTATTACATGTTGGAGTGAAATGAAGAGAGTCTTTTTGGAAAAGTTTTTCCCTGTATCCAAGAAAAAAGAAATTCGAATGAGCATTTGTGGTATTGAGAAAATGATAGGAGAGACTCTATATGAGTATTGGGAGAGATTCAAAAGATTGTGTGCTAGTTGCCCCCATCACCAGATTAGCGATCACATACTCATCATACACTTCTTTGATGGATTATTTATTATGGGCAGGTGTATGCTTGATGTAGCTAGTGGAGGGGCCCTAATCAACAAGACTCCTGCTCAGGCTAGAGAACTTATTGAGGTCATGGCTGCGAATTCACAACATTCTTATCAGCCTCCACCAACATTTCAAAGGTTGTCTCTTGAGTTGCAGAATATCCCAATGCTTAATAGCCCACAGCAGTCCCAGCAGATGCAAGCATAAGGATTTATTCAGCCTTTGTTAGAGACCATTTCTCTGGATATCGATGCGCTAGAGGAGATGGATTGTGGAGTATGTGATAGCCAAGTTTATGATCCTGCTACTCTACAGGACTCCAATATTTCTATGTGCTACGGTAGTGAAGTTGTGGATGATGTGGATGTTATTGTTGATAAGAGTGCAGATATTATTGTATATGATACTGTTACTCCTGATATTGTTAATGTTGCACATGATATTTCAGATGTAGCAGATATTGTTACTTATATTGAGGTTGATGATGTTGTAAAGGAGACAGTGTCTGTAGAATTGTTATGTTCAGATCTGCAACTACCTGATAAGCTTGACCAGAATTGCTCTGATGATATCAAGATGATTTCTATAGGAGTGATGGATAGCTGGAGAGCCCCAGATTGGACACTCCTATTACAGCCTAAGCCTCCCATATTTCTGCTGAACAAGACCCCAACACCAAATATAGTATTCCAGCATCCAGACTGGTTGATCCAAATAAATCATCTCCGGCCGCCTGAGATAGCCTTTCAGAAGACGATAGTGAAAGGAGTGGAGTTTATCTTAGCTCTTATGATTCTACTTCTGGGTTGGATTTTACACTAGAATTATTCTCATCCACCTAGAAGAACCTTCACAAAGATGATGATGGAGGGAGCTAGACTTTAGACGCTCACTTCCACTCGATCCACTCTACTCCCAGCCTGGCTACTACTCCTGAACCGCCTCCAACCGCCAGGACCCCAGGGGAGTTCATTCCTTTTTTATCTTCTTTTCTTTTCCTTATATACATTTCTTTTACTTCATTTGTTTTTATTTTAGTTGTTATGTTTTGGTTGTTGAGTTTTTGTTTTGTCAGTTTTTCAAATAAATTTTCTATGCATTCCTTTATATCTTCTTAGAAGTCATGAAAGTTAGTTAAATTTGATTTTCGAGTTTCAGGGATTTATTGTCATGAATGGATTATTTTATTTCATGTGGTTACTACTTGGTGATGGATTCTATATTTATAGACTGAATTGATTACTTTTGTTTACCTAGTGAGGATTGAGCTTATTTTTATTGCTTGTGTGTGGTGCACTTGTGGTTCTTGTAACTCTAGAACTTGCTTTGATTCTTTCGAGACCACATAACAATAGGATTGCATGATTATTATGAAGGCAATCACATTTGTTTTCCTTCACTTCTTTTATCATCACATGTTTATTTGAATAACATTCTAGTCATTCATCCTTACATTTCTTTTTCCTTCCATTACTTTTTTCTCCATTTCTATTTTTGGATGTGGAGTACTTGGATGATCCATGATGAGTGTTTTTCCCAGGATGGATAAATATTTAAGTGTGGGGGAGAGAGTAGCTCAGGGAAATTTAGTGTTAGCATAGGCAAGTAAATTGGAGCTTGATCACCATTAGAAAAAAGTGAGTTTGTTTACCATGCTCTTTATCTTTTTGTGAAAATTTTGACATGTGGTGCCATTTATTTTTATTTATGTGTGATAGTATTTTTGTTAATGACATCCCTTGTTGCAGTTATTGAGAGATTTATTGTATATCATGAGTAGTTTTGTATTGAAGAATGTAATAAGGGTTGTTTACATGTTTATTGGGTTGGAATAAAAATTTTGAGGCAATGCTTTTTTGTACTCATCTATGTAGCATTCCAGTATTTTCCATATCTTCTTGCATTTCTTTAGCTATTTCTTACCTTTCTTTCCTTTCGCACATATTATCATTTTTCTTGTATTCATGTTTCCCTTACATTCTTAATAAGCCTTTAGTGATTGTGCATTCTTATGTGTATATAATGGTGAAGGTAGAATAAAAGCAAGCATATGGTAGTTCATAAACCATGAGTAGCTTGAGTGAACTCCACTATTACATGCTTATGAGAGCGAGAGAAACCACCACTTACCTTGTGAGGCTTAGTCATTCTCAGTCTATTCATAATGGATTGAAGTTACCTTGTTTGTTAACCTATGTAAGATTTGAATCCATGATTGCTTGAGTCTTTGAGAGTTGACAATCCTAGGTAACTTTCTTTCACGATTTTTTATGTATGATTTGGAATTGCTAGGGAAATATATCTTTAATTGTTTTTAGTTTTACTTACTTGCTCGAGACGTGCAAGAATAAGTGTGGGAGAATTGATAACTACCATTTTGTCGAATTATTTGGGTCCTTAAAATCACTGTTTTAATCCTCTCGTGTGTTTAATTATTGATTATTTGCATGTTTTATGAGTTGGATATATTTTTGGATCTTAGTGTAAATTCTCCTAAAATTTTGACTTATATGCAATTTTACATCTTAATTGTAGGAGATTGAGATGAGCCACTGGACTAGACTCAAGTTAGATCAAATATGGCTTCATCTAGGGCTAGAAGGATATTTTAAGCTGGATCAATCTGGACCGTTCATCAAGATCGAGGGCAATTCAATCAAGAGATAGATCTAAGCGATATGGACCATCCGATGCAAGCGTCTTGATTCTGAGCCATTTATCTAGATTTGGAGAGATCTGGTCTATACATTTAGATCTGGACATCTTAGCCTTTCATCCAGATTCGACCGATCGTAATTATCTATTCAGATGGATCAGATCCATCCATTTAAAGTCAGAGAATTCTCAGTCGTTGGATGCACAACCCTTAATGGGATTAATCAGCTTCATTTAGCCCTAGGTTTAATGGACGGCTGGGATTTGATGGGCTTAGATCGGACGGTCACAGAAATTACTTTTAATAAATCCAGCTTCTTCCCAATCATCCCCATCGCGCAACAGAGCTTCTTCCTTCCATCGTGCGAGTGCCAACGCCATTCCTCCGCCTTCCTCGCCGGTCGCCGAAGAGGAAGGGGATTCCCTCCTTCTCTGGTGACCGGTGGTCTCCTCCACCTCCTCTACCGCCGACAGCCAAAGTATCTCCATTCACAGCACCGGCAGCACTTCGCTCCCCTTCACCTCCCGCAATCGCCCGACGCCTCCGCCATCTTCACTGTCGCCGCGCCATCTCTTATGCTCTGAGCTCTATCACCGCCGATCACCGGAGTGGGGATTCCTTTCCGGTTTCATCTCCTTCACAGCCTTCTGCAGCTCCTCCATCGCCGGCCAACCCTTGTTCCAGCTCCGGCTAGTCCCAATTCCAACATTGTTTTGTAGTTTTTCTAGCTAGCTTATGTTCCAGCAGTAGCTTCAGTTGATGTGTTTTGATTGTCTTTTGATTTAGCTTGTTGAATGTTTGTAGTAGATTCAATCCTCCACATTTAGAATTGCACGTATTTAGGTTAATTTGTTTCGTGCACATGTAGTGTTTGGTTAAATGCTTCTCAGAGTAATTAGGTTGTAGTTCATTAGATTAGATTTAGTTTCATTCTTACTTTAATTGCTCTCTTTTTATCATGTTCATGCAGTAGATTTTGTTGATGCATTGCTTATTTCATTAGGTTGTTAGTTAAATCTTTTCTTCCCTTGAGCCTTAGTAGTCGCGTCCACCTTGCCTCCACCCACTTTCCTCCACGGATTTGAGGAGGAACCGCTTCATTGAGAAATTTCAGCGAAGTCCTCCATCTCACAGCTCATCCACCTTTTCCTTCGGATTCGAGGAGGAGTCCGCCCTGACGACACTTCTTCGAGTTCAACCGGTTCTGCAAGAGTTCGAAGTATCCATCAAACTACTGGATTCATAAGTTTGCACCATCCCACATCCACTACCATTTGCGGAGTCTCAATTGAGCTTCGTTGGACTTAGCCGGAGGACCTTGTCATTCACCAGGCCTATCTTGGGTTGATCAGATTATTTCCTTTTCCAGTTTTTGTTGCTTTACTTCCTGCATTATTTAATTTAGTTACTGCGTGTTAGTTTAGGATTTTAATTACCTTGCAACCGTAGGTTAGATCTCAAATCTCAAACCCCCATCTTCATTAGAAAACCCAAAGCAATAATTAGAAATCCTAAGTTTACTATTCTGTCGATTACACTCGTTGGGAAATGATCCAGGCCATTCACTATGCTATATTAGTGTAGTTAGGGGGTTCGGTAATTAATTTGAAACGGTACCATGACACAAATACTGTGCATATCAAGCACCGCCCAATCTCTATTTTACAATGGAGATGACTTCCGTTACTGGAAGGGTCTGATGGAGTGTTACCTTAAAACTCAAGTAGAGATGTGGATAGTCATCAAAACCGGGTTCACCCTTCCAACCAATGAATACTTGGACTGTAACATGTGGACCAATGCCATGAAGCATCAAGTGGAGGTCGATGTGAAAGCTACACAAATCCTACAATGCGGGCTCTCCAAAGAGGAACTCAACTGTGTCGGCCCTTTCATAAGCGCAAAAGACCTATCGAATAAGCTCATCGAGGTATACGAAGGGATGACTGACATGAAGGTTTGTAAGTGTGACCTTTTGTTAAATAAGTTATTTAATTTAAAAATGCAGGAACATGAGTCAGCCACTCAACTCCGTGCGAGGATCCACGACATCATTAACGGTCTTCATTCAATCAGATAAAAGTTGGAGAATAGGGGCATAATAAGGTATGCCTTGAACGCTTTTCCTAGGAACACCTTGTGGGCATCCATGGTTAATGCCTACAAGGTAACTAGAGATTTATCTAAAATTAGATTAGACGAGATTTTTTCAAAATTTGAATTGCACGAACAATCTTCCTAATGATTCATCCTTATGATTGAATGAGTTTTAGTTCACTTGTTGTACCATATAAGCACATTGAACTTAACTCATGTCCTAACATCTCACATGTGTCTAGAGTATATGGAAACACACACAAGTAGTTGGGAAGGGCAAACTTCGCTTCCCACTTCAACTCGGTCGCTTGTTCACGGCGATCCCTTCTACGTCCCCGGATAAAACAATTTATCCTTGACAAGAGGAATTGCCCAAGCAACCTTGTCATCGTCGTGCAATTCGATTAGAGTGGTCACTTGAACAAACTTGTTGTTCAAGCAACCAATCTCTATTCTACGAATAGTCGCGGAATAGACGATGTATGGATCACCGGCTTTTGTGTTTATGTTCGGGGTCCAAGTATATTTAGCCACAAAACAAAATATATATCATGCATATAATTGTAAAACAAGTATAAACATGTAACAAATGAAAATAGAGAATCGATATACCTCTCGATCTTCTATTGTATGACCTTCCTCCTTTCGGACGTCATGTGAGTGACGATCTACCAAAAGTCGAAGCTCCTAGATCACCAATCTTCCTTTCTTACTCGTCCCGAGCAAGAGGAAGAATAGAAACAAGAACCTTCTCCTTCCTTTAGCCAACCAACAAGCAACAAGCAACTTGCTTGCCGCCGACCAACAAGGAGAAGGGAGAAAAAGATGGTTGCCGGCCAAGAACTTCAAGGGAGAACCCTAAGCCTTAGATCCACCGGCCAAGGAGAAGGAGAAGAGCTACTTTGGACGTCAGCCAAGGGCTGGAAAAGTTGGTATGGGCGTCGGCCACCAATGGAGAAGAAGAAGACAAGGAAAGACTTTCCTTATTTGGTGTCGCCAAGCCCAAACTCTAATCCAAGCTTCTTGCCGCCAAAACCCTAATCCTATCTCTAATTGGATTGTTCTTGCCGCCCACCCCTTGCTCTCCTTTTATAGAGTTAGGGATAAGCCTTGTTTTAATCTTTACCATTGGTTCTAGGGATTTAATCTCAACCGTCGAATCTAGAGATTTAATCTCAACCATCGGATCTAGAGATTTAATCTCTACCTTTAGATCTAGAGTTTTGTTTCTATCCATTGGATCTAGGCTTCATGAGGTATTAATAGGCTACAATAAGGACCATGAGGAGGAGTTGGATCTTGGCCACCCAATGGATCAAGCTCACATAAAGTCTGATTCATTAATATAATCCAATCCACTAAAGGATTATCATTGATCTACCTCACCAATCCCCATAAGTTAATATGGGCTCCATATATTATATGTACATTTTCTCCCCATTTTTAAGATCTCGAATAATTAATTTACTGACCATTAATTAATCAACATCTAACTCCATGAGTAGTACCACTTAACCTTTTCATCATGTCAGACCAAGTCCACCTGCAGGGTTTACATGATGAACCTTATGAGCTCCTCAAGGGGACACCATCATCCTAATATATAAGACACGATTTCCTCCTATAATCAACGACACACTATATAAATAATATCATTTCCCAACTTACCGAGTCTATCGATTTATTCTATAAATCTCGCCCATTGGTAAATCAAAGAAATGAATACTAAGTATATGTGCCCGTTATTATATCGGGATTAAGAGTATGTATAATATAATATCCGAGGTCCGATTCGATTATGTAGTCAGCAATAAATCAAATCACCTCTAAGTCGATCCTGCTCAATACACACAAAGTGTACTAGTGTGATTTTATGGTCAAGACAAACCAATACCAAATCACACTACAACCATACCAATGGTTTGTCCAAAGTCATCTCAGTTGTGAGCCTATACTTATACTTTACAAGGAGTCGATAACATGATCTCTCGTGTGACACCACACACCATGTTATCTACAATGTAATGTATTAGACAATATGCATAACCATAAAAATGTGCAAACAATGATCATGTGATTCTTATTTCAAAATAAAGATGTTCATACAAAAGATAGACTTTTTAGTATACATCCCAACAATCTCCCACTTATACTAAAAGACTATGATGTCCTCAAACTACCATACATCTGATCCCCATTCCCTCCACATGCCTATCAAAAGTTCTCGCCGGAAGGGCCTTAGTGAAAGGATCTGCCAGGTTATCCTCCGATGCAATCTTGGCCACAACATCTTCTCCTCTCTTTACGATTTCTTGTATCAGGTGGTACTTGCGCTTTATGTGTTTACTAGCCTTATGGGCTCGTGGTTCCTTCGAGTTTGCAACTGCACCACTATTATCACAATAAATTGTGATAGTTCTGGGCAAACCAGGAATCACATCCAAGTCCATCAAAAAGTTCCTGAGCTACACAGCTTCTTTGGCCGCCTTAGAGGCTGCCACATACTCAGGTTCCATGGTAGAGTCCGCCACGCATTTCTGCTTGACACTCCTCCATACAATGGCTCCACCTCCCAAAGTAAACATAAAACCTAAGGTAGACTTACTGTTATCCCTGTCTGATTGGAAGTCGAAATCCGTGTAACCCACAGGGAGTAATTGGTCTGCCTGGTAAACTAGCATATAATCCTTAGTCCTTCTCAGGTACTTCAATATATGCTTTATCGCAGTCCAATGTCCCTGTTTTGGATTACTCTGATATCTGCTGACCATGCCCATGGCAAAGTAGATATCTGGTCTCGTACATAGCATCGCATACATGAGGCTTCCTACCGTCGAAGCATAAAGAACTGTCTTCATCTCCTTTATCTCCTCAGATGTTCTAGGACACATCTCCTTAGATAAAGGAACTCCATGCCTGAAAGGTGGAAAACCCTTCTTGGAGTTCTGCATGCTAAAACGATCCATAATCGTGTCTATGTATGAATCTTGGGATGAGCACAACATCCTTTTCCTGTGATCCCTTATAACCTTGATCCCAAGGATGTGTCCCACTTCTCCCAAGTCTTTCATATCAAACTGTTTGGACAACTATACCCTTACGTCCGATAACACCTTGATATTATTGTCAATCAATAAAATGTCATCTACGTATAGTACAAGAAATACCACTATGTTTCCGTCACATCTCTTGTATACACAAGACTCGTCCGGACTTTGAATAAATCCATAAGACTGGATCACCTCATCAAAGCGGATGTTCCAAAACCTCGAAGCTTGCTTCAATCCATAAATGGACCGATTAAGCTTACATACAAGATGCTCTTTGCCCTTCGCAATGATTCCCTCTAGTTGCTTCATATAGATGTTTTCCTCAAGACTTCCATTAAGGAAAGATGTCTTGACATCCATCTGCCACACCTCATAATTCATATGAGCTGCAATGCATAAGAGAATCCGAATAGACTTAAGCATGGCTACCGGCGAAAAGGTCTCCTCATAATCGATACCCTCTTTCTGAGTATACCCCTTCACAACAAGCCTCGCTTTGAAGGTCTCAACCTTCCCATCTATTCCTCTCTTTCTTTTGTATATCCACTTGCATCCAATGGTTTTTACACCATCGGGTGGTTCTACTAGCTCCCAGACTTGATTTGAATCCATAGATTCAATCTCAGTATTCATTGCACTTTGCCAAGATACTACATCTTTATCTTGGATTGCCTCGTCATATGTCCAGGGATCAGGTTCATGTTCGCTAGGGACCAAATCAGAAGATTCTCCCAAGAACATGAATCTATCAGGTTGTCTCACAACCCTCCCACTACGACGAGGTAACACCTGTGTATCCTCTGTGACACGCGGTGCAGTGACTTGTTGTATATCCTCTTATACCGGTGGTATTGAAGAAGTGACTTCCCCTTTTATTTCCTCCAGAACAATCTTACTCATGGGCTTGTGGTTCATCACATAGTCTTCCTCTAGAAATATGTCGTTCGTTCTAACGATCACCCTCTGATCTCTAGGACTATAAAACAAACCACCTTTCGTTCCTCTAGGATAGCCAATGTACATGCATACTTCTGTATGAGGTTCCAACTTACCAGCATCCACCTTCAGCACATGTGTTGGACTCCCCCATATCCGAATATGTCTTAGACTAGGCTTTCGCCCAGTCCACAATTCTGTGGGAGTAGAAGGCACTGATTTAGATGGAACCAAGTTCATAATGTACACTGTCGTATCTAGAGCATATCCCCAGATCGAATCTGGCAACTCAGAATAACTCATCATCAATCTAACCATCTCCATAAGAGTCCTATTCCTTCGCTCTACTACACCATTCTACTGGGGTGTGCCAGGTGTAGTCAATTGGGATTGAATCCCAACCTTTGATAAGTAATTCCTAAACTCTCCCAAGAGGTACTCACCACCACGATCAGATCGTAGTGTCTCGATACTTTTACCTTGACGTTTCTCCACATCAGCCTTGAATTCTTTGAACTTGTCAAAGCATTCAGACTTGGGGCGGATCAAGTAAATGTATCCATATCTCGAATAATCGTCTATAAAAGAGACGAAATACTCAAAACCACCTCTAGCCTGGATAGACATAGGACCACACAAATCAGAATGAACCAATTTTAACACATCTTTGGCTCTATACCCCTTTGCCTTAAAAGGCCTCTTGGTTATTTTACCCTCCAAGCAAGATTCGCAGTTTGAGAAATCTTCCACCACTAAAGAACCCAAAGGTCCATCAGCTATCAACCTTTAAATTCTTCTTAGGTTAATATGACCAAGCCTAAGATGTCAAAGATATGTTTGGTTCATCTTCGAAGGTTCTTTTCTCTTATTGGAATTAGAAGATGAATTATTTACTTCTATTTGCATCGTGGGAGCTTTTGGTTCAAGTGTGTATAGATTTCCTATCAATGCACCTGAACAGATAATGTTCCTATTCCTTTTTATAACAACTCTGTCATTAAAAGAAATAGAATATCCATCCATAAACAATTTAGAAATCGAAATTAAATTATTTCTAAATAAAGGTACATAAAGGCAATTCTTAAAAACCAAAACTTTATTTTTCTCAAAAGATAAATAAATGTCTCCCATTGCAACAGCCGCCACCTTTGTGGCATCGCCCAGGTATACGGTAATCTCCCCCTCAGCCAGTCGTCTGGTTTCCTAGTACCCCTACAAAGTATTGCAGACATGATCAGTGGCTCCTGTGTCTACACACCAGGTGCCGATAGATAACACCGCTAAACATGTTTCAACGACTAGACCAAAAGATATACCTTTGTTCTGCTTGCGGTTGGGGCAGTCCTTCTTCCAGTGTCCAGTTTGCTTACAAGTGAAGCACTTGCCTTTCAGCTTCTTCACTCCTCCCTGAGTTCCTCCCACCGCCTTTGTCCCAGTTTGTTTCTTCTTCTTCTTGCCTTTCGGCTTAGAAGTAGAAACCTTTTGGGTCACCATGGCATGCGCCTGAGCACTCTAACGAAATAGCCCCTCTGTCGCCTGGAGTTCTGTCAGAAGCTCCGCCAACGAATACAACCTCTTGTTCATGTTGTACTTCAGGCAAAACTACTCAAAACTCCTAGGTAGAGACTGGAGAATGATATCGACCTGGGTTTCCACATCGATCTCATCTTCGAGGACTTCCAACTCATTCAAATGAGTCATCATCTTGAGAACATGATCCCTCACGGGTGTTCCCTCGATCATGGTGATCGTCATCAAGTTCCTCATGGCTTCCTGCTAAGCAGCCCGATTCTGGTGTCTGAAAAACTCTTTGAGATTGAGCATCATGTCATAAGCAGTGGGCATGGCTTGATGCTGATGTTGCAGTACATTTGACATAGATGTCAAAATGTAACACCGTGCCATCTCATCGGCCTTTATCCAATTCTTATAATTCTCTTTCTCCTTTTCCCCAGTATCATCTACAGGCTTAGGAGGGCACTCTGTAGGGGATCGAATGGCTGGCTAGAGGGGGGTGAATAGCCCTCTTACAATGGATGTCGGAATTCTCTCGTTCGTTTGCTCGTCTACACAATCGTTAGCACAAGCGGAAGCATAAAAAATAAAGACAAAGCAATAAATGAAAACACAAATGCTAACAAGAAGATGTAACGTGGTTCACGGCTACACCACTAATCCACGGTCCGATTTGTCCAAGGTGAATCACTCCTCCAAAGCCAATCACTATTAGTCTCTCCTTTGCACCAAGCTAGGTGGAGGTAACCTTTACAATCAAGATCACTCTTCTTACAATAAGAATGGAGTAAAAACAAGTAAGAAGAGTTTAGAGCTTGTGGGGCACTAGGAAGTGTAAGGGATCGATATGGCCGGCTAGAGGGGGGTGAATATCCCTCGTACGTTGGACGTCGTAAATTGCTCGTCTACAAAACGTTAGCGCAAGCGGAATATACAACTATAAGTAAAGATAAGCAAAATATAAACAAGCAATACAAACACCGAGATATAACGTGGTTCCCGGCTACGCCGCTAATCCACGGTCCGATTCGTCCACGGTGAATCACTCCGCCAAAACCAATCACTATCGGTCTCTCCTTTGCACAAAGCTAGGTGGAGGTAACCTTTACAACCAAGATCACTCTTCTTACAATAGGATTGAAGTAAAGACAAGTAAGAAGAGTTTAGAGCTTGTGGGGCACTAGGAAGATTGTTTGGAGTATGAGCATTAGCCTCTCAAAGGCTTACACCCTCTCTTTTTATAGAGAGGGCTAACTTCTTCCCGTTTGCCGCCATCGATCATTGCCGCCCTTAGCGATCATTGCCATCCTAGCGGCCTCCGAACACGTCGGATCGGCCGACGTTGTAGTCAGCGGAACTCTTAGCGATCGTGATGGACCTCATCGATCATTCTTTCCATCGTCGGCGCGATCGGCTACGAGCGGTCTAATGGCGAACCCTTATTGACGGTCATTGCGCCTTGGATCGGTGATGTCTTCTTATCGATTGCCCGCGTATGGCGCGATCGGCTGGCCTAATCGATCGATCGTATACGGTCGAACTCACTCGACTCGGAAGCGATCATTGCCATGACATAGCGGTCGGCGGTGTCGAAAACCCATCAGACACTTGGCCAAATGGCCAAGTTTCACCTAAAACTACCCTTCCCGGGTTACAATCGCTCACTCTCATTTCGGAGTCCCTGCGCCTTGAAGTTCTCTTCGTTCTCGGCCCGTCCCTCGGCGACATCGAGCGCCGCGGCTCTGCAATGCTCGCCAGCGTCTCTTGCCTCGAAGTCTACTTCCTCGGCTTCCTCCAAGCTTCTCGTCGGCGGTCCCTCGGATGCTCCAAGCGCCACGGCTTCCGCAAAGCTATCCTTCACCGACTCAAGGCACGAGTCATGAGATGTGAAACTCGCCACGGCTCCATGTGCGAATTACTAAGTCCTGCACGACTTCAACGCACATATCACATCAACATATCAAACTAACTTAAACCCTTTGCCACACCATCAAAACCATATCACGGCAAGAGATTGCCCTAACAATCTCCCCCTTTTTGATGTGTGGCAATCCGTTTAAGTTAGGTAAAAACATTTGATATAAATTCTAAGGTAAGAAAGCATGTAAAGATAAACATGATATAACAACATGCAATTCCCCCTTAATCCATGAAACTCTCTATGCAAATTTTCTCCCCCTATCATATATTTCTCCCCCTAAAATATATTTCTCCCCCTAAAGTGATTAACTTAAACATACTTATTTCTCCCCCTTTGACACCATCAAAAAGATTAACACTAAGTTATAAGCTCATGGCATCAAGTATAATGGAGGAAAAATATGACAAGTTGATTTAAAGTTGGGTACCACTTGTTGATGGCATTAAGTATATTTCTACCACTTGTTGTAGGTTTACAAACTGAATTCGGCCTTCAATATTCTGATTTTCAGACCACCAGTCGACTGCTATCAGTATGGCAGTCGACTGGCACAAAGGAATCCAAATTTCTGATTTTCTGGACGAATTTCAGAAATGCATTATAAATTCCAGAAAATTTGAAAAATCATGAAATTTGGGGAACATATTTCTTTTAAGTATATCTATCAAGGAAAAATAGTTTTTCATGAAAACTCATTATATTTTCTTGTTTTTGCCAAAAATCCAAAAGTTCTAAAAACCACTAGGTTTTTGATCATTCTAGTATCAAGTTAGCTACCTAGTTTTGCATCCAATTGTTTCAAAACATGAATACATGTATTTTGAGGTAAGAAATTGTTTTGAAAACATATGAAATATCCAACCATAATCTTTGGGCAATATGTCTATGAATTAAACATAAGCCTTCCCCATGATTGGTCTATTATTGCTATTTTGATACTTTAAATGACCATCTAAATGCCATAGGCATTAGTGGACATTTGTATCATCCTAATATCTCACCCATGCTAAGTTTGCAATCAAGTTAGCCTATAGTGAGTGTGAGATGTATCCTAGGGGGTATTTGTATATACTTAACCCATATATTCATGCAATTCTATCATGGTTAAGTATCAACCTAACATTCTACATGATCATAATGACATATATCAATCAATTCTACATTATGATCATGAAACTCATGTATCCATCAAATAATAGTCATGCATTAGGTATTATATGATGATAATAACCAAAGTGTCACCTAAAGCATGACTTAAACCTATTTCTAGTGATAACGTGCCAAATTTCAAAATCATAAATCATGATTTAAAACATACATAGGAATTACAACAATCATCATGATTTAAGCATTATTACCTATTTATGGGTACGTTATCATCACCCAACACTATCTAAAAATGTTGTCCCGTCATCCTAAGTCAACCAAAATATGATATAGGTCAAGTTCATATGGTTGACTACCCTAGGGTTATTCTAACCCTTAAGGATGGATTTTGGAACCCAAAATAGATTCTTTCCTATTGGGTTCACTAAATATTCCTTGGGGATCCATTTCTTAGCAATTACTTTCTTTTTATCTTGTCCCCTAGCTATTAGGCATTTATAGGCCTTTTCATTTTTCTTCTCTTATATCCTAGGCCCTTCTTGTTAAAACTTGCCCTTTGGCTCCCAATTATCATGTTAAGGGTGTTGGAGCCTATAGTGAATTTCTCTAGGCTTTGTTAAATAATCTACCTTTTCCTTAAAGCCCTATTTTCATTTATACATGCATCACTAACATCCAAAGGCATATAATCATGTGAGCATGCATCATCTAAGCTAGAAGAAATATTATCATTTAAGCATGCCTTTTCTAATTTTTGTTCTAATTCCTTAATTTGTTCAAGCATGCATTTATTTTTCTTCTTTGCCCTAAATAAATCCTTAGTTAAACTAGAAATCATGGAAACTATCTTATGGGGTGAGAGATTCGTTACCATAGTTTCCATGTCCTCTTCTTCTTCGGATGATGAGGAGGTGGAAGCTCCCCCTTCATTTGAGCTCTCCCCATTTGAGCTTGATTCTTCATTTTCGGATGAAGAGCAATCCAAGTCATCAAAGGCCATCAAGGCCAAATTGGTGACAAAGGCATTCTCCTCATCCGATGATGATGAGGAGGATGAGGATGGGTCATCCCAAGTCCTTGCCTTGAGAGCCTTAGCCTTTCCCTTCTCCTTTGTTTTCTTCTCTTCTTCCTTTCTCTTGCTCCCCTTCTTCTTCTTCCTCTTCTCTTCTTTCTTTTTCTTCTCTTCTTTGCTTTTGTTTAGGAGGGGACAATTGTCCCTTATGTGCCCTTCTCCTTGGCAATTATAGCATATGACCTTCCCCCTTGGTCTTCTCATCCTATCATTAGATTTATCAAATCTAAAATTCTTAAATGCACGTCTTACCCTCCTTACCATGTAGGCTTCTTCGGTGCTATCCATGGAGGAGGAGGAAGATGCTTCGTCATCAGAGGAGGAGGTGATTTCCATCTTCTTCTTCCCCTTACTTGCCAATAGTGCTACTCCTCTTGAGGGTTGAATTTTAGGCTCCTCTTGTATTCCCTCAAGCCTAGTTTCGTGGAGTTCCATTGTTGAGAAGAACTCCTCCAAGGTGCTCACTTCTAAATTCTTTGAGATATAGAATGAGTCCACCATGGAGCTCCACTTTGAGGACCGGGGAAAGGCATCTATGGCCTTCATTACCATATCCCGGTTTGATAGCTTATCACCTACACTTGTTAGTCCATTTAAAATTTCTTTGAATCTAGAATGCAAAGAAATTACCTTTTCTCCCTTTTCAAATTTGATGTTGGATAGTTGGGAGCGGAGGAGATCTCTCCTTGCTAGCTTTGCCTCGGATGTGCCTTCATGAAGCTCAATTAGCTTCTCCCACATCTCCTTGGCGCTTAGGCATTCTCCTATTCGGTTGATCTCTTGTTGAGGGAGCACATTGTAGAGATGGTGCTTGGCTTTGGAGTTTGCAAGGTGCTCCTCTCTTTGCCTCTTGGTCCACCTAGATTTCTCTATTGGCTTCCCTTCTTCATCCCTAGGCAAAACGAACCCAGATTCCATTGTAATCATTATATCAAAACTGCTTTAAAAATACCTCCATTCGCTTCTTCCACTGCGAATTCTCCTTCAAACTGGAGGATGGATGTTGGAGCCGCCATTTTGATGTAGGGCTTGTTGCGCGGTTAGTCCTGACAAGCAACTCGCCTCTGATACCACTTGTAAGGGATCGATATGGCCGGGCTAGAGGGGGTGAATAGCCCTGACGTTGGACGTCGTAAATTGCTCGCCTACAAAACGTTAGCGCAAGCGAATATACAACTATAAGTAAAGACAAGCAAAATATAAACAAGAAATACAAACACCGAGATATAACGTGGTTCACGGCTACGCCGCTAATCCACGGTCCGATTCGTCCACGGTGAATCACTCCGCCAAAACCAATCACTATCGGTCTCTCCTTTGCACAAAGCTAGGTGGAGGTAACCTTTACAACCAAGATCACTCTTCTTACAATAGGATTGAAGTAAAGACAAGTAAGAAGAGTTTAGAGCTTGTGGGGCACTAGGAAGATTGTTTGGAGTATGAGCATTAGCCTCTCAAAGGCTTACACCCTCTCTTTTTATAGAGAGGGCTAACTTCTTCCGTGCTTGCCGCCATCGATCATGCCGCCCTTGGCGATCATTGCCACTACAACGGCCTCGAACACGCGTCGGATCCCGATCGTTGTAGTCCACGGAACTCTTGGCGATCGATAGACCTCATCGGGCCGATCGCCGCCTCCGTAGTCGACTGCCCAGTCGGCTACGAACGGTTCTGTGGTCGAACCCTTATCTATCGATCATTCGCGAATGATCGATGGTCTTGGCGATCGCCACGATGGCGATCACGCACAATCGATCCAATGATACCGGTCGAACTCACTGGAGAGCACGATCGACCGCCATGACATGGCGATCGGCGTGTGTCGAAAACCCATCCGACACTTGGCCAAATGGCCAAGTTTCACCTAAGAGCTACCCTTCCTGGGTTACAATCGCCACTCTCATTTCTGAGTCCTCGCCGGTTCTCTTCGTTCTCGGCCACGTCCCTCGGCAGCATCAGGCGCACGGCTCTGCAATGCTCCTTCGCGTCTCTTGCCTCGAAGTCTACTTCCTCCGGCTTCACTCCAAGCTTCTCGTCCGGCGGTCCCTCAGATGCTCCAAGCGCACGGCTTCCACAAAGCTATCCTTCACCGACTCAAGGCACGAGTCATGAGATGTGAAACTCGCCACGGCTCCATGTGCGAATTACTAAGTCCTGCACGACTTCAACGCACATATCACATCAACATATCAAACTAACTTAAACCCTTTGCCACACCATCAAAACCATATCACGGCAAGAGATTGCCCTAACAGGAAGATCACTTAGAGCATAAGCATTAGCCTCTCAAAGGCTCACACCCTCACTTTTTATAGAGAGGGCTGATTTCTTCCCGTTGGCCGCCACCAGTCGACTGCTGCCCTTAGCAGTCGACTACCGTCACTACAATGGCCTCCGAACACGTCGGATCCCAACCGTTGTAGTCCAACGGAACTCTTGGCAGTCGACTGATGGACCTCACCAGGCGACTGATGCCTCCGTAGTCGACTGCCCAGTCGGCTACGAGCGGTCTCAGGTTCGCGATATCCTTCGGCGATCGCCATTCCATAGCGATCACTGGGCATAAACCCATCATCGGATACCGAGAACTCACTGACTCAGAAGCGGTCGTGACATGACATGGCAATCGGTGGTGTCGAAACCCATCCGACACTTGGCCAAATGGCCAAGTTTCACCTAAGAGCTACCTCCCGGGTTACAATCGCCACTCTCATCTCTGAGTCCTCGCCTTGAAGTTCTCTTTTGTTCTCGGCCACGCCCCTTGGCGAAGATCGACGTGCGACCGCAATGCTCCTTCGCCTCTTGCCTCAAGTCTACTTCCTCCGGCTTCACTCCAAGCTTCTCGTCCGGCGGTCCCTCGGATGCTCCAAGCGCACGGCTTCCGCAAAGCTATCCTTCACCGACTCAAGGCACGAGTCATGAGATGTGAAACTCGCCACGGCTCCATGTGCGAATTACTAAGTCCTGCACGACTTCAACGCACATATCAAATCAACATAATACACTAACTTAAACCCTTTGTCACACCATCAAAACCATATTACGGCAAGAGATTGCCCTAACAATCTCCCCCTTTTTGATGTGTGGCAATCCGTTTAAGTTAGGTAAAAACATTTGATATAAATTTTAAAGGAAAGAAAGCATGTAAACATAAACATGATATAGCAACATGCAACTCCCCCTTAATCCATGAAACTCCCCCTTAATTTCTCCCCCTATCATAATTAACTTAAACATAATCATTTCTCCCCCTTTGACACCATCAAAAAGATTAATACTAAGTTATAGACTAATGACATCAAGTATAAAGAGAAACATACATTAAAATCAGTCAAAACCTGATAAAATCAGTTATCAGACTTGTTCATGATCCATCACGATTGCTATCGGTATGGCAATGATCGCACAAAGGAATCCGAATTTCTGATTTTCTGGATGAATTTCAAAAATGCATTATTAATTCTAGAAAATTTGAAAAATCATGAAATTTGGGGGAACATATTTCTTTTAAGTATATCTATCAATGAAAAATAGTTTTTCAAGAAAAATCATTATATTTTCCGAGACTTGCCAAAATTCTAAAGGCTTTAAAAAACACTAGTTTTTGAGCATGTTAGTATCCATTTTATCACCTAGTTTTGTATCCAATTTTTTCAAAACATGAATACACAGATTTTAAAGTAAGAAATTGTTTTGAAAACTTATGAAATATCCAACCATGATATTTGGGCAATATGTCTATGAATTAAACATAAGCCTTCCCCATGATTGGTCTATTATTGCTATTTTGATACTTTAAATAACCATCTAAATGCCATAGGCATTAGTGGACATTTGTATCATCCTAACATCTCACTCATGCTAAGTTTTCAATCAAGGTAGCCTATGGTGAGTGTGAGATGCATCCTAGGGGGTATTTGTATATACTTAACCCTTGTATTCATGCAATTCTATCATGGTTAAGTATCAAACTAACAATCATCATGATCATAAAGGAATATGTCAATTAATTTTACATTATGATCATGAAATACATGTATTCATTGAATAATAATCATGCATTAGGTATTATATGATGATAATAAGCAAAGTATCACCTAAAGCATGATTCAACCCTATTTCTCATGATTACGTGCCAAATATTAAAATCATAAATCATGATTTCAAACATACGTAACAATTACATTAATCATCATGATTTATGCATTATTATCTATTTATGGGCACGTTATCATCACCCAACACTATTAAAAAAATGTTGTCCCGCCATCCTAAGTCAACCAAAATATGATATAGGTCAATTGCATATGATTGACTACCCTAGAGTTATCCTAACCCTTAAGGATGAATTTTGGAACCCAAAATAAGTTCTTTCCTATTGGGTTCACTAAGTATTCCTTGGGGATCCATTTCCTAGCTATTACTTTCTTCTTATCTTGTCCCCTAGCTATTAGGCATTTGTAGGCCTTCTCATTTTTCTTTTCCTTGTAGCCTAGACCCTTTTTGTTGAAGCTAGCTCTTTGGCTCCCTAAGATCATGTTCAATGTGTTGGAGCCAATTGTGAATTTTTCTAGGGCTTTGGTTAAATAGTCTACCTTTTCCCTTAGGGCCCTATTTTCATTTATACATGCATCACTAACATCTAATGGTACATAAAGATCATGTGAGCATGCATCATTTAAGCTAGAAGAAATATTATCATTTAAGCATGCATTTTCTAGCTTATTTTCTAATGCCTTAATTTGATTAAGCATGCTTTTATTTTTCTTTTTCATTCCAAATAAGTCCTTAGTTAAACTAGAAATTATGGAAACTATTTTCTTAGGAGAGGCTTTCGTTACCATAGTTTCCATATCCTCTTCTTCTTCTTCGGATGAGGAGGATGTAGAAGCTCCCCCTTCACTTGAGCTCTCTCCTCTTGAGCTTGATCCTTCATTTTCGGATGAAGAGCAATCCAAGTCATCAAAGGCCATCAAGGCCAAATTGGTGACAAAGGCATTCTCCTCATCCGATGATGATGAGGAGGATGAGGATGGGTCATCCCAAGTCCTTGCCTTTAGAGCTTTGGTCTTCCCCTTTTCTTTTGTCTTCTTCTCCTCTTCCTTCTTTTTCTTACTCCCCTTTTTCTTCTTCTTTTCTTCTTTCTTTTTCCTCTCTTCCTTGCTCTTGTTTAGGAGAGGACAATTGTCCCTTATGTGCCCCTCTCCTTGGCAATTGTAGCATATGACCTTCCCCCTTGGTCTCCTATTCCTATCATTTGATTTATGAAAATGAAAAACTTTTAAAGCACGTCTTACCCTCCTTACCATATAGGCTTCTTCGGTGCTATCCATGGAGGAGGAGGAAGACGCTTCGTCATCGGAGGAGGAGGAGATCTCTATCTTCTTCTTCCCCTTATTTTCCAACAATGCTACTCCCCTTGAAGGTTGTATTTTTGGCTCTTCTTGTATTCCTTCAAGCCTAGATTCATGTAATTCCATAGTAGGGAAAAATTCATCTAGAGTACTTACCTCTATATTCTTTGAAATGTAAAATGAGTCCACCATTGAACTCCACTTGGATGATCGGGGGAAAGCATCTATGGCCTTCATTATCATATCGCGATTGGAGAGCCTTTCTCCTACACTTGTTAGTCCATTTAAAATTTCTTTGAATCTAGAATGCAAAGAAGTTACCTTTTCTCCCTTTTCTAATTTAATGTTGGATAGTTGGGAGCGGAGGAGATCTCTCCTAGCTAGCTTCGCCTCGGATGTGCCTTCATGAAGCTCAATTAGCTTCTCCCACATCTCCTTGGTGCTTAGGCATTCTCCTATTCGGTTGATTTCTTGTTGGGGGAGCACATTAAAGAGATGATGCTTGGCTTTTGAATTTGCAAGGTGCTCTTCCCTTTGCCTTTTGGTCCACCAAGATTTCTCTATTGGCTTCCCCTCTTCATCCTTAGGCAAAACGAAACCGGATTCCATTGTAATCATAATATCAAAATCCGTTTCGAAAAATACCTCCATTCGCTTCTTCCACCAAGTGAATTCTCCTTCAAACTTTGGAGGATGGATGTTGGAGCCGGCCATTTTGAAAGTTGCTTATTGTGGCGATTAGTCCTCGACAAGCTTTCCTTGGCTCTGATACCACTTGTAGGGGATCGAACGGCCGGCTAGAGGGGGGTGAATAGCCCTCTTACAATGGATGTCGGAATTCTCTCGTTCGTTTGCTCGTCTACACAATCGTTAGCGCAAGCGGAAGCATAAACAATAAAGACAAAGCAATAAATGAAAACACAAACGCTAACAAGAAGATGTAACGTGGTTCACGGCTACACCGCTAATCCACGGTCCGATTCGTCCAAGGTGAATCACTCCTCCAAAGCCAATCACTATTGGTCTCTCCTTTGCACCAAGCTAGGTGGAGGTAACCTTTACAATCAAGATCACTCTTCTTACAATAAGAATGGAGTAAAAACAAGTAAGAAGAGTTTAGAGCTTGTGGGGCACTAGGAAGATTACTTAGAGCATAAGCATTAGCCTCTCAAAGGCTCACACCCTCTCTTTTTATAGAGAGGGCTGATTTCTTCCCGTTGGCCGCCACCAGTCGACTGCTGCCCTTGGCAGTCGACTGCCGTCACTACAACGGCCTCCGAACACATCGGATCCCGACCGTTGTAGTCCAACGGAACTCTTGGCAGTCGACTGATGGACCTCACCAGTCGACTGCTGCCTCCGTAGTCGACTGCCCAGTCGGCTACGAGCGGTTCTGTGCCCGCGATATCCTCTGGCAGTCGACTGCCATTCCATGGCAGTCGACTACTGGGCATAAACCCATCAGTCGGATACCAGTCGAACTCACTCGACTCAGAGCAGTCGACTGCCATGACATGGCAGTCGACTGGTGTCGGGAAAACCCATCCGACACTTGGCCAAATGGCCAAGTTTCACCTAAGAGCTACCCCTCCCCGGGTTACAATCGCTCACTCTCATCTCTCGGAGTCCCTTGCCTTCGAAGTTCTCTTCGTTCTCGGCCACGTCCCTCGGCAGCATCAGGCGCACGGCTCTGCAATGCTCCTTCGCGTCTCTTGCCTCGAAGTCTACTTCCTCCGGCTTCACTCCAAGCTTCTCGTCCGGCGGTCCCTCGGATGCTCCAAGCGCACGGCTTCCGCAATGCTATCCTTCACCGACTCAAGGTACGAGTCATGAGATGTGAAACTCGCCACGGCTCCATGTGCGAATTACTAAGTCCTGCACGACTTCAACGCACATATCAAATCAACATAACACACTAACTTAAACCCTTTTCCACACCATCAAAACCATATTACAGCAAGAGATTGCCCTAACACACTCTTTGAGGAGTACATATTTGTATTCCTCAGCAGTCAAGACAATGTCTAGATTCCTCTTCCAATCAACATAGTTGGGTCTAGTAAGTTTATTCTATTTCAGTATCACAGCAAGCAAGTTGAAAGTAATTTTGAAAGAAAACCTAAGAATCAAATAGATCAAAACATTAGATTTCAAAAAATTATTGATTCCTCAAACAATAATATTTTAAAATCAACCAACACCTCAAAACACCGAGAATATCATATGCCACGATATTGTGGACATATACGAATTCTACATTTGTAAGAGGAGGTTTTACCCATTAATTTTACTATCTTGTCAACCTAACTTTTTGACAAGTAAAATTAATAGTTAGTTCCTCTTTGGCCCTACAAATAAAAGCAGTGACTCCGATGGGGAGGATACTTATATTTGTATCTAAGTGTTCACCATTACTCAGTACCAAGGTAATTATCTCGGGTTATGTGCCTTCCGATGGGGAAGTACACACGCTCCGTAACAATTTCCTATAACCATATTCAACCTTGTGATCTGTAAACAAACTCATCCGATGGGGAGGAAGGCACTCGGAGCCGACGCGCAAGTTTGTTTGCATCACATGTCAAATTGTAATGGAGGTTGTGGGAATTTATAAAAATATCCCTCTCCCACTTAGTAATTTGAAATTGAGGAATTTTCTAGCCTACGACATGCATATCAAACAATAAGAAATAAATATGAAAAATAAATTATTTTCCAACTATTATGGCTTTTGTCTTCAATATGTTTCCCGTCAAATCGCCATCTCGTCCGCTCCTCCTACTCCATGTACGAGCCATCCGGAGATCCGAGCCGAGACTAAAATCTATTTTAATTTACATCCATCGATCCTATACTCCACGAGGAAGTGTACATGAAATCTAGATCGAAAGTAAACTAAAATAAAATGAGTGGCTAAACAATGCCATATCTAATTTACAAAAAAATCAAATACTAGCCTCGTCAACCCCGAGGATTCAACAAAATATACATTTACACACATACAATCATATACACACATATGGCCATAATAGTTGGATCCTATGCCTGCAACCAAAGAGTTAGCCTACGCATATCCTACTATTATCTAGCACATATAATATATGAAAAGTGCATAAAAGTAACTGAATCCTAAACACACAAAACCGGAATCCGTGGCTCTGATACCACTTGTTTGGAAGGGGAAACATCACTTCCCACTTCAACTCGGTCGCTTATTCACAGCGATCCCTTCTACATCCCCAGATAAAAAAATTTATCCTTGACAAGAGGAATTGCCCAAGCAACCTTGTCATCGTCGTGTTATTTGATTAGAGTGGTCACTTGAACAAACTTGTTGTTCAAGCAACTAACCTCTATTCTATGAATAACTGCGGAATAGACGATGTAGGGATCGCCGGCTTTTGTGTTTATGTTCGGGGTCCAAGTATGTTTAGCCATAAAATAGAATATATATCATGCATATAATTGAAAAACAAGTATAAACATGTAACAAATGAAAATAGAGAATCGATATACCTCTTGATCTTCTATTGTATGACCTTCCTCCTTTCGGACGTCGTGTGGGCGACGATCTACCAAAAGTCGAAGCTCCTAGATCACCAATCTTCCTTCCTTGCTCATCCCGAGCAAGAGAAAGAATAGAAACAAGACCCTTCTCCTTCCTTTAGCTAACCAACAAGCAACAAGCAACTTGCTTGCCGCCGGCCAACAAGGAGAAGGGAGAAAAAAGATGGTTGCCGGCCAAGAGCTTCAAGGGAGAACCCTAAGCCTTGGATCCACTGGCCAAGGAGAAGAAGAAGAGCTACTTTGGATGCCGGCCAAGGTCTGGAAAGGTTGGTATGGGCGCCGGCCACCAATGGAGAAGAAGAAGACAAGGAAAGACTTTCCTTATTTGGTGACGCCAAGCCCAAACCCTAATCCAAGCTTCTTGCCGCTCAAAACCCTAATCCTATCTCTAATTGGATTGTTCTTGCTGCCCACCCCTTGATCTCCTTTTATAGAGTTAGGGATAAGCCTTGTTTTAATCTCTACCATTGGTTCTAGGGATTTAATCTCAACCGTCGGATCTAGAGATTTAATCTCAACCGTCGGATCTAGAGATTTAATCTCTACCTTTGGATCTAGATTTTTGTTTCTATCCATTGGATCTAGGCTTCATGAGGTATTAATAGGCTACAATAGGGACCATGAGGAGGAATTGGATATTGGTCACCCAATGGATCAAGCCCACATAAAATCCGATCCATTAATGATAATCCAATCCACTGTGGTGTTCCAGGAGAAGTGAGTTGGGATAGAATCCCACACTCAGCTAGATAGTCACGAAACTCATGGCTAAGGTATTCACCACCTCGCTCTGATCGAAGTATCTTAATACTCTTGCGAAGCTGGTTTTGTACTTCATTCTTGAATTCTTTGAACTTTTCAAAGGATTCTGATTTATCTGTCATAAGATACACATAACCATATCTACTGAAGTCATCAGTAAATGTAATGAAGTACCTGTAACCACCTCTAGCTGCAACATTGAAAGGGTCACATACATCACTATGTATAAGTCCTAACAAGTCCATTGCTCTTTCAAGGTCCACTAAAGGAAAGTTCTGGTCATCTTGCCTAAAAACTTACGCTCATAGATTCAAAATCAAATCGCCCAGAATGATCTCATAGCAATACGTAACCGGAACGAAGAGCGACTCTCATTTATGTGACCTTTAATGCCAGAGATAGGTTTGGTTCAACTCATTTGACTTGAACCTTTTGGTACTTATGTTATAGATAGGGCTCTCTAAGTCTAGAAAGTAGAGTCCGTTCATTAGAGGTGCACTACAGTAGAACATATCGATTAAATAAACTGAACAATATTTGTTCTTTATTATAAATGTAAATCCTTTCTTTTCCAAACAAGAAACCGAAATTATGTTCCTAGAATACATACATAATTCATCTAATACATCTAGGGCGTAGATAGATCATAAGTTCCTACAGCAATAGCAACAACCCTTGCTCCATTGCCTACTCGTAGGTCCACCTTGCCCTTTGTCAATGCCCTGCTATTTCTCAGCGCCTGCACATTAGTACAAATGTGAGATGCAAATCCGGTATCTAATACCCATGATGAAGAAATAGATAGATTGACTTCTATAACATTTATACCTGAAGTAGAAGTCTCACTTCTCTTCTTCTTAAGATCTTCCATGCCTAGATTGCGCTTCTGTCCAAAGACTTCCTGGAAGCAAGACCCTTCCTTGGCCACCCCTCCTTTGGGTTTAAGTTCCTTGCCTTTGCCCTTGGCTTGGGACTTTCCCTTACCTTTAGGCTTGCCCTTGCCTTTCTTCTTTTTCACCATCAAAATGGTGTCAGATTTTCCCTTCTTAAGGTTAAGCTCAGTAGTTCTCAACATGTTGAGCATCTCAGGCAGTGGCTTATCAATTTCATTCATGTTATAATTCATGACAAATTGATTGTAGGCTTGTGGAAAAGATTGCAAGATCAAGTCAGTGGCCAGCTCTTGGCCAAGTGGGAATCCCATCCTTTGTAGGTTTTCTACGTACCCAATCATCTTGAGTACATATGGACCTACGGGAGTCCCATCTTGCATTTTGGACCCAAAAAATGCCTTAGAGTCTTCATATCTCTCGTGTCTTGCTTGTCCTTGATATAGTTGACGAAGATGTTCAACCATATCATAAGCATTCATGAACTCGTGTTGCTTCTGAAGCTCAGAGTTCATGGTCGCGAGCATTAGACATGACACATCTAATGCATCATCTTGATGCTTCTTGTAAGCATCTTTGTCAGCTCGCGAGGCAGTGGCATGAGGTGCCTCCCGAATGGGCTGCTCAATGACGTACAACTTCCTTTCTTGGGTGAGAACAATTCTCAGGTTCTTGTACCAGTCCAAAAAATTTGCTCCATTGAGCTTGTCCTTCTCAAGGACTGAATGCAGGGAGAGAGTGTTCGTGTTTGTCGACATAGTAATCTACAACATACAATGCAGAGAATTAATATCATATTCCTTTTATCATTTAATTAGGCCTTTAATCAAATGATGCTCCCACTGAATTATAGGAATTTTATAGAATCGAGTTATGGATGTGGTCAAACCACATTACTAGAATCATACAAACTAGCTATAATTCTTGCGGGATAAGATCCACATCATACTAAGCCTTGAGTTAGCTTTGGCTAAATCGCCCAAGACTTAGTACGATCGGTGGGTAACACATTACCGATTACATCTCTATGCAACTCTTGTTTATAGGATCAAGACCCACTTTTACAAAAGACCTTGAGTTAGCTTTGGCTAAATCGCCCATGATTTAGTGTAAATCCGATCTTATCCTATATTTCCAACGATTGGAATATGCCTATAGTTCTACTCGATCCAATTGAGTTAACTAGTTTTACTCAATCTAATTGAGCTTACTCTAACCCAAGCCGTGATAGGCGGGACCAAGATTGTCCTCCCCGCTACTTCAAGAAGATAATGTGAGATCGGATAGAGAGGGTGAATAGCCCTTCGTTGGATGGCGTATTTTGCTTGCCTACAAAAAAATGTTAGCAAGCGAATATACAAATATAAATAAAGACAAGCAAAATAGAAACAAGCAATACAAACACCGAGATATAACGTGGTTCACGGCTACGCCGCTAATCCACGGTCCGATTCGTCCACGGTGAATCACTCCGCCAAAACCAATCACTATCGGTCTCTCCTTTGCACAAAGCTAGGTGGAGGTAACCTTTACAACCAAGATCACTCTTCTTACAAATAGAATGGAGTAAAAGCGAGTAAGAAGAGTTTAGAGCTTGTGGGGCACTAGGAAGATTGTTTGGAACTTAAGCATTAGCCTCTCAAAGGCTCACACCCTCTCTTTTATAGAGAGGGCTAACTTCTTCCGCTGGCCGCCATACCGATCGATCATGGCAGCCGTCCACTACAACGGCCTCCGAACACGTCGGATGTCGACCGTTGTTGTCCAACGGAACTCTTGGCGATCATTGGACCTCACCGATCGGCCGACTCAGGTCGATCGCCTGGGCCGGCTACGAGCGGCCTGCGGCTAAAACCCTATTGACTACCGCCGATCGCATTGCGATCGTTAGTCTACGACCGCTAACGATGGCGCGATCACGCCACAAACCGGGGCCAATAGATACCACGAGCTACACTCGATTGAGGCCGATCATGACATGGCAATGATCGGCTGAAAACCCATGGCACTCGCCAAACCGGGCCAAGTTTCAAGAGCTACCCTTCCGGTTCCCCGGTTACAATCACTCACTCTCTCTCGGAGTCCTCGCCAAGTTCTCTTTTCGCTCGCCACGCCCTCGGCAAAGATCAGCGCACGGCTCGCAATGCTCCTTCGCCTCTTGCCTTGAAGTCTACTTCCTCCGGCCCACTCCAAGCTTCTCGTCCGGGTCCCTGATGCTCCAAGCGCACGCTTCCGCAGCTATCCTTCACCGACTCAAGGCACGAGTCATGAGATGTGAAACTCGCCACTACTCCATGTGCAATTACTAAGTCCCGCACGACTTTCAACGCATATCAAATCAACATATCAAACTAACTTAAACCCTTTGCCACACCATCAAAACCATATCACGGCAAGAGATTGCCCTAACAATCTCCCCTTTGATGTGTGGCAATCCGCTTAAGTTAGGTAAAACATTTGATATAATTTCTAAGGTAAGAAAGCATGTAAAGATAAACATGATATAACATGCAATTCCCCTTAATCCATGAAATTCTCTATGCAATTTCTCCCTATCATATATTTCTCCCTACATATATTTCTCCCTAATGTGATTAACTTAAACATACTTATTTCTCCCCTTTGACACCATCAAAAAGATTAACACTAAGTTAAAAGCTCATGGCAGCAATTATACGGGAGGAACAATAGGTCAAGTTGATTTAAACACTGTAGGAGGCATCAAGTATAGTTCTACCACTTGTAGGAGGTTGTATAAACTGAATTCGGCCTTCAATCTTCTGATTTATAGCCACCAATGATCGCTCAAGATGGCAATGACCGCACAAAGGAATCAATTTCGATTTTCCGATGAAATTCAAATGCATTAAAAATTCAGAAAATTCTAAAAATCATGAAATTCGAGGAACATATTTCTTTAAGTATATCTATCATGGTAAAATAGTTTGTCATAAATATTCATTTTTTTTTACAAGTTTTGACAAAAATCCTTAAACTTGAAAAACCACTAGTTTTTGATCATTCTAGTATCATGTTTTCTACCTAGTTTTGCATCCAATTGTTTCAAAACATGAATACATGTATTTTAAGGTAAGAAATTGTTTTGAAAATATTAGAAATATCCAACCATGATCTTTGGGCAATATGTCTACTTATTAAACATAAGCCTTCCCATGATTGGTCTATTATTGATATTTTGATACTTTAAATGACCATCTAAATGCCATAGGCATTAGTGGACATTTGTATCATCCTAACATCTCACCCATGCTAAGTTTGCAATCAAGTTAGCCTATAGTGAGTGTGAGATGCATCCTAGGGGGTATTTGTATATACTTAACCCATATATTCATGCAATTCTATCATGGTTAAGTATCAACCTAACAACCTACATGATCATAATGACATATATCAATTAATTTCACATTATGATCATGAAATACATGTTTTCATCAAATTATAACCATGCATTAGGCATTATATGATGATAATAAATAATTTATCACCTAAAGCATGATTTAAACATATTTTTCATGATAAGGTGCCCAATATCAAAATCATAAATCATGATTACACATATGCATAGAAATTACATTAATCATCATGATTTAAGCATTATTACCTATTTATGGGCACGTTATCATCACCCAACACTATCTAAAAATGTTGTCCCGTCATCCTAAGTCAACCAAAATATGATATAGATTAGGTTCATATGGTTGACTACCCTAGGGTTTTCTAACCCTTAAGGATGGATTTTGGAACCCAAAATAGATTTTTACCTATGGGTTCACTAGAAATTCCTTGGGGATCCATTTCTTAGCTATTACTTTGTTTTTATCTTGTCCCCTAGCTATTAGGCATCTATAGGCCTTCTCATTTTTCTTCTCTTTATATCCTAGGCCTTTCTTGTTAAAACTTGCCCTTTGGCTCCCTATGATCATATTCAAAGTGTTGGAGCCAATTGTGAATTTTCCTAGGGCTTTGGTTAAATAATCTACCTTTTCCTTAATGCCCTATTTTCTTCTATGCATGCATCACTAACATCTAAAGGCACATAATTATCATGTGAGCATGCATCATCATGGCAAGAAGAAGTATCATTATTATTTAAGCATGCATTTTCTAGCTTATTTTCTAATGCCTTAATTTGTTCAAGCATGCATTTATTTTTCTTCTTTGCTCTAAACAAATCCCTAGTTAAACTAGAAATCATAGAAACTATTTTACTAGGTGAGAGATTGTTACCATAGTTTCCATGTCCTCTTCTTCTTCGATGATGAGGAGGATGATGGAGGAGGCTCCCCTTCACTTGAGCTCTCCTCTTGAGCTTGATCCTTCATTGGAGGAGGAGGAGCAATCCAAGTCAAAGGCCATCAAGGCCAAATTGGCGACAAGGCATTCTCCTCATCCGATGATGAGGAGGAGGATGAGGAAGGATCATCCCATGTCTTGGCCTTGAATGCTTTGGCCTTCCCTTTCTTTTGTCTTCTTCTTCTTCCTTCTTTTCTTGCTCCCTTTTCTTCTTCTTTTCTTCTTTCTTTTTCTTCTCTTCCTTGCTTTTGTTTAGGAGAGGACAATTGTCCCTTATGTGTCCCTCTCCTTGGCAATTGTAGCATATCACCTTCCCTCGGTCTTCTATTCCTATCATTTGATTTATCAAATCTAAAATTCTTAAATACACGCCTACCTTCCCTTACCATGTAGGCTTCTCGTGCTATCCATGGAGGAGGAGGAGGCTTCATCATCGGAGGAGGAGGGACTTCCATCTTCTTCTTCCCTTGTTTGCCAACAATGCTACTCCTCTTGAGGGTTGAATTCTTGGCTCTTCTTGAATTCCTTCAAGCCTCGTTTAAGTGGAGTTCCATCGTTGAGAAGAACTCCTCCAAGGTACTCACTTCTAGGTTCTTGGACATGTAGAAGGAGTCCACCATGGAACTCCACTTTGAGGACCGGGAAAGGCATCTATAGCCTTCATGAGCATGTCCCGTTCGATAGCTTCTCACCTACACTTGTCAGCCCAATTAAAATTTCTTTAAACCTAGAGTGTAGTGAGGTTACCTTTTCTCCCGTTTCTAGTTTTATATTGGATAGTTGGGAGCGGAGGAGGTCTCTTCTTGCAAGCTTGGCCTCCGAGGTGCCTTCATGAAGCTCTACAAGCTTCTCCCACATCTCTTTGGCGCTAGTGCATTCTCCGATCCGGTTGATCTCTTGTTGAGGGAGCACATTGAGAAGATGATGTTTTGCCTTTGAGTTTGCAAGGTGCTCTCTCGCTGCTTCTTATTCCACCTTGACTTCTATTTGCTCACCCTTTCATCCCTAGGCAACTCAAACCATTTTCCATTATAAGCATAATATCAAATCGGTTTCAAGAATACCTCCATTCTCCTTTTCCACCAAGAGAATTCGCCGTCGAACTTCGGTGGGTGGATGTTGGAGCCGGCCATTTTTGATGTAGGGCTTGTTGCGGCGGTTAGTCCGGTGACAAGCAACCTCGGCTCTGATACCACTTGTGAGAGATCGGATGGCGCCAGAGGGGGTGAATAGCCCTTTTCGTTTGGATGGCGGTATTTTGCTCGTCTACAAAATGTTAGCGCAAGCGGAATATACAAATATAAATAAAGACAAGCAAAATAGAAACAAGCAATACAAACACCGAGATATAACGTGGTTCACGGCTACGCCGCTAATCCACGGTCCGATTCGTCCACGGTGAATCACTCCGCCAAAACCAATCACTATCGGTCTCTCCTTTGCACAAAGCTAGGTGGAGGTAACCTTTACAACCAAGATCACTCTTCTTACAAATAGAATGGAGTAAAAGCGAGTAAGAAGAGTTTAGAGCTTGTGGGGCACTAGGAAGATTGTTTGGAACTTAAGCATTAGCCTCTCAAAGGCTCACACCCTCTTTTTATAGAGAGGGCTAACTTCTTCCTCGCCATCGATCCGCCATGGCACTACAACGGCCTCCGAACACGTCGGATGCCGACCGTTGTTGTCCAACGGAACTCTTGGCGATCCTCACCAGCCGATCCGTAGAGTCGATCGCGGCTACGAGCGTTCTGTACAAAACCCTATTGACTACCGATCCCGCGAATGATCGATCGCTAACGATGGTCGATCGCCACAAACAGATACCACGATCGAGCTACACTCGATTGAGCGATCGCCATGACATGGGACCGTGTCGAAAACCCATCCGACACTTGGCCAAATGGCCAAGTTTCACCTAAGAGCTACCCTTCCCGGTTACAATCGCCACTCATTTCTGAGTCCTCGCCTTCGGTTCTCTTCGCTCGCCACGCCCTCAGGTAGCATCAGCGCACGGCTCGCAATGCTCCTTCGCCTCTTGCCTTGAAGTCTACTTCCTCCGGCCACTCCAAGCTTCGTCCGGCTGTCCCTCGATGCTCCAAGTGCACGGCTCGCAAAGCTATCCTTCACCGACTCAAGGCACGAGTCATGAGATGTGAAACTCGCCACGGCTCCATGTGCGAATTACTAAGTCCTGCACGACTTCAACGCACATATCAAATCAACATATCAAACTAACTTAAACCCTTTGCCACACCATCAAAACCATATCACGGCAAGAGATTGCCCTAACAGATAATATGCGTTGCTCTGCTTTGGCAGATTCAACAACTACAAATGATCGAGGTAGTGATGGGTATCAAGGACTTGGTAGGCATTTACGAGTTGATTCAATTAAGATCTAATCTAATCGTAATGTGTATCATATACGCATTAAGGCCTTTATTATCCTATATTAGCATGAATCACATACATACAAGCATTATTCTAGCATGCATCATATACATACAAGAAAAATATCCTAGAATGCATCATATACATACAAGCATTATTCTACTAGCATGCATCACATACATACAAGTAAAATCAAATATATATATATATATATATATATATATCAACATATATATATATATAATTAACTGTGATGTGGTCTTGGCCCTACTACGATCTTCTCAAGCCAATGAGAAGATCGGACCATCAATCTAAGGCTAGCGGCTTCTCCAAGCGCTTCCTTTGACCGACATGTGTCGTTGGCACCCTTCTCGTAACTTTGTCTACAAGTGGACTTTCCACCGCTCCATTTTGTACATTACAAATATGAAACTCGAGTTACATTCGAGTCTAAAACTATTTACAACTAGAATTTTAAAAGGATAGGTACGACGCGCAGGTCGCATACACTATACAACACGCACAACCACAAAAATGGCACGCAGGTGTTGGGATGTATACTGAAAGCCTAGCTCTTTTGTATGGACATCTTTATTTTGAAATAAGAATCACATGATCATTGTTTGCACGTTATATTTATATGTGTGCATATTGTCTAATATTTTACATTGTAGATAACATGGTGCCTGGGTGCGGCACAGAAGATCATGTTATCAGTCCCTTGTAGAATATAAGTAAAGGCTCACAACCAAGATGGTTTTGGACAAACCATTGGCATGGTTGTAGTGTAGCTTGGTATTGTTTTGTCTTGAACATAAAGTTACACTAGTACACTTAGGTGTATTGAGCAGGACCGACATAGAGGTGATTCAATTTATTGTTGACTACATAATTGAATCGGACCTCGGATATTATGTTGTACATGCTCTTAATCCCGATATAATAATGGGCACATGTACTTAGTATTTATTTCTTTGATTTACCAGAGGGTGAGATTTCTATGGATTAAATCAATATGCCCGGTAAGTTGGGAAATGATATTATTTACATGGTGTGCCGTTGATTATAGGAGGAAACCGTGTCCTATATATTAGGTTGATGATGTCCCCTTGAGGAGCTCATAAGGTTCATCATGTAAACCCTGCAGGTTGAGTTAGTCAACATGATGATAAGGATGAGTGGTACTACTCGAGGAGTTAGATGTTAATTAATTGATAGTCAGTGAATCAATTAATTGATGGACATTCGATATCTTAAACACGGGGAGATGGATGTACAAATAATATATGGAGCCCATATTAATTTATGGGGGTTGGTGAGGTAGTTCGATGATGATCCTCTAGTGGAATGGAACATCATTGATGGATCAAGTTTGTGTGGTTCCGATCCATCAGGTGGCCAAGACCCAACTCTTCCTCATGGTCCCTATCGTAGCCTAATATAAACCTCATGAAGTCTAGATCAAATGATGGAAAACAAATCTCTAGATCTGACGGTTGGGATTAAATTCCTAGAACCGACGGTGGAGATTAAATCTCTAGATCCGACGGTTGGGATTAAATTCCTAGAACCGACGGTGGAGATTAAATCTCTAGATTCGACGGTTGGGATTAAATTCCTAAGAACCGACGGTAGAGATTAAATCTCTAGATCCGACGGTTGGGATTAAAACCCGAGAACCGACGGTTGAGATTAAATCTCTAGATTCGACGGTTGAGATTAAAACCCTAGAACCGACGGCGGAGATTAAACCAAGGCCTAAACCCTAACTCTATAAAAGGGTGGCTATGGGTTGGGCGGCAAAAAGTTTTAATTGTTGATGATGGATGCTAAGGAAATTAGGGTTTTGCCTAGCATTGCTTGGGCGGCAAGCAACTTAAGGAGGAAACCCTAATTAGGGTTTTGGCTCCTTAGGTTGGGCGGCCATGGATGGGAAGAAAGTTGGGCGGCCACTTATGGAGGAGTTTGTCTTCTTCCTTGGAGGTGGCTAGCTCCTAGATCTCTTCTCTCCACCATGCTTGGGCGGCAAGGAACCCTATGGAGGAAACCCTAATTTGATTAGGGTTTTGGCTCCTTTGCTTGGGAGGCCATGGATGGGAATGAAGAGTGGGTGGCAACTTGTGGAAGAGCTTGTCTTCTTCCTTGGAGGTGGCTAGCTCCTAGATCTCTTCTCTCCACCATGGTTGGGCGGCAAGAAAGCCTAAGGAGAAACCCTAATTAGGGTTTCCTCCTTAGGTTGGGCGGCTAGGGATTGCAAGGAAGTTGGGCGGCAACTATAGGAGAGGAGGTTTTCTTCTTCCTAGGGTGTGGCCGGCTCCTTCCTCTATTCCCTCCACAGTGGCCGGCGCCCAACATATTCCTTTTCTCCTATTCACTCCATCTTGGCCGGCGGCACCAAAACTAGGGTTTGTCTCTAGTTCGGTTCCTTGGTTGTTTCCATATTATTCTCTCTATTCTTGGGGCCGGCGGCATCAATCCTTTATGGATTGGTGGTTGGCTCAAGCAAGAAGGGAAAGAGAGTTCTTCATTCTTTGGATTGAAGAAGATCTAGGAAGCTTCAACTTGTGGAGGATCTTCGCCCACACGAAGTCTACAAGGAGGTTAGGACATACTATAGAAGATCAAGAGGTATAAAAGTTTTATAACTTTTATTATTGTTCTTTGCATGTTCTTATTGATATGCTAGCTTAAGTTCTTTATGTTAGTATATGTTGATTATACTAGTTTACATTTGTATGTATTTGTATAATCATGGACCCCGATAAGAAACACAAAAATCGGCGATCCGTCCGTCGTCTCTTCCGCGGCTAACCGACTAGAAGAGTTGTGTTGCTTGAACAACTAGTTTGTTCAACCGATCGCTCAAGTCGTTAGCACGGCGACGAATTGGTTGTGCTTAGGAAACTCATCCCATCCGGATTAGTTTTCATTAGTGAAAATTTTAATCCGGGGACATGGGAGCCGATGAGCATTCCGAGGACTAGCACATTGCCAACAAATGGTATCAGAGCCACGATTTCCGATTTTGTGTGTTTTGGATTCGGTTACTTTCATGCACATATCATATATTTTGTATGCCAGATAATAGTAGGATGTGCGTAGGCTAACTTTTTGGTTGCAGGCATAAGATCCGACTATTATGGCTATATGTATGTATGTGGTTGTTTGTGTGTGATTGTATGTATATTATTTGAATCCTCGGGGTTGACGAGGCTAGATTAGTATTTAATTTTTGTAATTAAATATGGCATTGTTTAGCCACTCTTTATTTTATTTTACTTTCGATCTAGATTTTATGTACACTCCCTCGTGGAGTATAGGATCGATGGATGTAAAATAAAATAGGTTTTATTCTCGGCTCGGATCTCCGGATGGCTCATACATGGCGTAGGAGGAGCGGACGAGGTGGCGACACAACGGGACGCATATTGGAGAACAATGCCATAATAGTTGGAAAAATTCTGATTTTTCCATATTTATTGCTGATTTGTTTTATATGCATGTTGTGTGTGCTTGAAAATTCCTCATTTTCAATTTACTAAGTGGGAGAGGGATATTTTAATTAATTCCCGCGGCCTCCATTACAATTTGACATGTGATGCAACAAATTTGCGCGTCGGCTCTGAGTGCCTTCCTCCCCATCGGATGAGTTTGTTTGCGGATCACTAGGTCAAATAATGGTTATAGAAAATTATTTAGGAGCGTGTGTACTTCCCCATCGGTAAGGCACATAATCCGAGATAATTCCCTTAGTATTGTGTAATGGTGCACACTTAGATGCAAATAAAAAGTATCCTCCCCATCGGAGTCACTGCTTTTATTTGTAAGGCCAAAGAGGAACCAAATATTAATTTTATTTGTCAAAAAGTAAGGTTGACAAGATAATAAAATTAATGGGTAAAACCTCCTCTTACAAATGTAGAATTCGTATACGTCCACACTATCGTGGCATGCGATATTCTCGGTGTTTTGAGGTGTTGGTTGATTTTGGAATTTTATTGTTTTGAGGAATCAATAATATTTGAAATCTAAAGTAATGATCTATGTGATTCTTAAGATTTTCAAAATGACTTTCAGTCCACTTATTATGATACTAAAGGAAGTAAACTTACTATACCCAAATAATGTTGATTGGAAAAGAATCCAGATATTGTCATATCTGCTAGGAAGTATAGTATGCACTCTTCGAAAAGTATCCTCAAGCCATGGTTGCTCAAAAAGGTTTCTACTTCTAAGCCGAAAGGCAAGAAGAAGGAGAAACAAGGTGGAGCAAATGTGGTGGGAGGATCTCAGGGAGGAGTGAAGAAGCCGAAAGGCAAGTACTTCACTTACAAGCAGGATGGACATTGGAAGGAGGACTGTCCCAATCCAAAACAGAACAAAAGTATATCCTTTGGTCTAGTCGTTGAAACATGATTAGCGGTGTTATCTACCGGCACCTGGTGTGTAGATACGAGAGCCACTAATCATGTCTGCAATAGTTTGCAGGGGTTCCAGGAAACCCGACGACTAGCTAAAGGGAATATTACCATTTACTTGGTCAATGTCATAAAGGTGGCAGCTATTGTAGTGGGAGAAGTTTTATTTATCTCTTAAAAATAATAAAACTTTGGTTCTGGAAAATTCCCTTTATGTACCTTTATTTAGAAAGAATTTAGTTTCAGTTTCTAAATTATTATGGATGGATATTATATTTCTTTTAATGATAGAGTTGTTATAAAAAGGAATAGGGAGAATATCTATTCAGGTACATTGAAAGGAAATTTGAACCAAAACCTCCCACGATGCAAATTGAAGTTAATAACTCATCTTCTAATTCCAATAAGAGAAAAGAACCTTCGAAGATGAACCAAACATATCTTTGGCTTCTTAGGCTTGGTCACATTAACCTAAGCAGAATTCAAAGGTTGATAGCTGATGGACCTTTGGGTTCATTAGTGGTGGAGGATCTCCCAACCTACGAATCTTGCTTGGAGGGTAAGATGACCAAGAGGCCTTTTTAAGGCCAAGGGGTATAGAGCCAAAGATTTGTTAGAAATGGTTCATTCTGATTTGTGAGGTCCTATGACTATCTAGGCAAGAGGTAATCTTGAATATTTCGTCTCTTTCATAGACGATTATTCAAGATATGGATGACACTACGATCTGATCGTGGTGGTGACAACCTCTTGGGAGAGTTTAGGAACTACTTATCAGAGGTTGGGATTCAATCCCAATTGACTGCACCTGGCACACCCCAGCAGAACAGTGTAGCAGTACGAAGGAATAGGACTCTTATGGAGATGGTTAGATCGATGATGAGTTATTCTGACTTGTTTTGTAGTCCTAGAGATCAGAGGGTGATCGTTAACACGAATGTCAGATTTCTAGAGGAAGACTATGTGATAAGCCACAAGCCCAAGAGTAAAATTGTTCTGGAGGAGTTAAAAGGGAAGTCACTTCTTTAGTACCACCGGTACAAGAGGATATACCACATGTCACTGCACCGCGTGTCACAGAGGATACACAGATGATACCTCGTCATAGTGGGAGGGTTGTGAGACAGCCTCTCAGATTCATGTTTTTGGACAAATCTTCTGATTTGGTCCCTAGCAAACATGAACCTGATCCCTAGACATACGACGAGGCAATCCAAGATATAAATACAGCATCTTTGCAAAGTGCAATGAATACTGAGATTGAATCTATGGATTCAAGACAGGTCTGGGAGCTCTTATGCATAGCAACTCATATGGATTATGAGGCGTGACAGATGGATGTCAAGACAGCATTCCTTAGTGGAAGTCTTGAGGAATCCATCTACATGAAGAGACCAGAGGGATTCATTGCTAAGGGCAAAGAGCGTATTGTATATAAGCTTAATCGGTCCGTTAATGGACTGAAGCAAGCTTTGAAGTCTTGGGACATCCGCTTTGAGGAAGTAAATCCAGTCTTATGGATTTATTCAAAGTTCGGATGGGTCTTGTGTATATCAGAGATGTGACGGAAACGTAGTGGTATTTTTGTACTATACATAGATGACATTTTGGTGGTTGGCGACAACATCGAAGTGTTATCAGACGTAAGGGTATGGTCATCCAAACAGTATGATATGAAGGACTTGGGAGAAGTGAGTCACAACCTTGGGGATCAAGGTTGTTGTGCTTATCCCAAGCTTCATACATAGACATGGTTTTGGATCGTTTTAGCATACAAAACTCCAAGAAGGGTTTTCTACCCTTCAGGCATGGAGTTCCTTTATCTAAGCAGATGTGTCCTAGATCATCTGAGGAGATAGAGGAGATATAGGCGCCTTTATGCTTCGCGAGGAAGCCTAATGTATGCTATGTACGAGACCAGATATCTTCTTTGCCGTAGGCATGGTCAGCAGATATCAGAGTAATCCAGGACAGGGACATTGAACTGCGGTAAAGTATATATTGTAGTGCCTGAGAAGGACTAGGGATTATATGCTAGTTTACCGGGCAGACCAATTACTCCCTGTGGGTTACACGGATTCTGATTTCCAATCTGATAGGGATAACAGTAAGTCTACCTCAGGGTTTGTGTTTACTTTGGGAGGTGGAGCCATAGTATGGAGGAGTGTCAAGCAGAAATGCGTGGCGAACTCCACCATGGAAGTTGTGTATATGGCAGCCTATGAGGCGGCCAAAGAAGTTGTATGGCTCAGGAACTTCCTGATGGACTTGGATGTGATTCCTGGTTTGCAAAGAATTATCACAATTTATTGTGATAATAATGGTGCAGTTGCAAACTCGAAGGAACCACGAGCCCATAAGGCTAGTAAACACATAGAGTGCAAGTACCACCTGATACGAGAAATCGTAAAGGAGGTAGAAGTAAGCTGTCGCCTAGATTGCATCAGAGGATGACCTGGTAGACCCTTTCACTAAGGCCCTTCTGGCGAGAGCTTTGATAGGCAAGTGGAGGGAAGGGGAATCAGATGTATGGCAGTATGATGACAGCATAGTCTTTTAGTATAAGTGGGAGATTGTTGGGATGTATACTGAAAGCCTAGCTCTTTTGTATGGACATCTTTATTTTGAAATAAGAATCACATGATCATTGTTTGCACGTTATATTTATATGTGTGCATATTGTCTAATATTTTACATTGTAGATAACATGGTGCCTGGGTGCGGCACAGAAGATCATGTTATCAGTCCCTTGTAGAATATAAGCAAAGGCTCACAACCAAGATGGTTTTGGACAAACCATTGGCATGGTTGTAGTGTAGCTTGGTATTGTTTTGTCTTGAACATAAAGTTACACTAGTACACTTAGGTGTATTGAGCAGGACCGACATAGAGGTGATTCAATTTGTTGCTGACTACATAATTGAATCGGACCTCGGATATTATGTTGTACATGCTCTTAATCCCGATATAATAACGGGCACATGTACTTAGTATTTATTTCTTTGATTTACCAGAGGGTGAGATTTCTATGGATTAAATCAATATGCCCGGTAAGTTGGGAAATGATATTATTTACATGGTGTGCCGTTGATTATAGGAGGAAACCGTGTCCTATATATTAGGTTGATGATGTCCCCTTGAGGAGCTCATAAGGTTCATCATGTAAACCTTGTAGGTTGAGTTAGTCAACATGATGATAAGGTTGAGTGGTACTACTCGAGGAGTTAGATGTTAATTAATTGATGGTCAGTGAATAAATTAATTGACGGACATTCAATATCTTAAACACAGGGAGATGGATGTACAAATAATATATGGAGCCCATATTAATTTATGGGGGTTGGTGAGGTAGTTCGATGATGATCCTCTAGTGGAATGGAACATCATTGATGGATCAAGTTTGTGTGGTTCCGATCCATCGGGTGGCCAAGACCCAACTCCTCCTCATGGTCCCTATCGTAGCCTAATATAAACCTCATGAAGTCTAGATCAAATGATGGAAAACAAATCTCTAGATCCGACGGTTGGGATTAAATTCCTAGAACCGACGGTGGAGATTAAATCTCTAGATCCGACGGTTGGGATTAAATTCCTAGAACCGACGATGGAGATTAAATCTCTAGATCCGATGGTTGGGATTAAATTCCTAAGAACCGACGGTAGAGATTAAATCTCTAGATCCGACGGTTGGGATTAAAACCCTAGAACTGACGGTTGAGATTAAATCTCTAGATCCGATGGTTGAGATTAAAACCCTAGAACCGACGGTGGAGATTAAACCAAGGCCTAAACCCTAACTCTATAAAAGGGTGGCTATGGGTTGGGCGGCAAAAAGTTTTAATGGTTGATGATGGATGCTAAGGAAATTAGGGTTTTGCCTAGCATTGCTTGGGCTGCAAGCAACTTAAGGACGAAACCCTAATTAGGGTTTTGGCTCCTTAGGTTGGGCGGCCATGGATGGGAAGAAGGTTGGGCGGCCACTTGTGGAGGAGTTTGTCTTCTTCCTTGGAGGTGGCTAGCTCCTAGATCTCTTCTCTCCACCATGCTTGGGCGGCAAGGAACCCTATGGAGGAAACCCTAATTTGATTAGGGTTTTGGCTCCTTTGCTTGGGCGGCCATGGATGGGAATGAAGAGTGGGTGGCAACTTGTGGAAGAGCTTGTCTTCTTCCTTGGAGGTGGCTAGCTCCTAGATCTCTTCTCTCCACCATGGTTGGTAAGAAAGCAAGGAGAAACCCTAATTAGGGTTTCCTCCTTAGGTTGGGCGGCTAGGATTGCAAGGAAGTTGGCGGCAACTATAGGAGAGGAGGTCTTCTTCTTCCTAGGGTGTGGCCGGCTCCTTCCTCTATTCCCTCCACTGGCGCGCCCAACATATTCCTTTTCTCCTATTCACTCCATCTTGGCCGGCGGCACCAAAACTAGGGTTTGTCCCTAGTTCGGTTCCTTGGTTGTTTCCATATTATTCTCTCTATTCTTGTGGCCGGCGGCATCAATCCTTTATGGATTGGTGGTTGGCTCAAGCAAGAAGGGAAAGAGAGTTCTTCATTCTTTGGATTGAAGAAGATCTAGGAAGCTTCAACTTGTGGAGGATCTTCGCCCACACGAAGTCTACAAGGAGGTTAGGACATACGATAGAAGATCAAGAGGTATAAAAGTTTTATAACTTTTATTATTGTTCTTTGCATGTTCTTATTGATATGCTAGCTTAAGTTCTTTATGTTAGTATATGTTGATTATACTAGTTTACATTTGTATGTATTTGTATAATCATGGACCCCGATAAGAAACACAAAAACCGGCGATCCGTCCGTCGTCTCTTCCGCGGCTACCCGACTAGAAGAGTTGTGTTGCTTGAACAACTAGTTTGTTCAACCAATCGCTCAAGTCGTTAGCACGGCGATGAAATGATTGTGCTTAGGAAACTCATCCCATCCGGATTAGTTTTCATTAGTGAAAATTTTAATCCGGGGACATGGGAGCCGATGAGCATTCCGAGGACTAGAACATTGCCAACAGCAGGTTGTATTATGAATTACAACACATTATAATCCAATCAAATTGGGGGCATTGGGCCATGACGATCACAGAATTATACATAATTCTAAATTATGTATTTTTACAGAAAATTTCTATAATTTTTCCTATTTTTTCAATTTTATGAGTCACCACTCTGTAACGGTCCCGCTAAGCGGTTTCCGGGCGCGATCGTGGGACAAAGCCCCTTTCGAGGATAGGGGCAATGCCCCTACTCGCAAAATAAATTTTGCTAGTGTCCCTACTATGATCTTACAGAGACTTAAGTCACTGTCCCAATAACCTAAAGCGAGAACTCGCCGTTTGGGAGAGTTTTTCTTGATGGTTGAAGCCTACAAGTGTCCCAACACTCGTTGCTTCGACTCTTCGAGAAAATTACCCAAAAAGTCTATAAAAATAGGAAATTTACAGAAACATAAAAATCTATAATTTTTATATCTAATACAAAAACTACAAAAATGAAACACATACATGCTTCGCACATGGCTCTGATACCACTGTTACGACTTTCTCAGCAATAAAAAATAGCTTTTTGCGTTGGGGAAACACCGGAAGTCCGGCCACGGATCCGTGCGAAGATGTATTAAAACTAAAAACATGTATGTGTTTACTAAAAACCCTAGATCTACCTTAGATCTAGAAGGTGAGATCATTACACTCGATGCGACGCCCTTCGCAAATCCCGCTCGTCCAAAAGCTTCGCCGGAACTCAAGTGCGTCAAGTGCACACTCCTCTAAAGGTATCCACACAAGCAATAGGTGGAGAAAAGCAATCTTGAGTGTGCTAGCACTCCTTAGATGCTCACGGCAAGATGAGGAAGAAGAGGGGGAGAGCATGAGAGGATGATCCTAAAGGGTTTTGCCCGGAAGCTCTGATACCAATTGTTGGGTTTTGCTTATCGAGTCCATGAGGGGAAACTTCGCTTCCCACTTCACCTCGGTAGCTTGTCCATGGCGATCCCTTCCATGTCCCCGGATTAAAAAAATTTAATCCTAGACAAAAGGGATTGCCAAAGAAACCAAGTCATCGTCGTGCTATTCGTTTAGAGAGGTCACTTGAACAATCAAGTTGTTCAAGCGACCAACCTCTATTCTACGAGTAGCCGCGGAATAGATGATGTCTGGATCGCCGGTTTTTGTGTTTATACTCGGGATCCAAATATTATTTATCCATTTACAGAAATATAACATGCTTATATTTGTAAAACAAAAACAAGCAATGAATAAAAAAGAAAGAAGAATAGGTATACCTCTTGGTCTTTTAATGTATGACCTTCCTCCTTTTGGACGTCGTGTGTGCGACGATCCACCAAAAGTCGAAGCTCCTAGACCGCAACACTTCCTTCCTTGCTTTTCCCAAGCAAGAGGACGAAGAGAAACAATGTTTTTCTCCTTCAAAAACTCAACCAACAAGGAGCTATAGAAGTCCTTTCCACCGGCCAACTAGAAGGAGAAGAAGATGGTGGAAAACTACCAAGACTCCAAGGGAAACCCTATATCTTGTTTCCACCACCTAAGGAGAAGAGAGGGGAGTGTTTTGGGTGCCGGCCAAGGGCTGGGAAGGGCTGGGAAGGGCTGGAAAAGCTGCTGGACGTTGGCCACAAGACAAGGAAGAAGAAGGAAAACTTGCCTTATTTGGTGCCACCCAAGCCTTCAAACCCTAACCCTAATTCCAATCCAATCTCAACTAGGATTGCCCTATTCTTGCCGCCCAAGCCTTGCTCCCTCTCAATGTCTTCCACGCCAACTCCCCATGCCCACCTTTTATAGAGTTTGGGGATAAGTCATGAATTAATCTCCTCCATTGGTTCTAGGGATTTAATCTCAACCGTCGGATCTAGAGATTTAATCTCAACCGTCGGATCTTAGAGATTTAATCTCTACCAATGGATCTTAGAGTTTTGTTTCTATCCATTGGATCTAAGCTTCATGAGGTGTTAATAGGATACATTAGGGACCATGAGGAGGAGTTGGGTCTTGGCCACCCATGGATCAAGACCACATAAAGTCCGATCCACTAATGATGATCCAATCCACTAAAGGTTCATCATTGATCTACCTCACCAACCCCCATATGATAATATGGGCTCCATATATTATTTGTACATTTTCTCCCCGTGTTTAAGATCTTGAATGTCCGTCGATTAATCAATTTACTGACCATTAATTAATCAACATCTAACTCCTTGAGTAGTACCACTCAACCATTTCATCATGCCGGACCAAGTCCACCTGTAGGGTTTACATGATGAATCTTATGAGCTCCTCAAGGAGACATCATCACCCTAATATATATAGGACACGGTTTCCTCCTATAATCAATGGCACACCATATAAAGAATATCATCTCCCAACTTACCGAGTATATCGATTTAATCTATAAATCTCGCCCATTGGTAAATCAAAGAGATGAGTACTAAGTATATGTGCCCGTTATTATATCGAGATTAAGATCATATATTAAATAATATCTGAGGTTCGATTCGATTATTTAGTCAGCAATAAATCGAATCACCTCTATATCGGTCCTGCTCAATACACACAAAGTGTACTAGTGTGATTCTATGGTCAAGACAAACCAATACCAAATCACACTACAACCATTCCGATGGTTGGTCCAAAGCCATCTCGGTTGTGAGCCTTTACTTATACTCTTCAAGGGGCCGATAACATGATCTCCTGTGTGACACCACACACCATGTTATCTACAATGTAAAGTATGAGACAATATTGCATAACCATAAAAATATGCAAACAATGATTATGTGATTCTTATTTCAAGAATAAAGATGTTCATCGAAAAGATAGACTTTTCAGTATACATCCCTACAATCTCCCACTTATACTAAAAGACTATGTTGTTCTCATAATGCCATACATCTGATTCCCCTTCTCTCCACATGCCTATCAAAGCTCTCGCTAGAAAGGCCTTAGTAAAAGGGTCTACCAGGTCATCCTCTGATCCAATCTAGGCGACAACAACTTCTACCTCCTTTACGATTTCTCGTATCAGGTGGTACTTACGCTCTATGCATTTACTTACCTTATGGGCTCGTGGTTCATTCGAGTTTGCAACTGCACCATTATTATCACAATAAATTGTGATAGTTCTGGGCAAACCAGGAATCACATCCAAGTCCATCAGGAAGTTCCTGAGCCACACAGCTTCTTTGGCCGCCTCATAGGTTGCCATATACTCAGCTTCCATGGTGGAGTCCGCCACGCATTTCTGCTGGACACTCCTCCATACAATGGCTCCACCTCCCAAAGTAAACACAAAACCTGAGGTAGACTTACTGTTATCCCTATCTGATTGGAAGTCGCAATCCATGCAACCCACAGGGAGTAATTGGTCTACCCGATAAACTAGCATATAATCCCTAGTCCTTCTCAGGCACTACAATATATGCTTTACCGCAGTCCAATGTCCCTGTCCTGGATTACTCTGATATCTGCTGTCCATGCCCACGGCAAAGCAAATATCTAGTCTCGTACAGAGCATCGCATATATGAGGCTTCCTACTGCCGAAGCATAAGGAACAACCTTCATCTCCTCTATCTCCTCAGATGATCTAGGACACATCTTCTTAGATAAAGGAACTCCTTGCCTGAAAGGCAGAAAACCCTTCTTGGAGTTCTGCATGCTAAAACGATCCATAATCGTGTCTATGTATGAAGCTTGGGATAAGCACAACATCCTTTTCCTGCGATCCCTTATAACTTTGATCCCAAGGATGCGTCCCACTTCTCCCAAATCCTTCATATAAAACTATTTGGACAACCATACCCTTACGCTCGATAACACTTTGATATTGTTGCCAACTAACAAAATATCATCTACGTATAGTACAAGAAATACCACTACGTTTCCGTCACATCTCTTGTATACACAAGACTCATCCGGACTTTGGATAAATCTATAAGTCCGGATTTACCTCATCAAAGCAGATGTTCCAAGACCTCAAAGCTTGCTTCAGTCCATAAACAGACCGATTAAGCTTACATACAAGACTCTCTTTGCCTTTAGCAATGAATCCCTCTAGTCGCTTCATATAGATGTTTTCCTCAAGACTTCCATTAAGGAAAGCTGTCTTGACATCCACCTGCCGCACCTCATAATCCATATGGGCTGCTATGCATAAGAGCTCCCAGACCTGACTTGAATCCATAGATTCAATCTCAGTATTTATTGCACTTTGCCAAGATGTTGTATCTATATCTTGGATTGCCTCGTCGTATGTCTAGGGATCAGGTTCATGTTTGCTAGGGACCAAATCTGAAGATTCACCCAAGAACATGAATCTAAGAGGCTGTCTAACAACCCTCCCACTACGATGAGGTATCATCTGTGTATCCTCTGTGACACGCGGTGCAGTGACATATGGTATATCCTCTTGTACCGGTGGTACTAAAGAAATGACTTCCCTTTTTAACTCCTCCAGAACAATTTTACTCTTGGGCATGTGGCTCATCACATAGTCTTTCTCTAGAAATCTGGCGTTCATGTTAACGATCACCTTCTGATCTCTAGGACTATAAAACAATCCACCCTTTGTTCCTCTAGGATAGCCAACGAACAAGCGCACTTCCGTACGAGGTTCTAACTTACGACATGCGCCTTGGCATGTCGTGTAGGGGATCGTCTGACGGCTAGAGGGGGTGAATAGCCCTCGTCACGATGGATGTAAATTCGTTACGTTAAATTAAATGCGTGCTCGTCTACAATTGTCGTTAATGCTCAGCGAAAACAATAAAACAATAATAATACTAACAACAAATAAGCACACGCAAACACACACGATATACGTGGTTCGGAACCGAATGGTTCCTACTCCACGGGCGAGCTCTAGTTATGCGCACGACACTAACTATAACACTCCTTTTCGACTACACGTCGGAGGTGGAGAAGCCTCTCACAAGCAATTACACTAAGTAATGAAATACAAGCAATACAAAGACAAATACGAAATACAGGTAAAGAACACTTTACAATGCTTGCTTTGAATCCTTTGCTTGTTGCTTGCTTTAGATGGCTCTTGAAGGTCTAGAATGCAGCAGCAATTCCCCTCCAATAGCTTCACAAAAGTCTTTTTCAAAAACCTCCATCTCGAGCTTCTTTTATAACCTGCATCGAGCTATTTTTGCGCCTAGCAGTCGACTGCCAAAAGGCCCCAGTCGACTGCCCCTGTAGCCGTTGTCTCACAACGGCAAGATCCACGTCGGACAAGTTCCAACGGATCACCTACCAGTCGACTGATGATGCCCATCAGTCGACTGGTGACCCAGTAGTCGACTGCCCAGTCGGCTACGGAGCGTTCTGTGCTCGCGACACTCCCATCAGTCGACTGCCATCCCTCGGCAGTCATTGCCGACTTCGGGCCGATCATTGCCGATCCATGGCGATGATCGCCAAGCACAAAACCCTAGCCTTACACCAGTCGAACTCTAGTCGACTTGGACCAGTCGAACCGGCACCTATGCCAGTCGACTGATGTCGGGCAAAACCTCAAACACCAAGTTGTTTGAGCATCCGACACTCAGTCTTAGCCACTTGGCCAAGTCCACCTTATCCCTCATGGAGTTCCCCACCAAAGCTCTCTTCCCTCGGCCTACGTCCCTCGGATGCGCCAAGCGCACGGCTTCGCAACGTCATCCTTCGCGTCTCATGCCCTAGAAGTATGCTTCCCTTTGGGCTCACTCCATTCGCTCCCCGTCCGGCGGTCCCTCGGATGCACCAAGCGCACGGCTTCGCAATGCCATCCTTCACCGACTCAAGGACCCCGAGCCTAGTGAACTTACCAAGTCCTCAAGACTTCCCAAATGCACCAAGCGCACGGCTTCGCAATGCATTTCTCACCAAGCACCAAGCGCACGACTTCGCAATGCTTTGGATTTCCCATGCCAAGCACCAAGCGCACGGCTTCGCAATGCTTTGGACTTTCCCATGCCAAGCACCAAGCGCACGGCTTCGCAATGCTTTAGACTTTCCCATGCCAAGGCTTCCCCCTTGGACTTCCACACCAAGCTCCATGCTTGGATTTTCCATGCCAACCCATGTTGGACTTTCCCATGCCAAGGCTTCCCCCTTGGACTTCCACACCAAGCTCCATGCTTGGATTTTCCATGCCAACCCATGTTGGACTTTCCCATGACAATCCCATGTCATGAGTTTTGTCTATCATCAAAATACCATCAAAATGCTGCTTTGGGCCGATTGCACCAACAATCTCCCCCTTTTTGATGATTGACAAAACTACCATCTCAAGTCTACCAATTCTCCCATATTGGCAATTCTCATATCCCAATGAGAATTCCAACAAACCTTAATTGGTAACTTGGTAACTTCTCTCCCTTTTTGACATTACATCAAAAAGGTCCTCCCCAAGGGTATGAATGTCTCATATCCCAATGAGATCTTACAATCTCTCCCTTGGAGGAACACATGCCTACAATCTTTCTAGTGATCCCATATCACTTAAAGAGAGGCAACCCAATTTTCCTCCCATGAGGAAATACACATCCATCTTCCCATGATGGATACCTCCCCCTAGAGGCTTGCTCCCCCTTGACCATTGCACCAACAATGTCCTTGGAGAGTCCCTAAGCCAATAGGAACATTAAACCAAACAAAATTAAGGCAAAATTCAACAATGAACTCTTATCCACCTTAAATTTGATACTCACCCTCAACCCAACTCCTAATCCATATCCAATGGATTTCCACCCTCTCTAATGCTCTCCCAAGCATATCTTAGGGTTAGGAGTGGTTAGGGGACCTTAACCTAGCTGAACATGGGCCTAACCAACAAGATTTACCCGAAATCAGCTTGGGCAATCATTGAAATCGAAATCGATCATTGCCACTATCGATCGCCAATCCATGGCGATCATAATCAGATTTGAAGCGATTTTGACATTCGAAAATAGATTTCCGAAATCCATAAGTAAATATACGTAATTTTAAAAATCTTGAAAATGCATACATATAATACTTATCCTAAACACTATGGGTGAAAAATATTGAAAAATTATTTTACCCATTAAATTAGGAGATTGATACAATATTCAAAAGTTTAGAAAAGCTTCAATAAAGAGCCCTCTTTGTATCATCCCATTCAATGGTGATAGCTATCAAAAGATAGGCTTCACCAAGGTTTTTCAAAATGTTTTCAAAAAGTTTTCAAAACCTTTAATTTCTTTTCCTTAAACATCTCACTTATATGTAGATGTGTAAAAACACATTCAAGGCAATTAATCTAGTGAGATGTGGGTTTTTGTTCTTTAAAATGGTCTCATGCATATTTCTAGGCAATATTATTTGATTCCCATCAAATCATGCCATAGTCCTTAACTTCATTTTAATTCATGCATGATATGATTATGGCATAGATATGATATAGATAAAAACATATGCCAATATCATGATGTCATGGCATGTGAATGAAACTTAAGCATACATGACATCTAAACATAAATCTAAACATGATCATGACATTTTATAGATAAAAATGAAAATGATGTCATGACATGGCAAGGCAAATAAAGCATGGCAAATAAAATATACTAACGTATAGAATACCTAAGTGTTAAAAATTAAGTTGCCATTTCTAGGAATTAAATTCATTTTGCCTTAATGCCATTCATTTCCCTAGTGTGCCAAAAACCCAAAATGACACACCAATACCTCTAAGACCTAATTGTGCCAATTTAAATAATTTTTAACTTCTCAAACCATATTGGCACACCCTAATGTGTCAACTCACAATGGCTAGGTTAACCACCCATCCACTTAGGGTTGACACACCCTAACCCATTTAGCATGAATCGATCACGCTTTTAGGAACCCAATATCTATTGGAGCTCCATGGGTTAACAAGGTATTCTCTAGGGATAACTTCCCTAGATACCTTCCTAATGACCCTTTTAGACTTTGAAGCCATAGTCTTTTGGGTCTTTCCTAGGTCAACTCTAGAGGTGACTCCTCCATTGACCTTCTTAGTGGCTTTCTTGATTTTTCTTAAGTCCTTAGCCACTAAATTGTTGGTGCAATCGGCCCAGCAGTACCTTGATGGTATTTTGATGATAGACAAAACTCATGACATGGGATTGTCATGGGAAAGTCCAACATGGGTTGGCATGGAAAATCCAAGCATGGAGCTTGGTGTGGAAGTCCAAGGGGGAAGCCTTGGCATGGGAAAGTCCAACATGGGTTGGCATGGAAAATCCAAGCATGGAGCTTGGTGTGGAAGTCCAAGGGGGAAGCCTTGGCATGGGAAAGTCCAAAGCATTGCGAAGCCGTGCGCTTGGTGTTTGGCATGGGAAAGTCCAAAGCATTGCGAAGCCGTGCGCTTGGTGCTTGGCATGGGAAATCCAAAGCATTGCGAAGCCATGCGCTTGGTGCTTGGTGAGAAATGCATTGCGAAGCCGTGCGCTTGGTGCATTTGGGAAGTCTTGAGGACTTGGTAAGTTCACTAGGCTCGGGGTCCTTGAGTCGGTGAAGGATGGCATTGCGAAGCCGTGCGCTTGGTGCATCCGAGGGACCGCCGGACGGGGAGCGAATGGAGTGAGCCTAAAGGGAAGCATACTTCTAGGGGCATGAGACGCGAAGGATGGCGTTGCGAAGCCGTGCGCTTGGCGCATCCGAGGGACGTAGGCCGAGGGAAGAGAGCTTTGGTTGGGAACTCCATGAGGGATAAGGTGGACTTGGCCAAGTGGCTAAGACTGAGTGTCGGATTCTCAAACAACTTGGTGTTTGAGGTTTTGCCCATATCGATCGGTAGCATAGTCTTGGGTCGGTAGTCCAAGTCGACTAGAGTTCGACTGGTGTAAGGTTAGGGTTTTGTGCTTGGCGATCATGCCATGGATTGGCGATCGACCGATCGCCGAGGGATGGCTTGATCGGTGATGGAAGTTTCGCGAGCATAGAGCGCTCCGTGGCCGTGGGCGGTCGACTCTTGGGTCACGATCGTGATGGGCATCATCGATTGGTAGTAGGTGATCCGTTGGAACTTGTCCGACGTGGATCTTGCCGTTGTGAGACAACGCACTCTGGGCGATCAGGGGCCTTTTGGCGGTCGCTAGCGAAAAATAACTTCGTCACGAGTTATAAAAGAAGCTCGAGATGGAGGTTTTTGAAAAAGACTTTTGTGAAGCTATTGGAGGGGAATTGCTGCTGCATTCCAGACCTTCAAGAGCCATCTAAAGCAAGCAACAAGCAAAGGATTCAAAGCAAGCGTTGTAAAGTGTTCTTTACGTGTATTTCGTATTTGTCTTTGTATTGCTTGTATTTCATTACTTAGTGTAATTGCTTGTGAGAGGTTTCTCCACCTCCGACGTGTAGTCGAAAAGGAGTGTTATAGTTAGTGTCGTGCGCATAACTAGAGCTCGAGGAGCTCGCCCGTGGAGTAGGAACCATTCGGTTCCGAACCACGTATATCGTGTGTGTTTGCGTGTGCTTATTTGTTGTTAGTATTATTATTGTTTTATTGTTTCCGCTGCGCATTAACGACAATTGTAGACGAGCACGTACGACGAACGAACGAATTACGACATCCATCGTACGAGGGCTATTCACCCCCCTCTAGTCGGCCGTATCGATCCCCTACATGCTAGACTCCCCATATCCGAATATGTCTTAGACTAGGCTTTCGTCCAGTCCACAACTTTGTGGGAGTAAAAGGCACTGATTTAGATGGAACCAAGTTCAGAATGTGCACTGTCGTATCTAGAGCATATCCTCAGAACGAATCTGGCAAGTCAGAATAACTCATCATCGATCTAACCATCTCCATAAGAGTCCTATTCATTCACTCTACTACACCGTTCTGCTGGGGTGTGCTAGGTGCAGTCAATTGGGATTGAATCCCAACCTCTGATAAGTAGTTCCTAAACTCTCCCAAGAGGTTCTCACCACTACAATCAGATCATAGTGTCATCCATATCTTGAATAATCGTCAATGAAAGAGACGAAATATTCAAGACCACCTCATGCCTGTATAGTCATAGGACTACACAAATCAGAATGAACCAATTCTAACACATCTTTGGCTCTATACCCCTTGACCTTAAAAAGGCCTCTCGGTCATCTTACTCTCCAAGCAAGATTCATAGGTTGGGAGATCCTCCACCACTAATGAACCCAAAGGTCCATCAGCTATCAACCTTTGAATTCTGCTTAGGTTAATGTGACCAAGCCTAAGAAGCCAAAGATATGTTTGGTTCATCTTCGAAGGTTCTTTTCTCTTATTTGAATTAGAAGATGAGTTATTAACTTCTATATGCATCGTGGGAGGTTTGGTTCAAGTGTATACAAATTTCCTATCAATGTACCTGAACAGATATTCTCCTTATTCCTTTTATAACAACTCTGCCATTAAAGGAAATAGAATATCCATCCATAAACAATTTAGAAACTGAAACTAAATTCTTTCTAAATGAAGGTACATAAAGGGAATTTTCCATAACCAAAGTTTTATTATTCTCAAGAGATAAATAAAACTTGTCCCACTGCAATAGCCGCCACCTTCATGGCATTGCCCAAGTAAATGGTAATCTCCCCTTTAGCTAGTCGTCGGGTTTCCTGGAACCCCTGCAAGGTATTGCAGACATGATCAGAGGCTCCTGTATCTACACACCAGGTGCTGATAGATAACACTGCTAACCATGTTTCAACGACTAGACCAAAGGATATACCTTTGTTCTGTTTCAGGCTGGCATATTCCTTCTTCCAATGTCCATCCTGCTTGTAAGTGAAGTACTTGCCTTTCGGCTTCTTCACTCCTCCCTGAGATCCTCCCACCACCTTTGCTCTACCTTGTTTCTCCTTCTTCTTGCCTTTCGGCTTAGAAGTAGAAACCTTTTGAGCAACCATGGCTTGAGGACACTCTTCGAAGAGTGCATACTTGTACTCCTTTGCAGATAAGACAATATTAGGATTCCTTTTTCTAATCAATATAATTTGGGAACAGTAAGTTTGTTTCCTTTAGTATTATAGTAAGTGGGATGAAAGTCATTTTTGAAAATGCTAAGAATCACATAGATCATTACTGTAGATTTCAAAAAATTATTGATTCCTCAAACAATAAAATTTCGAAATCAACCAACACCTCAAAACACCGAGAATATCGCATGCCGTGGTGTGGACGTATACGAATTCTACATTTGTAAGAGGAGATTTTACCCATTAATTTTATTATCTTGTCAACCTTACTTTTTGACAAATAAAATTAATAGTTGGTTCCTCTTTGGCCCTACAAATAAAAGCAGTGACTACGATGGGGAGGATACTTTTTATTTGCATCTAAGTGTGCACCATTACACGATACTAACGAAATTATCTCGGATTATGTGCCTTACCGATGTGGAAGTACACATGCTCCTAAATAATTTCCTATAACCATTATTTGACCTAGTGATCCATAAACAAACTCATCCGATGGGGAGGAAGGCACTCAGAGCCGATGCGCAAGTTTGTTGCATCACACGTCAAATTGTAATGGAGGCCACGGGAATTAATTAAAATGTCCCTCTCCCACATAGTAAATTGATAGTGAGGAATTTTCAAGCACACACAACATGCATATTATTACTGTAGATTTCAAAAAAAATTATTGATTCCTCAAACAATAAAATTTTGAAATCAACCAATACCTCAAAACACCGAGAATATCGCATGTCACGATAGTGTGGACGTATACGAATTCTACATTTGTAAGAGGAGGTTTAACCCATTAATTTTATTATCTTGTCAACCTTACTTTTTGACAAATAAAATTAATAGTTGGTTCCTCTTTGGCCCTACAAATAAAAGTAGTGACTCCGATGGGGAGGATACTTTTTATTTGTATCTAAGTGTGCACCATTACACGATACTAAGGGAATTATCTCGGATTATGTGTCTTACCGATGTGGAAGTACACACGCTCCTAAATAATTTCCTATAACCATTATTTGACCTAGTGATCCGCAAACAAACTCATCCGATGGGGAGGAAGGCACTCAGAGCCGACGCGCAAGTTTTTTTGCATCACTTGTCAAATTGTAATGGAGGCCACAGGAATTTTTAAAAATATCCCTCTCCCACTTAGTAATTTGAAATTGAGGAATTTTCCTAGCCTACGACATGCATATCAAACAAAAAGCAATAAATATGAAAAATAAATTATTTTCCAACTATTATGGCTTTTGTCTTCAATATGACTCCCGTCGCATCGCCATCTCGTCCGCTCCTCCTACGCCATGTACGAGCCATCTGGAGATTCGAGCCGAGACTAAAACCTATTTTAATTTACATCCATCGATCCTATACTCCACGAGGGAGTGTACATGAAATCTAGATCGAAAGTAAAATAAAATAAAGAGCGGCTAAACAATGTCATATTTAATTTATCAAAAACTAAATACTAGCCTCGTCAACCCCGAGGATTCAACAAAATAAATATTTACACACATACAATCACATACACACATATGGCCATAATAGTCGGATCTTATGCCTGCAACCAAAGAGTTAAACTATGCATATCCTACTATTATCCGGCACATATAATATATGAAAAAGTGCATAAAAATTAACCGAATCCTAACCACACAAAACCGGAAACCTTGGCTCTGATACCAATTGAAGGGTTTTGCCCGGAAGCTCTAATACCAATTGTTGGGTTTTGCTTATCGAGTCCGTGAGGGGAAACTTCGCTTCCCACTTCACCTCGGTAGCTTGTCCATGGAGATCCCTTCCATGTCCCCGGATTAAAAAAATTTAATCCTATACAAAAGGGATTGCCAAAGCAACCAATTCATCGTCGTGCTATTCATTTAGAGAGGTCACTTGAACAATCAAGTTGTTCAAGCGACCAACCTCTATTCTACGAGTAGCCACGGAATAGACGATGTCCGGATCACTGGTTTTTGTAATTATACTCGGGATCCAAATATTATTTAGCCATTTACAGAAATATAACATGTTTATATTTGTAAAACAAAAACAAGCAATGAATAAAAGAGAAAGAAGAATAGGTATACCTCTTGGTCTTCTAATGTATGACCTTCCTCCTTTTGGACGTCGTGTGGGCGACGATCCACCAAAAGTCGAAGCTCCTAGATCGCAACACTTCCTTCCTTGCTTTTCCCAAGCAAGAGGAAGAAGAGAAACAATGTTTTTCTCCTTCAAAAACTCAACCAACAAGGAGCTATAGAAGTCCTTGCCGCCGGCCAACTAGAAGGAGAAGAAGATGGTGGAAAACTACCAAGGCTCCAAGGGAAACCCTATATCTTGTTTCCACCACCTAAGGAGAAGAGAGGGGAATGTTTTGGGTGCCGGCCAAGGGCTGGGAAGGGCTGGAAAAGCTGCTGGACGTTGGCCACAAGACAAGGAAGAAGAAGGAAAACTTGCCTTATTTGGTGCCACCCTAGCCTCCAAACCCTAACCCTAATTACAATCCTATCTCAACTAGGATTGCCCTATTCTTGCCGCCCAAGCCTTGCTCCCTCTCAATGTCTTCCACGCCAACTCCCCATGCCCACCTTTTATAGAGTTTGGGGATAAGTCATGAATTAATCTCCTCCATTGGTTCTAGGGATTTAATCTCAACCGTCGGATCTAGAGATTTAATCTCAACCGTCGTATCTTAGAGATTTAATCTCTACCAATGGATCATAGATTTTTGTTTCTATCCATTGGATCTAAGCTTCATGAGGTGTTAATAGGCTACATTAGGTACCATGAGGAGGAGTTGGGTCTTGGCCACCTAAGGATCAAGCCCACATAAAGTCCGATCCACTAATGATGATCCAATCCACTAAAGGTTCATCATTGATCTACCTCACCAACCCCCATATGATAATATGGGCTCCATATATTATTTGTACATTTTCTCCCCGTGTTTAAGATCTCGAATGTCCGTCGATTAATCAATTTACTGACCATTAATTAATCAACATCTAACTCCTTGAGTAGTACCACTCAACCTTTTCTTCATGCCGGACCAAGTCCACCTGCAGGGTTTACATGATGAATCTTATGAGCTCCTCAAGGGGACATCATCATCCTAATATATATAGGACACGGTTTCCTCCTATTATCAATAGCACACCATATAAAGAATATCATCTCCCAACTTACCGAGTCTATCGATTTAATCTATAAATCTCGCCCATTGGTAAAATCTAAGAGATGAGTACTAAGTATATGTGCCCGTTATTATATCGGGATTAAGAGCATGTACTAAATAATATCTGAGGTCCGATTCGATTATGTAATCAGCAAAAAATCGAATCACCTCTATGTCGGTCCTGCTCAATACACACAAAGTGTACTAGTGTGATTCTATGGTCAAGACAAACCAATACCAAATCACACTACAACCATTCCGATGGTTGGTCCAAAGTCATCTCGGTTGTGAGCCTTTACTTATACTCTTTAAGGGGCCGATATCATGATCTCCTGTGTGACACCACACACCATGTTATCTACAATTTAAATTATGAGACAATATTGCATAACCATAAAAATATGCAAACAATGATCATGTGATTCTTATTTCAAGAATAAAGATGTTCATCGAAAAGATAGGCTTTTCAGTATACATCCCTACAGATCCAAGGAAGAAGATGAAGTTGTGGTAACTCACACAAATGAATTTTTTTATCTAATGCCAATCAAGTGGCCAGCCACTTCATGGAGAGGGGGTTACATGCATGCATGTAACTACAAGAGTCAATATCTCTTGGTCTCCCTTATGAGGTGGCACCACTTGATAAGTCAATGATGATGTGGAGCATCATCATTGGCCGGCCATGCCAAGTCATCATCATGACATGGCATTTGGTCAAGTCAAACTTAACCTTTCATCTTCCTCTCAAGTCAAGTCAAACTTGACCTCTTATCTCCCATGGTTGATCAAATCTAACCACTTGACTCAAGTCAATTTAATTTAATGAATCTCTATTCATTAATTTAAATTGATTTGATGAATCAAATCTAAATTAGACTCATTCAACACTTGAATCAAATTGAGTCTAACTCAATTAGTCTAATTAGGATTACTCTTAATCCAATTTGGTTCATCCCATGAACCTAATCCTCATGGTTCATCATATGAACATAATTTCTATCTAATTGCCCTTATGTGTGTGACCCTATAGGTTCTTGTAACGTTGGCAATGTCCCTAAACCGATTTAGGAACATAAGCAATGAGCGGTATCTAGCAACACATCATTGCTATCCAAGTTACAAGAATGTTGAGCTCCAACATCACCTTTGTTACTACTAATTGTGACTCTCACAATATGTGACAATGTCCCTCTATCCTTGACATCTAGATTGACCAATCGAGGCATAGACCGTGTCATCCTCGGTACAATCTATATCTTGAACTCCAAGTAGACTCACTCTAATCAAATGAGCTCAATATCTCATATTGACTCATTTGGGCATGGTCATGCACTTCGTGGTCTCACTCTATCAAGAATATCGATGTCACTCCCATCATATAGGAGGGATAGATCCCATCTACATCACTCACATCCCTCAGCATAATTTGTTACATACCCAGTAATCGCCTTTATAGTCCACCCATTTACGGGTGACGTTTGACGAAGCCAAAGTATACAACTCCTTATGTAGGGAACCATGGCGACTTCAGGTCTAAGGACTAATAGTCATACTAATAGCCACATGAGAAAGTATATGACACTCATATAATGATCCATGATACTTTCTCATGGCGGGTCATTCAGTATACATTCTCCAATGCATACCCATGTGTCAACTTGATATCTCATATCCCTGACTTGTGAGATCAAGTCATCGTGTTGACCTACATGCTAGTCTCTACGCATTAACATTGTCCCTGAATGTTAATACTTGACTAGGAATGATTAAGAGTAGTGTTCTCTATATCATCTCATTATCGATTCAACCAATCGATTGATATAGATAAGAACCTACTACTCAAGGACATTATTATATTTAATTATTTGGCACCAATACAAGTAAATATAATAACCATGCCTTTATAAATATGAATATGATACAATAAAGTCCATACAACAATCATCACATGATTGACTCTAGGGTTTTCACTAACAAATTGTGATGTCCCACTATTGAAATTTGGGTGTGACTTAACTAAGTTATCTCAATTGGATTGAGGACTTAGAGGCATCTCCCATATTGTTGGGTAAACGAACAAATAGTCTTTGTTGGGAATTGGACATCGGTAGAGGGGGTGAATAGCATTTCGTTGCGTCTATGGATATCATTCGCGTGCTTTCCTATGATTGTAAGTGTGCAGTGGAATATAGAAATAATACAAACAAATACACAAGACAAACACAAATACACAAGATATAATATGGTTCGGAACCTTAGAGGTCCTACTCCACGGATTGAGCTCAATGAGCTCTAGTGATGCACTCACCACTAATAAAACTCCTTCTTGACAACACGTCGGAGCAGAGAAACCTCGTACAAGTGTTTACAACAATAAATGAAATACAACAAACAAATAAAAATAAAATACAGAAAAACACGTAAAGAAAACTTTACAAATGCGCTTTTGGATGCTTGCTTGTTTAGTTGCTTGAGCTGCACTTGGAGACCCTAAATTGCACCAGAAAAATGCCCCAAATCACCCTAAGAAACCATTGCCAAATCCCTCTCCACGAGCTGCTTTTATAACCTGCATTCGGGCTAGATTTTACCTAGCAGTCGACTGATCGTGACCATCAGTCGACTAATCCTATAGTCATTATCTCACAATGACCCGAGCCACGTTGGACAAGTTCCAATGGATAGACCATCAGTCGACTGATCATGCCCATCAGTAGACTGATTGAGCCATCACTTGACTATGCGACGCCGACCATCGATCGCCGACCATAGCGATTGGTGATCGGACCATCGATCGACTACCGGGCCATTTCCTACAATCGAACTCGATCGACTCCCATCGATCGGTCATAGTCGATCGTCGATACAAGTCGATTGGTCATAGTCGATCGATCGAAAGTCGACTCGGCTACCAAGTGTCAAAACACTTGACCAGTCGATTAGTCCATAACCCCAGACGACTGACAAATCTCAAACATGAGGTTTAACCCCAAGTATGATGCTCTCATACTTGCTAGACCACCCTTAGCCTAGACCTAAGCCTTCTAGCCACCTCCATCAGCCTCATGCCTATCAGATCCCTCTAAGTCATCCATGACTTGTTCATCCATACGCTTGCCTTCAGGTGCTTCCATCGGCTATTGTCATGCTAAGTTGGTCTATACCGCCAAGGCACATTTGGGCTTACGCTGCCAAGACTACCACTTGGACTTTACGCTGCCTAACCATTGGACTTATGCGGCCAAGACTCATGCTTGAACTTTACGCCGCCAATATCACCCCTTGGACTTCCCTTGTCAACCCATGTTGGACTTTCCATTTGCCAAGACTCAAGCTTGGACTTTCCCTTACCAAAACACATGCTTTAACTTTCCATTCCAACCCATGTTGGACTTTCCCATTGCCAAGTGTCCCACTTGGACTTTCCATGCCAAGTACACAAGACTTGGACTTCTCCATCATATGGTCAACCCCATGTCAACCATATAGTCAACCCATTGTCAAATAATGGTCAACTCCCTTGTCAAACATCAATGTCAAACATCAAAACACTACTCAAGTCTGGTCAATCATGACCTGGGTCGATTGCTCCAATAATCTCCCCCTTTTGATGTTTGACAAAAACCACAAACACCTTTGAGTTAGGCCATCTAACTCAAATCTCCTTACCAATTCTCCCAAATTGGTAATCTCAAATTCTTTTATTGATTTTCCCATCGATTCTCCCCCTTTTTGACATACATCAAAAAAGTTCTCCCCAAGGAGGTCAATGTCTCATATCCAATGAGATTTTATAATCTCCCCCTTGGACCAAAAACATCTAGGATGCCTTCACTCTTCCTAGTGATAAGTCTCATATCACTCAAGAGAGGCAATCCTTCATACTCTCCTAATTTCCAAATTGTTCATCTCACATTCTCCCAAAATTCTCCCCCCTCATGAGGAAGAACACATCCATCATCCCATGATGGATAACCTCCCGCTAAAGGCTTGCTCTCCCTTAACCATTGCACGAACAAAGTCCTTGGAGAGTCCCTAAGCCTATAAGAGAACTAAACCGTCAAAATTAAGGTCAAAAGTTAAACCTTGAACTTTCACACACCATAAAATTGATACACACCCTAAACAACTCTCCTAATCTATATCTAATGGATTTTCACCCTTTCTAATGCTTTACAAAGCATATCCTAGGGTTAGGAGCAGTTAGGGTAGCCTAACATTGCTGAAATCAGGCTAAACAAACTTTGTTTACCCAAAATTAGCTCTGGCAGTCGACTCTTACAGTCAAAAGTCGACTACCCTATGCATCAGTCGACTGCCATCAAGCGGCAATCGACTGATATCTGCAAAATGCAAAAATTAGAAATCAGAAATAATTTTCAGAAATACATAAGTAAATATACATATTTTAAAAAATATTGAAACATCATACATATACTACTTATAATAATCATTATGAGTGAAAAATATTTAAAAATTAAAATACCCATAAAATAGTGAGATTGACATAAAGTTCAAAACCATTGAAAAGTTCAATGTTTTGGCCCTACTTTGTATCAACACTCTCAATGGTGATTGCTATCAAAAGATACACTTTACCAAGGTTTTCTAAAATAATTTTAAAATATTTTTGAAAATCTATATTGGATCATGATCAATGGGCTCAATGCACATGACTTGCACATTAGCTTTCCCCATGATCCACCATGGTATTAGATGAGTTTGAGTTCATCTAGATGCAAGAACTATGCACCCTGAACTTAACTCATTTCCTAGCATCTCACATGTGTCTAGGGTGTTTGAAAACACACACATGTCAATGTAATGTGAGATGTGGATTTTGATTATCCTAATCTAGCGTTTCATGCATTTTTCTAAGGCAACACTAATTGATTCTCTTATACATGGGACTTCAAGTCATGCCATAGTCCTTAAATCAATTTTATTAATGCAGGAAATATGATTATTCTTGGTGTAGTAGGCATCGGATAATCGAACCTAAGTTTTGATTATGACAAAGATGCAAAAGTTAAGGTTATATCGTTATTTCATGTGTTGAACCAAGTGTGCAGGAATGTTAAGCTGAGCTGAAGGTTGGCGACACCTGGAGAAATCATAGTGGTCGGTCGACACCGGGAGAACTTCAAAGGGAGCCAAAGAACTCAGGTGGAGACCTGAAGCAAAGCTTCAAGTCACAAGGACCTAAGGTAAGCTCAAGGTAAGCTCGTGTGTGTGAGTGAATGCAAGGTCGGGTCCTCCGTACGGGGACATCCTTAGGCGATGATCCGATCAAGTCTTCCTGTGGAAGGTCTAGGTCGATATCGGACGGTAAGTAGCCGTCAAATTCACTTATATTGCTTTCATTTTTTTAGCTAACTTGTTGTTGTAGCTGGAACCCCTAGCAATAGTCGACTGCTGGTTTTTGAAAGTCGACTGCTGGTGGCATTAGTCAACTGATAGGGTTGATCAGTCGACTGCCATTCAAATTCCAGCTTCGATGAGAGTCAAACTTCATCCCCTCATCTAAGGGTGAGGTATCCTTTTTGGATAGAACTTGATCTCAACGTCTAGAGGGTTGGAAGGCTATAAAAGAAGAGGGGGGTTTCACCCCTTTAGATCATCATTCTAAGCTCTCCAAATGCCTCTGCAACACTGCTACTCTACGATGACTCTACAACGACGAAGCGCTGCCGAAACACCGACGACACGAGCTCAACCTTCACCCTCTTAGTCGTCAGTATCAGTTTCATATCTGGTTACTTTTAATTGTTGTATTTCATTTCTTTTATCGACCTTTTATCGTAATGAGGAGAGGGGGTTTGTCTCTCTACCTCAAGATTTCTCAAAGTTTTATAATCTTCGTCTCCTACCTCCAACGAGGAAGAGAAATTTTAGTGAATTGCCCCCATACATAGTCTCAGACTGCTAGGGCCTTGGATTAGCAATCGGTAGGTTGTGAGCCAAGTAAAACCAACCCGTGTCATTTACAATTCCGCTGTGCTTTTACTCTTTGCTTGTGTTTTAATCGTATTGATGAAAAGAATTCTCATGCGCTATTCACCCCCCCCCCCTTTAGCGCTCTTTTTATGATCCAACAATGGCATAAGTGATAGCATAAATAAAGCAATGCCAATAATCATGATGTCATGGCATATGATTAAATCCTAAACATACATGACACGAAAATAAAAACCTAAGTATGATCATGACATATTATATGATAAAAATAAATATGATGTCATTGTTAGGGCAATCAACCTGTGAATGATGTATTTTGATGTGTGTGGCAAAGGTTTAAGTTAGGTTGTTTGTGGATTTGATATGTGTGTTGAAGTCGTGCAGGACTTAGTAATTCACATATTGTTAGGTTGACAAAGCATTGGCAAGATCACCATCTCATGACTCAGTCCTTGAGTCGGTGAAGGATGGCATTTCGAAGCCGTGCACTTGATGCATCCGAGGGACCGCCGGACGAGGAGCATTGGAGTGAAGCCAAGGAAGCAGACTTCAGGGCGAGATGCGAAGGATGGCATTGTGAAGTCGTGCGCTTGGTGCATCCGAGGGACGTGGTCAGACGAAGAGAGCTTCAAGGTGAAGGACTCCGAGGGAGATGAGAGTGAGCGATTGTAACCCAGGACGAGGTAGCTCATAGGTGAACTTGGTCGAATGGCTAAGTCCAGTGTCGGATGCTCAACTAATGATTGGTTTGAGATTTTACCCGACACCAATCGACTGCCATAGATGGCAGTCGACTGCTCTAGGTCGATGGACTCGACCGGTGTTCGACTGAACCATTTCTGGCCCAATAGTCGATTGCTAGGGTTTGGTAGTCGACTACTCAACCATCAACCGACTGCCAAGGGATGATAGTCGACTAAGGCACAGAAGATTTGGCAATCGAGTGATCTCGTCGACTACTCGACTGATGGAGCCATCAGCAGACTGATGGGACGATCAGTCGACTGATATGGGAGTCATTGGCTGGAAGCCAATGTGGATAAGGTTGTTGCGAGGCAATGGCTACAATAGCAATCAACTGATGACTGCATCAGTTGACTGCTCGGTGCCCAACGGGAAGAATGACCTCTTCCCTATAAGAAGACGCCTTTGGTCACTTGGGATGGGTAATGCTTAACCTCTAAAGTTCTCCCAAGTGGCCGACACATTTTTACTCCTCTACCTTGAGTTTATTTCAATCATATTATAAGAGGAGTGATTCTTGTAAATAAAGGTTTACCTCCACCAAACTTAGTGCAAAGGAGAGACTAGTGGATTTGATTAGGCATGATTCACCTGAAGGTAGGAAACTTCGCTTCCCACTTCAACTCGGTCGCTTGTTGATGGCGATCCCTTCTACGTCCACGGATAAAAAAATTTATCCTTGACAAGGAGGGATCACCCAAGCTATCGTTTCATCGTCGTTCTATTCGATTAGAGTAGTCACTTGAACAAACTTGTTGTTCAAGCAACCAACCTCTATTCTACGATTAGTCGCGGAATAGACGATGTACGGATTGCCGGCTTTTGTGTTTGTATTTGGGGTCCAAGTTAATTTAGCCACAAAACAAAACATACAACATGCATATAATTGAAAAACAATTATAGACATAATACAAAAGAATATAAACAAGAAAAATTTATACCTCTCGATCTTCTATTGTATGTCCTTCCTCCTTTTGGACGTCGTGTGGGCGACGATCTTCCAAAAATCGAAGCCTCCTAGATCACGATCTTCCCTTCCTTGCTCGCTCCGAACAAGAGGAAGTATATAATCAAAACTCTCCTCTATCTTGGACCAACCAACAAGCTCCCAACTTGAAGCTTGCCGGCGGCTCAAAGAGAGGGGATAGTGGGTGCCGGCCAAGAGCTCCAAGGAATCACCCTAACCCTTATTTCTACCGGCCAAGGAGAAGAAAAAGAAGATCTTTGGACGTCGGCCAAGGAAAGGAGAGGAGAGGATGGGCGTCGTCCACCTAAGGAAGAAGAAGGAAAAAAAAAATTCCTAATTTGTGGTCGCCCAAGCCTCGAAGCCCCTTGATGCCTAAACCCTAATCCCTCCTTGCCTCCAATTTCTCTTGCCGCCCACCTTAAGCCTCCTTTTATAGAGTTAGGCTTAAGCCTTGTTTTAATCTCCACCGTCGATTCTAGGGATTTAATCTCAACCGTCGGATCTAGAGATTTAATTTCAACCGTCGGATCTAGAGATTTAATCTCTACCATCGGATCTAGAGTTTTATTTTCCATTATGGGATCTAGGCTCCATGAGGTTTTAATAGGCTACAATAGAGACCATGAGGAGGAGTTGGATCTAGGCCACCCAATGGATCAAGCCCACATAAAGTCCGATCCATCAATGATAATCCATTCCACTAGAGGATTATCATTGATCTACCTCACCAACCCCCATAAGTTAATATGGGCTCCATATATTATTTGTACATTTATCTCCCCGTGTTTAAGATCTTGAATGTCCGTCGATTAATTAATTTACTGACAATTAATTAATCAACATCTAACTCCATGAGTAGTACCACTCGACCATATCATCATGCCGGACCAAGTCCACCTGCAGGGTTTACATGATGAACCTTATGAGCTCCTCAAGAAGACATCATCATCCTAATATATAGGACACGGTTTCCACCTATAATCAATGGCACACCAAATAAGTAATATCATTTCCCAACTTACCGAGCCTATCGATTTACTCTATAAATCTCACCCATTGATAAATCAAAGAAATGAATACTAAGTATATGTGCCCGTTATTATATCGGGATTTAGAGCATATACAATATAATATCTGAGGTCCAATTCGATTATGTAGTCAGCAATGAATCGAATCACCTCTAAGTCGGTCCTGCTCAATACACACAAAGTGTACTAGTGTGATTCTATGGTCAAGATAAACTAATACCAAATCACACTACAACCATACCAATGGTTTGTCCAAAGTCATCTCGGTTGTGAGCCTTTACTTATACTCTACAAGGAGCTGATAACATGATCTACTGTGGGACACGACACACCATGTTATCTACAATGTAATGTATTAGACAATATGCATAACCATAAATATGCAAACAATGATCATGTGATACTTATTTAAAAATAAAGATTTTAATACAAAAGATAGACTTTTCAGTATACATCCCAACAATCTCCCACTTATACTAAAAGACTATGTTGTCCTCATACTGCCATACATCTGATTCTCATTCCCTCCACATGCCTATCAAAATCTCTCGCTGGAAGGACCTTAGTGAAAGGATCTGCCAGGTTATCCTTTGATGCAATCTTGGCAACAGGAACTTCTCCTCGCTTTACGATTTCTCATATCATGTGGTATTTGCGCTCTATGTGTTTACTTGCTTTATGGGCTCGTGGTTCCTTCGAGTTTGCTACTGCTCCACTATTATCACAATAAATTGTGATAGTTCTAGGTACCCTAGGAATCACATCCAAGTCCATTAAGAAGATCCTGCACCACACAACTTCTTTGGCCGCCTCAGAGGCTGCCACATACTCAGCTTCCATGGTAGAGTCCGCCACGCATTTCTGCTTGACACTCCTCCATACAATGGCTCCACCTATCAAAGTAAACAGAAAACCTATGGTAGATTTACTGTTATCCCTATCTGATTAGAAGTCGGAATCTGTGTAACCCACAGGGAGTAATTGGTCTGCCTGGTAAACTAGCATATAATCTCTAGTCCTTCTCAGGTACTTCAATATATGCTTTACCATAGTCCAATGTCCCTGTCCTGGATTACTCTGATATCTGCTCACCATGCCAACGGCAAAGCAGATATCTGATCTCGTATATAGCATCGCATACATGAGGCTTCATACCGCCGAAGCATAAGGAACCGCCTTCATCTCCTCTATCTCCTCATATGTTCTAGGACACATCCCCTTAGATAAAGGAACTCCATGACTGAAAGGTGGAAATCCTTTCTTGAATTTTTGCATGCTAAAACGATCCATAATTGTGTCTATGTTTGATGTTTGAGATAAGCACAACATCCTTTTCTTGCGATCCCTTATAACCTTGATCCCAAGGATGTGTCCCACTTCTCCCAAGTCCTTCATATCAAACTGTTTGGACAATCATACCCTTACGTCCGATAACACCTTGACATTGTTGCCAATTAATAAAATGTCATCTACGTATAGTATAAGAAATACCACTACGTTTCCGTCACATCTCTTGTATACACAGGACTCATCCGGGCTTTGAATAAATCCATAAGACTGGATTACCTCAACAAAGCGGATGTTCCAAGACCTAGAAGCTTGCTTCAATCCATAAATTGACCGATTAAGCTTACACACAAGATGCTCTTTGCTCTTTGCAATGAATCTCTCTGGTTGCTTCATATAGATGTTTTCCTCAAGACTTCCATTAAGGAAACCTGTCTTGACATCCATCTGTCATACCTCATAATCCATAAGAGCAACAATACATAAGAGAATCCGGATAGACTTAAGCATAGCTATCGGCGAAAAGGTCTCCTCATAATCAATACCCTCTTTCTGAGTATACCCCTTCGCTATAAGCCTCGCTTTGAAGGTCACAACCTTCCCATCTATTCCTCTCTTTCTTTTGTAGATCCACTTGCATCTAATGGCTTTTACACCATTGGGTGGTTCTACTAGCTCCCAGACCTGATTCGAATCCATAGATTCAATCTCAGCATTCATTGCATTTTTCCAAGATACTGCATCTTTATCTTGGATTGCCTCGTCATATGTCCAGGGATCAGGTTCACGTTCGCCAGGGACCAAATCAGAAGATTCTCCCAAGAACATGAATCTATCAGGCTATCTCACAACCCTCCCACTATGACGAGGTATCACCTTTGTATCCTCTATGATACACGGTGCAGTGACTTGTGGTATATCCTCTTGTACCGGTGGTACTAAAGAAGTAACTTCCCATTTCAATTCCTCCAGAAAAATCTTACTCATGGGCTTGTGGTTCATCACATAGTCTTCCTCTAGAAATCTGGCGTTCGTGCTTGTTGGGTTGATCTGTGAGGGGAAACTTCGCTTCCCACTTCAACTCGGTCGCTTGTTCATGGCGATCCCTTCTACGTCCCTGGATAAAAAAATTTATCCCTAACAAGAGGGATTTCCCAACCAACCTTGTCATCGTCGTGCTATTCGTTTAGAGTGGTCACTTGAACAAACTTGTTGTTCAAGCGACCAACTTCTATTCTACGAGTAGCCGCGGAATAGACGATGTACGGATAGCCGGCTTTTGTGTTTAGGTTCGGGGTTCAAGTTATATTTGCAACATACATAAAATAAACAACCACATACAACATGCATATAATTAAAAAGCAATTATAAACATAATACTAAAGAACACTAATCAAAATAAACAAGATTATACCTCTTGTTATACCTCTTGATCTTCTATTGTATGTCCTTCCTCCTTTTGGACATCATGTGGGCGACGATCTTCCAAAAGTCAAAGCCTCCTAGATCACCAATCTTCCTTTCCTTGTTCACTTCGAACAAAGGAAGATCATAAAACAAAACTCATCTTCCTATCTAGAACCAACCACCAAGTCAATAGACTCGATGTTGCCACCGACCAAGAAAGAGAACATGGAGTATGGGAACCGGCCAAAGGAGAATCAATGAGGGCATGGGCGCCGACCAACACTTGGAGAAGAGAAAGGAAAGCAATCCTTCTCCTTCTAAACCTAGCTCTCCTAATTTCCAGCCAAGGATGAAGGGAAGAAGAATAGGTTGAGCTCTGGCCAAGGTAGAGGGATGAAGGATAGGAGTTGGCCAAACCTTGGAAGAAGAAGAAAAGGTCTTCTCCTCTTGTTGCCGCCCACAACCAACACCCAAACCCTAACCCTAGCCGCCCACTTCTAATCCTAACCAAACTAGGATTACTTGCCGCCCAAGGGAAGCAAACCCTAATCCTCTTAAGCCATCATCCCTTGTCGCCCACCTTAATGCTCTATTTATAGAGTTGGGCTCAAGCCTTGTTTTAATCTCCATCATTAGTTCTAGGAATTTAATCTCAACCATCGAATCTAGAGATTTAATCTCAACCATCGGATCTAGAGATTTAATCTCTACCATTGGATCTAGAGTTTTGTTTTCATCCATTGGATCTAAACTTCATGAGGTTTTAATAGGCTACAATAGGGACCATGAGGAGGAGTTGGATCTTGGCCACCCAATGGATCAAGCCCACATAAAGTCCGATCCATTAATGATTATCCATTCCACTAGAGGATTATCATTGATCTACCTCACCAACCCCCATAAGTTAATATGACCTTCATATATTATATGTACATTTTCTCCCCGTGTTTAAGATCTTGAATGTCCGTCGATTAATTAATTTACTGACCATTAATTAATCAACATCTAACTCCATGAGTAATACCACTAAACCTTTTCATCATGTCGAACCAAGTCCACCTGCAGGGTTTACATGATGAACCTTAAGAGCTCCTCAAGGGGACATCATCATACTAAAATATAGGACACGGTTTTCTCCTATAATCAACGGCACATCATATAAATAATATCATTTCCCAACTTACTGAGCCTATCCATTTAATATATAAATCTCGCCCATTGGTAAATCAAAGAAATGAATACTAAGTATATGTGCCCGTTATTATATCGGGATTAAGAGCATGTACAATATAATATCTGAGGTCTGATTCGATTATGTAGTCAGCAATAAATCGAATCACCTCTAAGTCGTTCCTGCTCAATACACACATAGTGTACTAGTGTGATTTTATGGTCAAGACAAACCAATACCAAATCACACTACAACCATACCAATGGTTTGTCCAAAGTCATCTCGGTTGTGAGCCTTTACTTATACTTTACAAGGAGTCGATAACATGATCTCCCGTGTGACACCACACCATGTTATCTACAATGTAATGTATTAGATAATATGCATAACCATAAAAATATCCAAATAATGATCATGTGATTTTTATTTCAAAAATAAAGATGTTCATACAAAAGATAGACATTTCAGTATACATCCCAACAATCTCCCACTTATACTAAAAGACTATGTTGTCCTCATACTCCCATACATCTGATTCCCCTTCCCTTTACATGCCTATCAAAACTCTCACTAGAAGGGCCTTAGTGAAAGGGTTTACCAGGTCATCCTCTGATGCAATCTAGGCGACAGCAACTTCTACCTCCTTTACGATTTCTCGTATCAGGTCGTACTTGCACTTTATGTATTTACTCACCTTATGGGCTCGTGGTTCCTTCGAGTTTGCAACTGCACCATTATTATCACAAAAAATTGTGATAGTTCTGGGCAAACCAGGAATCAAATCTAAGTCCATCAGGAAGTTCCTGAGCCACACAGCTTCCTTGGCTGCCTCAGAGGCTGCCACAAACTCAGCTTCCATTGTGGAGTCCACCATGCATTTCTGCTTGACACTCCTCCATACAATGGCTCCACCTCCCAAAGTAAACACAAAACCTGAGGTAGACTTACTGTTATCTCTATCAGATTGGAAGTCAGAATCCGTGTAACCCACAGGGAGTAATTGGTCTGCCTGGTAAATCAGCATATATTCCCTAGTCCTTCTCAGGTACTTCAATATATGCTTTTCCGCAGTCCAATGTCCCTGTCCTGGATTACTCTGATATCTGCTGACCATGCCCACGGCAAAGCAGATATCTGGTCTCGTGCATAGCATTGCATACATGAGGCTTCCTACTGTCGAAGCATAAGGAACCGCCTTCATCTCCTCTATCTCCTCAGATGTTTTAGGACACATCTCCTTAGATAAAGGAACTCCATGACTGAAAGGTACAAAACCCTTTTTGGAGTTCTGCATGCTAAAATGATCCATAATCGTGTCTATGTATGAAGCTTGGGATAAGCACAACATCCTTTTCTTGCGATCCCTTATAACCTTGATCCCAAGGATGTGTCCCACTTCTCCCAAGTCCTTCATATCAAACTGTTTGGACAACCATACCCTTACGTCTGATAACACCTTGATATTGTTGTCAATCAACAAAATGTCATATACGTATAGTACAAGAAATACCACTACGTTTCCATCACATCTCTTATATACACAAGACTCATCCGGACTTTGAATAAATCCATAAGACTGGATTACCTCATCAAATCGGATGTTCCAAGACCTCGAAGCTTGCTTCAATCCATAAATGGACCGATTAAGCTTACATACAAGATGCTCTTTCCCTTCGCAATGAATCCCTCTGGTTGCTTCATATATATGTTTTCCTCAAGACTTCCATTAAGGAAAGTTGTCTTGACATTCATCTGTCACACCTCATAATCCATATGAGTTGCTATGCATAAGAGAATCCGGATAGACTTAAGCATGGCTATCGGTGAAAAGGTTTCCTAATAATCGATACCCTCTTTCTGAGTATACCCCTTCGCAACAAGCCTCGCTTTGAGGTCTCAACCTTCCCATCTATTCTTCTCTTTCTTTTGTAGATCCCCTTACATCCAATGGTTTTTACACCATCAGGTGGTTCTACTAGCTCCCAGACCTAATTTGAATCCATAGATTCAATCTCAACATTCATTGCACTTCGCCAAGATACTACATCTTTATCTTGGATTGCCTCGTCATATATCCAGGGATCAGGTTCATGTTCGCCAGGGACTAAATCAGAAGATTCTCCCAGGAACTTGAATCTATCAGGCTGTCTCACAACCCTCCCACTACGACGAGGTATCTTCTGTGTATCCTCTATGACACGCGGTGCAGTGACTTATGGTATATCCTCTTGTACCGGTGGTACTGAAGAAGTGACTTCTCCTTTTAATTCCTCTAGAACAATTTTCTCTTGGGCTTATGGCTCATCACATAGTCTTCCTCTAGAAATCTGGCGTTCGTGCTAACGATCACCCTCTAATCTCTAGGACTATAAAACAAACCACCCTTCGTTCCTCTAGGATAGCCAACGAACATGCGTACTTCTGTATGAGGTTCCAACTTACCAACATCTACCTTCAGCATATGTGTTGGACTCCCCCAAATCCGAATATGTCTTAGACTAGGCTTTCGCCCAATCCACAATTCTGTGGGAGTAGAAGGCACTGATTTAGATGGTACCAAGTTCAGAATGTACATCGTCGTTTCTAGAGCATATCCCCAGAACGAATCTGGCAACTCAGAATAACTCATCATCAATCTAACCATCTCCATAAGTGTCATATTCCTTCTCTCTCCTACACCATTCTGCAGGGGTGTGCCAGGTGCAGACAATTGAGACTGAATCCCATCCTCTGATAAGTAGTTCCTAAACTCTCCCAAGAGGTACTCACCACCTCAATCAGATCGTAGTGTCTTGATACTTTTACCTTGACATTTCTCCACATCAGCCTTGAATTATTTGAACTTGTCAAAGCATTCTGACTTGCGGCGTATCAGGTAAATGTATACATATCTTGAGTAATCGTCTATAAAAGAGACGAAATACTCAAAACCACCTCTAGCATGGATAGACATAGGACCACTCAAATCAGAATGAACCAATTCTAACACATCTTTTGCTCTATACCCCTTGGCCTTAAAAGGCCTCTTGGTCATTTTACCCTTTAAGCAAGATTCACAGGTTGGGAAATCCTCCACCACTAATGAACCCAGAGGTCCATCAACTATCAACCTTTGAATTCTGCTTAGGTTAATATGACCAAGCCTAAGATGCCAAAGATATGTTTGGTTCATCTTCGAAGGTTCTTTTCTCTTATTGGAATTAGAAGATGAGTTATTAACTTCAATTTGCATCGTGGGAGGTTTTGGTTCAAGTGTGTATAGATTTCCTATCAATGCACCTAAACAGATAATGTCCTTATTCCTTTTTATAACAACTCTGTCATTAAAATAAATAAAATATCCATTCATAAACAATTTAGAAACTGAAATTAAATTCTTTCTAAATAAAGGTACATAAAGGGAATTTTTTAGAACCAAAGTTTTATTTTTCTCAAAAGATAAATAAAACATCTTCCACTGTAATAGCCGCCACCATTATGGCATTGCCCAAGTAAATGGTAATCTCTCCCTCAGCTCGTCATAAAGTTTCCTGGAACCCCTGCAAAGTATTGCAGACATGATCAGAGGCTCCCGTATCTACACACCAGGTGCCGGTAGATAACACCGCTAACCATGTTTCAACGACTAGACCAAAGGATATACCTTTATTCTATTTCAAATTGGGACAGTCCTTCTTCCAATGTCCATCCTGCTTGCAAGTGAAGCACTTGCCTTTCGGCTTCTTCACTTGTCCCTGAGTTCCTCCCACCACCTTTGCTCCACTTTATTTCTTCTTCTTCTTGCCTTTCGGCTTAGAAGTAGAAACCTTTTGGGCAACCATGGCCTGAGCCTGAGCAAGCCTTTCTGTCGACTGGAGAATGATATCGACCTGGGCTTCCCCATCGATCTCAGCTCCAAGGACTTCCAGCTCACTCGCAGGCTTAGGAGGACACTCTTCGAAGAATACATACTTGTACTCCTCAGCAGTTGAGACAATATCAAGATTCCTTTTTCCAATCAACATAATTAAGTACAGTAAGTTTATTTTCCTTTAGTATCACAACAAGTGGACTGAAAGTCATTTTTGAAAATCCTAACAATCACATAGATCATTACTTTAGATTTCAAAAAAATTATTGATTCCTCAAACAATAAAATTTTTAAATCAACCAACACATCAAAACATCGAGAATATCGTTTGTCATGATCGTGTGGACGTATACGAATTCTACATTTGTAAGAAGAGGTTTTACCCATTATTTTTACTATCTTGTCAACCTAACTTTTTGACAAATAAAATTAATAGTTGGTTTCTCTTCGGCCCTACAAATAAAAGCAGTGACTCTGATGGGGAGGATACTCCTATTTGCATCTAAGTGTTCACCATTACTCGATACCAAGGAAAATATCTCGGGTTATGTGCCTTCCGATGGGTAAGTACACATGCTCCCTAATAATTTCCTATAACCATATCCGACCTTGTGATCCGCAAACAAACTCATCCGATGGGGAGGAAGGCACTCAGAGCCGACGCGCAAGTTTGTTTGCATCATATGTCAAATCGTAATGGAGGCCGTGGGAATTTATAAAAATATCCCTCTCCCACTTAGTAATTTGAAATTGAGGAATTTTCTAGCCTACGACATGCATATCAAACAATAAGCAATAAATATGAAAAATAAATTATTTTCCAACAATTATGACTTTTGTCTTCAATATGTCTTCCGTCGTATCGCCTTCTCGTCCGCTCCTCCTACGCCATGTACGAGCCATCCGGAGATCCGAGTCGAGACTAAAATCTATTTTAATTTACATCCATCGATCCTATACTTCACGAGGGAGTGTACATGAAATCTAGATCGAAAGTAAACTAAAATAAAAAGAGTGGCTAAACAATGTCGTATCTAATTTACAAAAAATTAAATACTAGCCTCGTCAACCCCGAGGATTCAATAAAATATACACATACAATCACATACACACATATGGCCATAATAGTCGGATCTTATGCCTGCAACCAAAGAGTTAACCTACGCATATCCTACTATTATCCGGCACATATAATATATTGAAAAAATGCATAAGAGTAACTGAATCCTAAACACACAAAACCGGAAACCTTGGCTCTGATACCAATTGTTGGGCTGATCCGTGAGGGGAAACTTCGCTTCCCACTTCAACTCGGTCGCTTGTTCATGGCGATCCCTTCTACGTCCCAGGATAAAAAAATTTATCCTTGACAAGAGGGATTGCCCAAGCAACTTTGTCATCGTCGTGATATTCGTTTAGAGTGGTCACTTGAACAAACTTGTTGTTCAAGCGACCAACCTCTATTCTACGAGTAGCCGCGGAATAAACGATCTACGGATTGCCGGCTTTTGTGTTTATGTTCGGGGTCCAAGTTATATTAGCCACATACATAAAATAAACAACCACATACAACATGCATATAATTGAAAAGCAATTATAAACATAATACAAAAGAACACTAATCAAAATAAACAAGATTATACCTCTTGTTATACCTCTTGATCTTCTATTGTATGTCCTTCCTCCTTTTGGACGTCGTGTGGGCGAAGATCTTCCAAAAGTTGAAGCCTCCTAGATCACCAATCTTCCTTTCCTTGTTCACTTCAAACAAAGGAAGATCATAAAACAAAACTCGTCTTCCTATCTAGAACTGGCCACCAAGTCAATAGACTCGATGTTGCCATCGGCTAAGGAAGAGAACATGGAGTATGGGAACCGGACAAAGGAGAATCAATGAGGGCATGGGCGCCGGCCAACACTTGGAGAAGAGAAAGGAAAGCAATCCTTCTCCTTGTTGCCGCCTAAACCCTAAACCTAGCTCTCCTAATTTCCGTCCAAAGATGAAGGGAAGAAGAATAGGTTGAGCTCCGGCCAAGGTAGAGGGAAGAAGGATAGGAGCCGGCTAAACCTTGGAAGAAGAAGAAAAGGTCTTCTCCTCATGTTGCCGCCCACAACCAACACCCAAACCCTAACCATAGCCGCCCACTCCTAATCCTAACCAAACTAGGATTACTTGCCGCCCAAGGGAAGCAAACCCTAATCCTCTTAAGCCATCATCCCTTGCCGCCCACCTTAATGCTCTATTTATAGAGTTGGGCACAAGCTTTGTTTTAATCTCTACTATTGGTTCTAGGGATTTAATCTCAACCGTCGGATCTAGAGATTTAATCTCAACCGTTGGATCTAGAGATTTAATCTCTACCATTGGATCTAGAGTTTTGTTTTCATCCATTGGATCTAAGCTTCATGAGGTTTTAATAGGATACAATAGGGACCATGAGGAGGAGTTGGATCTTGGCCACCCAATGGATCAAGCCCACATAAAGTTCGATCCATTAATGATTATCCATTCCACTAGAGGATTATCATTGATCTACCTCACCAACCCCCATAAGTTAATATAGGCTCCATATATTATATGTATATTTTCTCCCCATGTTTAAGATCTCGAATGTCCGTCGATTAATTAATTTACTGACCATTAATTAATCGACATCTAACTCCATGAGTAGTACCACTCAACCTTTTCATCATGTCGGACCAAGTCCACCTGCAGGGTTTACATGATAAACCTTATGAGCTCCTCAAGGGGATATAATCATCCTAATATATAGGACACGGTTTCCTCCTATAATCAATGGCACACCTTATAAGTAATATCATTTCCCAACTTACCGAGCCTATCGATTTACTCTATAAATGTCGCCCATTGGTAAATCAAAGAAATGAATACTAAGTATATGTGCCATTATTATATCGGGATTAAGAGCATGTACAATATAATATCTGAGGTCTGATTCGATTATGTAGTCAGCAATGAATCGAATCACCTCTAAGTCGGTCCTGCTCAATACACACAAAGTGTACTAGTGTGATTTTATAGTCAAGATAAACCAATACCAAATCACACTACAACCATACCAATGGTTTGTCCAAAGTCATCTCGGTTGTGAGCCTTTACTTATACTATACAAGGAGTTGATAACATGATCTACCATGTGACACGACACACCATGTTATCTACAATGTAATGTATTAGATAATATGCATAACCATAAATATGCAAACAATGATCATGTGATTCTTATTTCAAAATAAAGATTTTCATACAAAAGATAGACTTTTCAGTATACATCCCAACAATCTCCCACTTATACTAAAAGACTATGCTGTCCTCATACTACCATACATCTGATTCTCATTCCCTCCACATGCCTATCAAAAGCTCTCGCTGGAAGGGCCTTAGTGAAAGGATCTGCCAGGTTATCCTCTGATGCAATCTTGGCCACAACAACTTCTCCTCGCTTTAAGATTTCTCGTATCAGGTGGTACTTGCGCTCTATGTGTTTACTTGCTTTATGGGCTCGTGGTTCCTTCGAGTTTGCAACTGCACCACTATTATCACAATAAATTGTGATAGTTTTGGGCAAACCAGGAATCACATCCAAGTCCATCAAGATGTTCCTGAGCCATACAACTTCTTTGGCTGCCTTAGAGGTTGCCACATACTCAGCTTCCATGGTAGAGTTCACCACGCATTTCTGATTGACACTCCTCCATACAATGGCTCCACCTCCAAAAGTAAACACAAAACCTGAGGTAGACTTACTGTTATCCCTATCTGATTGGAAGTCGAAATCTGTGTAACCCACAGGGAGTAATTGATCTGCTTGGTAAACTAGCATATAATCCCTAATCCTTCTCAGGTACTTCAATATATGCTTTACCACAGTCAAATGTCCCTGTTTTGGATTACTCTGATATCTGCTAACCATGCCAATGGCAAAGCAAATATCCGGTCTCGTACATAGCATCGCATACATGAGGCTTCCTACTGCTGAAGCATAAGGAACCACCTTCATCTCCTCTATCTCCTCAGATGTTCTAGGACACATTTGCTTAAATAAAGGAACTCCATGCCGGAAAGGTAGAAATCCTTTCTTGGAATTTTGCATGCTAAAATGATCCATAATTTTGTCTATGTATGAAGCTTGAGATAAGCACAACATCCTTTTCTTGCGATCCCTTATAACCTTGATCCCAAGGATGTGTCCCACTTCTCCCAAGTCCTTCATATCAAACTGTTTGGATAAACATACCCTTACGTCCGATAACACCTTGACATTGTTGCTAATTAACAAAATGTCATCTACGTATAGTACAAGAAATACCACTACGTTTCCTTTACATCTCTTGTATACACAGGACTCATCTGGGCTTTGAATAAATCCATAAGACTGGATTACCTCATCAAAGTGGATGTTCCAAGACCTCGAAGCTTGCTTCAATCCATAAATGGACCGATTAAGCTTACACACAAGATGCTCTTTGCCCTTTGCAATGAATCGAATCACCTCTAGTTGCTTCATATAGATGTTTTCCTCTAGACTTCCATTAAGGAGTGTTGCCTTGACATCCATCTGTCATACCTCATAATCCATATGAGCAGCAATACATAAGAGAATCCGGATAGACTTAAGCATGGCTATCGGCGAAAAGGTCTCCTCATAATCAATACCCTCTTTCTGAGTATACCCCTTCACAATAAGCCTCGCTTTGAAGGTCTCAACCTTCCCATCTTGTCCTCTCTTTCTTTTGTAGATCCACTTGCATCCAATGGCTTTTACACCATTGGGTGGTTCTACTAGCTCCCAGACCTAATTTGAATCCATAGATTCAATCTCTACATTCATTGCATTTTGCCAAGATACCGTATCTTTATCTTGGATTGCCTCGTCATATGTCCAGGGATCAGGTTAATGTTCGCCAGGGACAAAATCAAAAGATTCTCCAAACAACATGAATCTATCAGGCTGTCTCACAACCCTCCTACTACAACAAGGTATCACGTGTGTATCCTCTGTGATACGCGGTGCAGTGGCTTATGGTATATCCTCTTGTACCAGTGGTACTGAAGAAGTGACTTCCCCTTTCAATTCCTCCAGAACAATCTTACTCATGGGCTTGTGGTTCATCACATAGTCTTCCTCTAGAAATTTGGCGTTCGTGCTAACGATCACCCTCTGATCTCTAGGACTATAAAACAAACCTCCTTTAATTCCTCTAGGATTGCCAACGAATATACGTACTTCTGTATGAGGTTCCAACTTACCAGCATCTGCCTTCAGTACATGTACTGGACTCCCCCAAATCCGAATATGTCTTAGACTAGGCTTTCTCCTAGTCCACAATTCTGTGGGAGTAGAAGGCACTGATTTAGATTGAACTAAGTTCAAAATATTCACTGTCGTATCTAGAACATATCCCCAGAATGAATCTGGCAACTCAAAATAACTCATCAACGATCTAACCATCTCCATAAGAGTCATATTCCTTCACTCTACTACACCATTCTACTGGGGTGTGCCAGGTGCAGACAATTGGGATTGAATCCCAGCCTATGATAAGTAATTCCTAAATTCTCCCAAGAGGTACTCACCACCATGATCAGATCGTAGTGTCTTGATACTTTTACCTTGATGTTTCTCTACATCAGCCTTGAATTCTTTGAACTTGTCAAAGCATTCAGACTTGCAGCGCATCAAGTAAATGTATCCATACCTTGAATAATCGTCTATAAAAGAAACAAAATATTCAAAGCCACCTCTTTCCTGGATAGTCATAGGACCACACAAATTAGAATGAACCAATTCCACCTCTAATACCACTTGAAGGTAGGAAACATCGCTTCCCACTTCAACTCGGCCGCTTGTTCATGGCGATCCCTTCTATGTCCCCAGATAAAAAAATTTATCCTTGACAAGGAGGGATCACCCAAGCCACCATTTCATCATCGTTCTATTTGATTAGAGTAGTCACTTGAACAAACTTGTTGTTCAAGCAACCATACTCTATTCTACGATTAGTCACAGAATAGACGATGTACGGATCGCCAGCTTTTGTATTTGTATTCGGGGTCCAAGTTAATTTAGCCACAAAATAAAATATACAACATGCATATAATTGAAAAACAATTATAGACATAATACAAAAGAATATAAACAAGCAAAATTTATACCTCTCGATCTTCTATTGTATGTCCTTCCTTCTTTTGGACGTCGTGTGGGCGACGATCTTCCAAAAGTCGAAGCCTCCTAGATCACGATCTTCCTTTCCTTGCTCGCTCCAAACAAGAGGAAGTATATAATCAAAACTCTCCTCTATCTAGGACCAACCAACAAGCTCCCAACTTGAAGCTTGCCGCTGGCTCAAAGATAGGGGATGGTGGGTGTTGGCCAAGTGCTCCAAGGAATCACCCTAACCCTTGTTTCCACTGGCCAAGGAGAAGAGAAAGAAGAGCTTTGGATGCCGGCCAAGGAGAGGAGAGGAGAGGATGGGCGACGACCACCTAAGGAAGAAGAAGGAAAAAAAATTCCTAATTTGTGGCCACCCAAGCCTCCAAGCCCCTTGTCGCCCAAACCCTAATCCCTCCTTGCCTCCAATTTCTCTTGTTGCCCACCTTAAGCCTCCTTTTATAGAGTTAGGCTTAAGCCTTGTTTTAATCTCCATTGTCAATTATAGGGATTTAATCTCAACCGTCGGATCTAGAGATTTAATCTCAACTGTCGGATTTAGAGATTTAATCTCTACCGTCGAATCTAGAGTTTTATTTTCCATTATCGGATCTAGGCTCTATGAGGTTTTAATAGGCTACAATAGGGACCATGAGGAGGAGTTGGATCTTGGCCACCCAATGGATTAAGCCCACATAAAGTCCAATCCATTAATGATAATCCATTCCACTAGAGGATTACTATTGATCTACCTCACCAACCCCCATAAGTTAATATGGGCTCCATATATTATTTGTACATTTATCTCCCCATGTTTAAGATCTCAAATTTTCGTCGATTAATTAATTTACTAAAAATTAATTAATCAACATCTAAATTAAGAGTAGTACCACTCAACCTTATCATCATGTCGGACCAAGTCCACCTGCAGGGTTTACATGATGAACCTTATGAGCTCTTCAAGGGGATATCATCATCCTAATATATAGGACATGGTTTCCTCCTATAATCAACGACACACCATATAAGTAATATCATTTCCCAACTTACCGAGCCTATCGATTTACTCTATAAATCTCGCCCATTGGTAAATCAAAGAAATGAATACTAAGTATATGTGCCCATTATTATATCGGGATTAAGAGCATGTATAATATAATATCTGAGGTCCAATTCGATTATGTAGTCAGCAATGAATCGAATCACCTCTAAGTCGGTCCTGCTCAATACACACAAAGTGTACTAGTGTGATTCTATGGTCAAGACAAACCAATACCAAATCACACTACAACCATACCAATGGTTTGTCCAAAGTCATCTCGGTTATGAGCCTTTACTTATACTCTACAAGGAGATGATAACATGATCTACCGTGTAACACTACACACCATGTTATCTACAATGTAATGTATTAGATAATATGCATAACCATAAATATGCAAACAATGATCATGTGATTCTTATTTCAAAATAAAGATGTTCATACAAAAGATAGACTTTTCAGTATACATCGATAGGCCTGGTAAGTTGGAAAATAATATTATTTACATGGTGTGTCATTGATAATAGGAGGAAACCGTGTCCTATATACTAGGATGATGATGCCCCCTTGAGAAGCTCATAAAGTTCATCATGTAAATCTTGCAGGTGGACTTGGTCTAACATGATGATAAGGATGAGTGGTACTACTCATGGAGCTAGATATTAATTAATTAAATTGTCAGTAATTTAATTAATTAATGGACAATCGATATCTTAAACACAGGGAGATATTTTGTACAAATAATATGTAGAGCTCATATTTAATTATGGGGGTTGGTGAGGTAGATCAATGATGATCCTCTAGTGGAATGGATCATCATTAATGGATCGGGTTATATGTGGTTCGGATCCATTGGGTGGCCAAGATTCAACTCCTCCTCATGGTCCCTATTGTAGCCTATTATAAATACCTCATGAAGCCTAGACCTAAGGCATTATTGTGGGTTGGCGTTGGAGAGGCTTGGGCGGCAAGGGAGAAAGGGTGTGCTAGGGTTTTTCATCACTTTGGTCGGCGGCAACAAGGGCTAGGGTTTCTCCTCCTTCCTCCTTGGTCGGCACCTCCTTTCCCTTTCCTATAGCCGGCGGCGCCTCTTCTCCCTTTCCAAGGGTCGGTGCCACCTTCTCCCTTTCCTAGGGCCGACGGCAACACAAGGAGGAAGGCTCTCTTCCTCAATCCCCTCTCTTATCCTAGGGTCGGCAGACAACACCTCTTGGAGTCTTGGTGGTCGGCACAAGCAAGAAGAAGAGAAGGTTTTGTGTTTGGCACGAAATAGGAGAAGAAGGGAGGGTTTTCTTCCCTTGTTCGAAGCGAGCAAGGAAGGGAAGATACGTGGTCTAGGAGGCTTCGATTCTTGGAAGATCATCACCCACACGACGTCCAAGAAGAGGATAGGAATACAATAGAAGATCAAGAGGTAAAACAGGAGGTATAATCTTGTTTAATTTTGATTCTTGTTCTTTTATATTTTGTATGTGATTGATTGACATGGACCCTAATGATAAACACAAAAACCGGCGATCTGTTCATCATCTATTCTGTGACTAATTGAGGAAAAGGGTTAGGTTGCTTGAACAACAAGTTTGTTCAAGCGACCACTGAAATCGAATAGCACGATGATGAATCAGTTGCTTGGGTAATCCATCTTCGTCCGAATTAGTTTTAATTAATGAAATTTTAATCCAGGGATGTGAGACAGGATCGCCATGTACAAGCGACCGAAGCAAAACGTGACTTTCCCTTCAAGTGGTATCAGAGCCACAGTTTTTGATTTTGTGTATTTTGGATTCGGTTACTTTCACGCATTTATCATATATTATTTATGCCGGATAATAGTAGGATATGCATAGGCTAACTTTTGCTTGCAGACATAAGATCCAACTATTATGGCTATGTGGATGTATGTGATTGTGTGTGTGTGATTGTAATTAATTGTTTGAATCCTCAGGGTTGATGAGGCTAATTAGTATTTAATTTTTGTAATTAAATACGGTACTATTTAGCCGCTCATTTAATTTACTTTCGATCTTGATATGTTGTACACTCTTTCATGGAGTATAAGATCAATGGATGTAAATTAAAATAGTTTATCTCGGCTCGGATCCCCTTGTGGCTTGCGCATGGTAAAGGGAGGAGCGGACGAGGTGGCGACATGACATGATGCATATTGGTAAACAAAAGCAATAATAGTTGAATTTTTTTTTCATATTTATTGCTTATTGTTTGATATGCATGTTGTGTGTGTTTGAAAATTCCTCAATTTTAAATTACTAAGTGGGAGAGGGATATTTTTTTAATTCCCGGGCCTCCATTACAATTTGACATGTGATGCGAACAAACTTACGCATTGGCTCTGAGTGTCTTCCTCCATATCGGATGAGTTTGTTTTGTGGATCACTAGGTCAAATATGGTTATAGGAAATTATTTAGGAGCATGTGTACTTCCCCATTGGAAGGCACATAATCCGAGGTAATTACCTTAGTATCGGGTAATGGTAAACACTTAGATGCAAATAAAAGTATCCTCCCCATCAGAGTCACTGCTTTTATTTGTAGGACCAAAGAGGAACCAACTATTAATTTTATTTGTCAAAAAGTAAGGTTGATAGGATAATAAAATTAATGGGTAAAATCTCCTCTTACAAATATAGAATTCTTATACATCCACATTATCGTGGCATACGATATTCTCGGTATTTTGAGGTGTTGGTTGATTTTAAAATTTTATTGTTTGAGGAATCAATAAATTTTTGAAATCTAATGTTTTGATCACTGTGATTCTTAGGTTTTTCAAAATGACTTTCAACCCACTTGTTGTGATTCTGAAAGAAAACAAACTTATTGGACCTAACTATGTTGATTAGAAACAGAATCTGGACATTGTCTTGACTACTGAGGAGTACAAATATATACTCTTTGAAGAATGTCCTCCTAAGCCTACAGATGATTCTAGTGAAAAGGAGAAAGAGAGTTATAGGAAGTGGATCAAGGCAGATGAGATGGTGCGGTGTTACATTTTGACTTCTATGTCAAATGTATTGCAAAATCAGCATCATGCCATGACTACTGCCTATGACATGATGCTCAATCTCAAGGAACTTTTTGGACACCAGAATCGGGCTACTAGGCAGGAAGCTATGAGGAACTTGATAACGACTACCATGATTGAGGGAACACCCGTGAGGGATCATGTTCGCGAGATGATGGCTCATTTAAATGAGCTGGAAGTCCTTGGAGCAGAGATCGATAGGGAAACCCAGGTCAATATCATTCTCCAATCTCTACCTAGAAGTTTTGAGCAGTTTCGCCTGAACTACAACATAAATAAGAGGTTGTATTTATTGGCAGAGCTTCTGACAGAACTCCTGGCGGGAGAGGGGCTTTTTCATTAGAGTGCTCAGGCTATGGTTGCTCAAAAGGTTTCTACTTCTAAGCTGAAAGGCAAGAAGAAGAAGAAACAAGGTACAACAAAGATGGGGGTAGGATCTCATGTAGGAGTGAAGAAGTCGAAAGGCAAGTGCTTCACTTGCAAGCAGACTGGACATTGGAAGGCAGACTGTCCTAACCAAAAACAGAACAAAGGTATATCTTTTAGTTTAGTCGTTGAAACATGTTTAGCGGTGTTATCTATCGGTACCTAGTGTGTAGATACAGGAGCCACTGATCATGTCTGCAATTCTTTGCAGAGGTTCCAAGAAACCAGATGAAGGTAACGACTATTGCAGTGGGAGATCTTTATTTATCTTTTAATAGAAATAAAACTTTGGTTCTGAGAAATTGCCTTTATGTACCTACATTTAGAATGAATTTGATTTCAGTTTCTAAATTGTTTATGGATGGGTATTCTATTTCTTTTAATGAAAGAGTTGTTATAAAAAGGAAAAGGGAGATTATCTATTCTGGTGCGTTGGTAGGAAATTTATACACTCTTGAACCAAAAACTCCCATGATGCAAATAGAAATAAATAACTCATCTTCTAAATCTAATAAGAGAAAGGAACCTTCGAAAATCAACCAAACATATCTTTGGCATCTAAGGTTAGGTCATATTAACTTGAGTAGAATTCAAAGGATGATAGCTGATGGACCTTTGGGTTCATTGGTGGTGGAAGATTTCCCAACCTACGAATCTTGCTTGGAAGGTAAAATGACCAAGAGGCCTTTTAAGGACAAGGGGTATAGAGTCACAAGGTCAGTTTATGGTTATAGGAATTACATATCGTGTATTTGCCTACTGTAAGGTACATAACCCGTATAATTACTCATACCAAGTAATGGTAACACTTCCCTAAACAAATATTAAAGCCTACACCTTCCATTAATATGAGTTAGAACCAGAGTTCTGACTTTGTTTGGGTTGTTGACTCCTTCCAAAAACCCGGCCAACTCAACATGTTCAAACCATGGAATAGTTTAAGCAAATACGTAACTGAACGAAGTACAACAATGTATCCACACGAGCAAGCTCTTGTCTCACAAAAGAAACTAGAAGAGCTCTCCTTTACTTCTTGCTAGAGAAGTCCCTAAAGGAGAGGAAAGTAGGGAAAAAGAGAAAGGAAGAAGAAGACTACTCTTCTTGCTCCACTCACAAAAACCACACAACCAAATGCTCTCACCACCAAGCTCTCCAAGCCTCAAGCTTCAACCAATCCACCAAGCTTGGTCGGCCACCCCATGGGGTGTTTTATAGGATTGAAAAACCTTTCACCTCCTATCACATTTAATGCAATCAATTGCATTGAAATATAATCAAACAAGGAGTTACACTCCTTGTTTGGCCGGCCACATGTGGGGGAAATCCAAAGGTCAAAACCCTTTGTCTCCTTCCACCTCATCAAGCTTAGGTGGCATGCTTAGGTGGCATGCTTATGTGGCATTCATGGATATTGAATTAATCTTATTAATTCAATAAGCTTATGTTATCATATTGAATTAATCTCATTAAATCAATAAGGTAACATATTGAGTTAATCTTATTAAATCAATTAAGCTTAGCATATTGAATTAATCTCATTAAATCAATAAGCTAAAATTCTCATTAAGCTTAAAGTCCAAAAACCATTTTGTACTTAAGCTTATTCCCAAATTATTCTAGTCAAACTAGAATGCACTAATTCTTCTAATCATCATGCTTTTTGTGTGTGACCCTATAGGCTCTCATAACGTTGGCAGTGGATCTAAACTCTTTTAGATACACAAGCAATGAGCAGCATCTAGCAATACATCATTGCTACCCAAGTTACGAAATAAGTCAAGATCCGACTAACCTTTCCGTGACTACTATAATGTATGACCGTGTCCTTCTATCCTTGATATCAGATTGACCAATGAGGCATAGACCGTGTCATCCTCGATCAATCTATGTGTTTCTTGATCCTGAGTAAACTAACTCAAACAAATGAGCTCAATATCTCATATTGACTCATTCGAGCATGGCCATGCGTTTTAGTAGTTCTACTCAATCAAGGGGCCCACCGATATCACTCTCGTCATATGAGAGGGATAGATCCCATCTACATCACTCACATCCCTCCGCATAATTTGTTATATACCCAGTAATCGCCTTTATGGTCCACCCTGTTACGGGTGACGTTTGACGATACCAAAGTACATAACTCCTTATGTAGGGAACCGTAGTGACTTCAGGTTTGAGGACTATTCGTACCAATAGTCACATGAGAAAGTTTATGACACTCATATGACGATCCATGAAACTTTCTCATGGCGGGTCAGTTCAGTATATATTCTCTAATATATACCCATATGTCAACTTGATATCATATATCCATGACTTGTGAGATCAAGTCATCAATTGACCTACATGCTAGTCTTTATGTATTAATATTTCCCTTGCATATTAATACTTGACTAGGAACATTTAGGAAAGTGTTCTCTACAGCCTCTCATAATCAATTCTGCCAATTGATGTGCTGTAGATAAGAACCTACTTTTCTAGGGCATTATTATATATTTAATTTAGCTGGCACAAGCAAGACGTAAATATATAATAACTAATCCTTTGCCTTTATAGAATATGATACAAAATGTTCCCTATTCAACCATCACATGATTGGTTCTAGGGCTATAACTAACATAGGCTAGAGGTGGTTTTGAATATTTCATCTCTTTTATAGACGATTATTCAAGATATGGATACATTTACTTAATGCGCTGCAAGTCTGAATGCTTTGACAGGTTCAAAGAATTCAAGGATGATGTGGAGAAACGTCAAGGTAAAAGTATCAAGACACTACGATCTGATCGTGGTAGTGAGTACCTCTTGGGAGAGTTTAGGAGTTACTTATCAGAGGCTGGGATTCAATCCCAACTGTCTGTACCTGGTACACCCCAGCAGAATGGTGTGGCAGAGCGAAGGAATAGGACTCTTATGGAGATGGTTAGATCGATGATGAGTTATTCTGAGTTACCAAATTCATTCCGGGGGTATGCTCTGGAAACGACAGTGTATATTCTGAACTTGGTACTATCTAAATCAGTACCTTCTACTCCCACAGAATTGTGGATTGGGGGGAAAGCCTAGTCTGAGACATATTCGGATTTGGGGTAGTCTAGCACATGTGCTGAAAAGAGATGCTGGTAAGTTGGAATCTCATATAGAAGTGCGCTTGTTCGTAGGCTATCCCAGAGGAATGAAAGGTGGTTTGTTCTATAGTCCTAGAGATCAGAGGGTGATCATTAGCACGAATGCCCAATTTTTAGAGGAAGACTATGTGATGAACTACAAGCCCATGATCAAGATTATTTTGGAGGAATTAAGAGGGGAAGTCACTACTTAAATACTAATGGTACAAGAGGACATACCACAAGTGACTGCACCGCATGTCACAGAGGATACATAGGTGATACCTCGTCGTAGTGGGAAGGTTGTTAAACAACCTAATGTTGGGTTTCCGGCACCGCGGCGAGTGTGTGTTCAAACATGTTTCGTAAACATGTGCACAGCGGTAGAAATAAAATTAATAAATCTACATTTATTACAACACACACATCACACGCATGCATAGTACAACATGTGTAGACATAACCATAAATTTAAATTTTGCAATAAAAGGAAATTTAACTACGTATACCTTTCGTATCACGTGTAGCGGGAACGGCATCAACTGGAACGATCCTCGCTAGAATCGTCTCTATCCGTATCCACGCCGAGTATCTTCGGGATGACTTCGCTAAGTCACGAGCCTCATCTTCATACGGGTTACTAGCCTCGTGTTGAAGACGATGTGATCGAGAGAAGATCACGATCCGAATCCAAAGACGAGTCCTCAAAACTCGCTTCTCTGGAGAGGTATTTATCAACCGTTTGACGAATCCTTCATCCTCCACCTATGAGGATTATCGGAGATCGAATCCCCGGTAAGTAAGGCACTATTGGAGCTCCAAACATCGTCCAAACGACGCTCCAACGAGAAGGAAACAAGCTGTCCAGAAAACTGGACAGCTTTGGTGGAGACCTTGCGCCGGCCAAATAAGGAAAGCGACTTGCTCACCTTGTCGCCGGAGCCAAGGAAGATCACCGGAGCTCCTCCGGCAGCAGCTCGACACCGGCAATGGGAGAAGACGGTAGCAGTTGGTCGCCGGTTGGAGGAGGTGGGCGGCAGCAACAATGTTGGCGCCGACTTGAAGGAGAGGAGGGAGAGGTTGGGCGGCCACAATTAGGTTAGGGCTTTTGGATTAGGGCTTAACAAACCCTTAAGCCCTCTTTTATAGAGAACCAATTCTCTTAATGGTTATTGGATCATAACCATAAGGCCCGTTAACCCGCTCCATTAATATAAGTTAAAATAAACCAAACCATGATGGTTTATTTTAAGTTAAAATGAACCGAACCAACTTTGGTTCATTCGTTTAAAATAAACCAAACACTTTGGTTTATTCTCCTCCATTGGATTAGAACCAAACCATTTTGGTTCATCCATTATATCTTCATAAGACACGGCCCATCCACGCTTCCATTGCGACTGAAACAATTTCATGCTCGCTTCATGTTTGGTCCAACCAAACCTAGTTTCTCTCGGTCTGAGAATCCCATTCTCAAGCTCGTTTTAAATCCTTCGGATTACGCTCGTTGTGCGTGTGACCAAATAGGTTTTCGGTTTATGTTGGCCGTCTATAATTAACCATTAATTATAGAACGATCATGAGTGGCACCTAGTAGTACATCATGATCTCCAATTAACCGAAAAGATCAACGGTTGATCCAGAACTATTTCTGAAACCCTTCAGCAGCTCAAATGAATCGTGCCCCATTCCCTTCACTCAACTTATACCCACTTGGTTCAGGACATGGTCTATAGTGTCAGTCCCCACTAGGCTTACTACGTCACACCTAGCCCAAGTATCATTTCCTCGTCCTACGGATTCTAGTTACTGCACATGTATCGAAGAGTACCTTACTCTAAACATGTAATGCTTTGGCCAAAGACTTTAGTAACAATCCGACGAGAGACCATGGGTATACATCTCCTCACAAGGAGTGGTGAATCCTTTATAGGCTATTCAAACACCTTCGATCACTTCGACTTATACCCAATCATCCCGGGTCCACATCTCCACAGAGATGCTTGCTTAAGATGTCAAAGCATAAGTCTTTATGATCAAGATGACTTGAATACCGCAAGTCAAAGGAACATCGCACTTAAGCTACAGTAAGAACTTCATTGACATATCTATATATGCAGAGAACCATATGAAGTCTTACGGCTGGTCACTCCAATGAACTAGTTACCATAACTAGCATCCACGATTAACTTCGGACATCACAATGTCTCCAGCCAGTGAGAATCAGCTGCTTGGATACACCAAGGAGTATACCTCATGCTAGTCTTGACAGAATTGATGGTGTCCAAATCCATCAATTCATCGACTAGGGATAATTCCGATACATCACAATTACACATGTAGAGATACTCACTAGTTGTGATCCAATCACAAATTCTCTCATGCTGTGAGTCGTATCGCGGACATTCAGTAAATGAGTTTAAGATCCAATCAAATACATGAAACCATGTATACTCAAATAGTGAATCTTCATTTATCATATAAATGGTTCATACATAAGGCGATTGCCTTAGGACATCTCTCATATATTACTAACACCTGATAGATTTATGTTCTTGAGAGAATCTTCTGATTTGGTCCCTGGTGAACATGAACCTAATCCCTGGACATACAACGAGGCAATCCAAGATAAAGATGCGATATCTTGGAAAAGGGCAATGAATTCTGAGATAGAATCTATGGATTCAAATCAGGTCTGGGAGCTAGTAGAACCACCCAATGGTGTAAAAGCCATTGGATGCATATGGATCTACAAAAGAAAGAGAGGATCAAATGGGAAGGTAGAGACCTTCAAAGCAAGGCTTGTTGCGAAAGGGTAAACTCAGAAAGAGGGTATCGATTATGAGGAGACCTTTTCGCTGGTAGCCATGCTTAAGTCTATCCGGATTCTCTTGTCAAGACAGCTTTCCTTAATGGAAGTCTTGAAGAAAACATCTATATGGAGCAACCAGAGGGATTCATTGCAAAGGGCAAAGAGCATCTTGTGTGCAAGCTTAATTGGTCCATTTATGGATTAAAGCAAGCTTCAAGATCTTGGAACATCTGCTTTGATGAGGTAATCTAGTCGTATGGATTTATTCAAAGTCCGGATGAGTCTTTTGTATAAAAGAGATGTGACGGAAATGTAGTGGTATTTCTTATACTATACGATGATATTTTGTTGTATGGTTGTCCAAATAATTTGATATGAAGGACTTGAGAGAAGTGGAATACATCCTTGGGATCAAGGTTATAAGGGATCGCAAGAAAAGGATGTTGTGCTTATCTCAAGCTTCATACATAGACACTATTCTAGCTCTCTTTAGCATGCAAAACTCCAAGAAAGGTTTTCTACCTTTTCGGCATCGAGTACCTTTATCTAAAGAGATGTGTCCTAGAACATCAAAGAAGATAGAGGAGATGAAGGCAATTCCTTATGCTTTGGCAGTAGGAATCCTCATGTATGCTATGTTATGTACGAGATCGAATATCTACTTTGTCGTGGACATAGTTAGCAGATATCAGAGTAATCTAGGACAGGGACATTGGACTGCGATAAAGCATATATTGAAGTACCTGAGAAGGACTAGGGATTATATGCTGGTATACCAGGCAGATCAATTACTCCCTGTGGGTTACATAGATTCTGACTTTAAATCAGATAGGGATAACAGTAAGTCTACCTTGGGTTTTGTGTTTACTTTGGGAGGTGGAGCCATTATATGGAGGAGTGTCAAGCAGAAATGCGTGGCGGATTTTACCATGGAAGCTGAGTATGTGGCAGCCTCTGAGACAGCCAAAGCAGTTGTATGGCTCAGGAACTTCTTGATGGACTTGGATGTGATTGCTGGTTTGCATAGAACTATCACAATTTATTGTGATAACAGTGGTGCAATTGCAAACTCGAAGGAACCACGAGCCTATAAGGCAAGTAAACACATAGAGCGCAAGTACCACCTGATACGAGAGATCGTAAAGCGAGGAGAAGTTGTTGTCGCCAAGATTGCATCAGAGGATAACATGACATATCCTTTCACTAAGGCCCTTCTAGCAAGAGCTTTTGATAGACATGTAGAGGAAATGGGAATCGGATGTATGACAGTTTGATAACAGCATAGTCTTTTAGTATGAGTGGGAGATTGTTGGGATGTATACTGAAAGTCTAGCCTTTATATGAACATCTTCATTTTAAAATAAGAATCACATGATCATTGTTTGTATTTTATATTTATGCATATTGTCTGATACTTTACATTGTAGATAACATGGTGTGTGGTGTCACACAGAAGATCATGTTATCAATTCCTTGTAGAGTATAAGTAGAGGCTCACAACCAAGATGGTTTTGGACAAACCATTGGCATGCTTGTAGTGTAATTTGGTATTGGTTTATCTTAACCATAGAATTACACTAGTACACTTTATGTGTATTGAGCAGGACCGATTTAGAGGTGATTCAATTTATACTGACTATATAATTGAATCAGACCTCAGATATTATGGTGTACATGCTCTTAATCTCGATATAATAACAGGCACATGTACTTAGTATTTATTTCTTTGATTTACCAATGGGAGAGATTTATGTGTTAAATCGATAAGCCTGGTAAGTTGGGAAATAATATTATTTACATGGTGTGTCGTTGATTATAGGAGGAAACCGTATCCTATATACTAGGATGATGATGTCCCCTTGAAGAGCTCATAAAGTTCATCATGTAAATCTTGCAGGTGGACTTGGTCCAACATGATGATAAGGATGAGTGGTACTACTATGAAGTTAGATATTAATTAATTAAATTGTCAGTAATTTAATTAATTAATGGACATTCAATATCTTAAACACGGGGAGATATTTTGTACAAATAATATGTGGAGCCCATAATTAATTATGGAGGTTGGTGAGGTAGATCAATGGTGATCTTCTAGTGGAATGGATCATCATTAATAGATTGAGTTATATGTGGTTAGGATCCATTGAGTGGCTAAGATCCAACTCATCCTCATGATCCCTATTGTAGCCTATTATAAATACCTCATGAAGCCTAGACCTAAGGCATTATTGTGGGTTGGCATTGGAGAGGCTTGGGCGGCAAGGGAGAAAGGGTGTGCTAGGGTTTTGCATCACTTTGGCCGGCGGCAACAAGGGCTAGGGTTTCTCCTCCTTCCTCCTTGGTCGACGCCTCCTTTCCCTTTCCTATAGTCGGCGGCGCCTCTTCTCCCTTTCCATGGGTCGGCGCCACCTTCTCCCTCTCCTAGGGTTGGCAGCAACACTTGGAGGAAGGCTTTCTTCCTCAACCCCCTCTCTTATCCTAGGGCCGACGGACACCACCTCTTGGAGTCTTAGTGGTCGGCACAAGAAAGGAGAAGAGGAGGTTTTGTGTTCGGCACGAGATCGAAGAAGAAGGGAGGGTTTTCTTCCCTTGTTTGGAGCAAGCAAGGAAGGGAAGATACGTGGTCTAGGAGGCTTCGATTCTTGGAAGATCGTCGCCCAAACGACGTCCAAGAAGAGGATAGGAATACAATAGAAGATCAAGAGGTATAATCTTGTTTAATTTTGATTCTTGTTCTTTTGTATTTTGTATGTTATTGATTGACATAGACCCCGATGATAAACACAAAAATTGACGATATGTTCATCATCTATTCCGTAGCTAATCGAGGAAAAGGGTTTGGTTTCTTGAACAACAAGTTTGTTCAAGCGACCACTCAAATCGAATAGCACGATGATGATTTGGTTGCTTGGGTAATCCATCTCTATCCGGATTAGTTTTAATTAATGAAATTTTAATCCGGGGATGTGAGGCAGGATCGCCATGCACAAGCGACCAAAGCGAAGAAGCGAAATGCGACTTTCCCTTTACCCTCAACAAGAAATCAATAGAATTGGAGAGTGCCTTAGTGCCAAAGAGATGTGGGAGAAGCTAGTGGAGCTTCATAAAGGCACATTTGAGGCCAAGCTAGCAAGGAGAGACCTTCTCCACTCTCAATTGAACAACATCAAACTCGATAAAGAGGAGAAGGTAACATCTCTTCACTCCCATTTTAAAGAGATAATTAACAGTTTGACAAGTGTTGGAGAAAAGCTTTCAAACCGGGATATGGTAATGAAGGCGATAAATGCATTCCCCCGATCATCAAAATGGAGCTCCATGTTGGACTCCTATATTTCAAAGAATCTAGTGCTAAGTACTCTAGATGAAATTTTCTCTACCATGGAGTTGCATGAGACTAGGCTTGAAGGCATAGTGGAAGATCCAATCAAGCCATCAAGGGGAGTAGCACTTGTAGTCGAAAAAGGAAAGAAGAAGAAGAAGGAGACTCCACCTTCCTCATCGGATGAAGAATCATCCTCCTCCTCCATGGATAGCAATGAAGAAGCCTACATGGTAAGGAAGGTAAGGCGTGCTTTGAAAAGTTTTAAGTTTAACAAATCTAATGATAGGAGGAGAAGGCCTAAAAGAAAAATCATTTGCTATAATTGCCAAAAAGAGGGACACATAAGGGATGATTGTCCCTTCTTGAACAAAAGCAAGGAGGAAAGGAGAAAGAAAGAAGACAAGAAGAAGGGGAGAAAGAAGAAGAAAGAAGAAAGAAAAATGGAAGGCCAAGGCACACAAGGCAACATGGGATGATCCATCATCATCATCAGAGAGAGAACAAGAATTCACATGGACTCCACCTCCTCCGAGCAAGAAGAAAGAAGCACAAGTGAGGAGGAGAGCTCAAGTGAAGGGGGAGTGGCATCTTCATCCTCATCACAAGAAGGAGATTGGGTAAGTGAGGTAACAAATCTCCCTCCCAAAAAGATTATGTCTATGAGATCTAGTTTAACTAAGGAACTATTTAGGGCTAGAAAGAAAAATAAATGCATGCAAAATGAAATTAAGGCCCTAGAAGAAAAACTATCAATTGCATGATCACATGTTAATGAGAATTCTTCTAGTGTTAATGATGAATGTTTAGAAGAAAATAGGGTTTTGGAAGAAAAAGTAGATTTTCTAACTAAGGCCCTAGAAAAATTTACCATTGACTCCAACACATTGAACATGATCATTGGGAGCCAAAGGGCTAGCTTTAACAAGAAGGGGTTAGGATACAAGGGATTAAAAAATGAGAAGGCCTACCATTGTTTGATTGCAGGGGTCAAGCTAAAGCCACAATGGTAGCTAGGAAATGGATCCCAAATGAGTACTTGGTGAACCCTATTGGAAAGAACTTATATTGGGTTCCCAAGTCAATCCTTAAGGGTTAGGAAAACCTAGGTTAGTCAACCATAAGTGGACTAAATTTATATCATGTTAAATGGTTGACTTAGGATGATATGGGTGATAATTTTTAACTTAGTGGTGGGTGATGATAATGTGTAACCCATTAATTAAATGCTTAAATCATGATTTATGCTTGATTTTATACTTGATAAATAATCATGATTTATGATTTGGATAATAATATTTGATTCATGATCATAAAATATGCAAATTAAATGATAATCTTGTGTTATGATCATAATGGGGTTTTATACATGATACTTAACCTTGGGTAGAATTGCATGAAATTTTAGTTAAGTATAAATACTTTTAGGTACATCTTACACTCACTATAGGCTAACTTGATTGAAAACATAGCATGGGTGAGATGTTAGGATGATACAAATGACTCACATATGATTATAAAATTTTGATGAGTCATTATAGGTATCATGATAGCAATAATAGACCAATCATGGGGAAAGAATATGTTTAAGTCATAGACATATTGCCCAAAGATCATGGTTGGATATTTCAAATGTTTTGAAAACATTTCTTGTTTCATAATATGTGAGTTCATTCTTTGAAAAGATTCTAAGGCAAAACTAGCTTTCAAGTTAATATAAAATTGTGACTTTTTGCAACTTTTGAGTTTTTGCCTAATTTCTGAAAAAAAGGATGAATTTTCAGGAAAAACTATTTTTCACTGATAAAAGGACTTACAAGAAATATGTTCCCCAAATTTCACAATTTTTACAATTTTTTGGAATTTATAATACATTTTTGAAGTTGGACTTCGGAAATCAAAAATTCTAAAATATATGTGCCAGTCGATTGATGTACTGTGCACGAGCACAATAACCTATTTTATCAGGTTTTGAGTTCGAGTTTGGTATTTTTCATTCCCTAGACTTGATTCCATGCTTATATAACTTATGTTAGATGTTTTTGATGGTGTCAAAGGGGGAGAAATTGTTAAGTTTAAGTTAATCATGGTAGGGGGAGAAATTAGCATGTGTTAAGGGGGAGTTGCATGTATTAAGGGGGAGTTTGATACTCATATTTATTTACATGCTTTCTTGCCTTATGTTTTATGTTAATGTTTTACCTAACTTAAACATGGTTGCCACACATCAAAAAGGGGGGGAGATTGTTAGGGAAATCAACCCATGAATGATGTGTTTTGATGTGTGTGGCAAAGGTTTAAGTTAGGTTGTTTGTGGATTTGATATGTGTGTTGAAGTTGTGCATGACATAGTAATTCACACATGGTTAGCTTGACAAAGCATTGGCAAGATCACCATCTCATGACTCAGTCCTTGAGTCAGTGAAGGACGGCATTTTGAAGTTATGCGCTTGATGCATCCAAGGGACCGTCGGACGAGGAGCATTAGAGTGAAGCTAAGGAAGCAGACTTCAGGGCGAGACGCAAAGGATGACATTGCGAAGTCATGCGCTTGGTGCATCCGAGGGACGTGGTCGGACGAAGAGAGCTTCAAGGCGAAGGACTCCAAGGGAGATGAGAGTGAGTGATTGTAACCCAGGACGAGGTAGCTCATAGGTGAACTTGGTCGAATGGCTAAGTCAAGTGTCGGATGTTCAACTAAAGGTTGGTTTGAGGTTTTATCCGACACCAGTCAACTGCCATAGATGGAAGTTGACTACTCTAGGTCGATGGACTCGATCGATGTTCGACTGAATCGTTTATGGCCCAATAGTTGACTGCTAGGGTTTGGCAGTCGACTCCTCGACCATCAGTTGACTACCAAGGGATGACAATCGACTGATCGAGGTGAGTTCGGGCACAGAAGGTTTGGCAGTCGAGTGATCTCGTCGACCACTCGACTGATGGGACGATCAGTCGACTGATATGGGAGTCGTTGGCTGGAAGCCAACGTGGGTAAGGTCATTGCGAGGCAATAGCTACAGAAGCAGTCGACTAATGACTACATCAGTCGACTGCTCGGTGCCCAACGGGAAGAATGGCCTCTTCCCTATAAGAAGAGGCCTTTGGTCACTTGGGATGGGTAATGCTTAACCTCTAAAGTTCTCCCAAGTACCCAACATGTTTTTACTCCTCTTCCTTGAGTTTATTTCAATCATATTGTAAGAGGAGTGATTCTTGTAAAGAAAGGTTTACCTCCACCTAGCTTAGTGCAAAGGAGAGACTAGTGGATTTGGTTAGGCATGATTCACCTAGAACGAATCGGGTCGTGGACTAGCGGCAAGGGTCATGAACCACATTACACACTTGTGTTCACATTTGCCTTCTCTCTACTTTGTGTTTTTCTTTTAATTGTCTTTAGCTTTATTATTCCATTGCGCTAACTCTAATTGTAGACGATTTAGCGAGCAATCGACATCATTGTACACGAAGGGCTATTCACCTCCCTCTAGCTGGCCATCGATCCTCCAACAGTCATGACATGACATATGGCAATCATGGAAAATAAAATATAAAGGTATATAATACCTAAATTTTAGTGTTAATTGCCATTTGTTAGAATTAAACCCATTTTTCCATATTATCACTAATCCCCAAGTGTGCCAAAAACCCAAAATGGCACACTATGACCTCTAAACCTAGTGTGTGCCAATTTGATTGATTTTTCATAATTCTCAAAATATATTGGCACATCCTAAAATCCTTTAGGATATATGAATTCAAATCACATTTCCAAGGTACCCATAACCTTGAAAATGACCTAAGGTTCCACCTTTACCATGGTTAGATTAACTACCCATCCATTTAAAGTTGGCACACCCTAACCCATTTAGCGTGAATCGATCACACTCCTAGGAACCCAAAACCTATTATAGCTCCTTGGGTTTACTAGGTATTCCTTAGGGATAACTTCCTTAGATACCCTTCTAATGACCCTCTTAGGCTTGGTAGCTTTGGTCATTTGGGTCTTGCCTAGGTTAGCTCTAGGGGTGACTCCCCTTGTAATCTTCTTAGGGGCTTCCCTATGTTTCCTTGAAACCATAGCCACTAGGCACCTACCATGGTCAACTCTAGGGATGACTTCCCATGTAACTTTGGTTTTTCTAGACCTAGTACTAGTTCCATAATCAAATGGAGCATTGTGGTAAGTAGGCATTACCTTCTTGGATATAGGCTTATGACCCAAACCTTGCCTCCTAGATGGTTCTTGCCTCTTACACCCTAGGTTTTGACTATTTGACCATTTAATTGAATTTTGCATCTTCCTAAGAGTCTTCTCCGACTTTTCAAGCCTTGACCTCAAGGCTTAATTTTCAAATTCTAATTGCTAAAATTTTGTGAGCCCATTGTTTCTTTAAGCATGTTTGCCCTTCCTAGGCATATGTCTAGAATTTTTTGGATTAAACCCTAGATGGTCTTCTATTTTTCTAATACTTGCCTTAGGTAGCATTTTTCTAAGGACATTAATCCAAAATTTCTCCTTAGTTGAAATTGTTAGTTATAGCCCTAGAACCAATCATGTGATGGTTGAATAGGGAACATTTTGTATCATATTCTATAAAGGCAAAGGATTGGTTATTATATATTTACGTCTTGCTTGTGGCAGCTAAATTAAATATATAATAATGCCCTAGAAAAGTAGGTTCTTATCTACAGCACATCAATTGGCAGAATTGATTATGAGAGGTTGTAGAGAACACTTTCCTAAATGTTCTTAGTCAAGTATTAATATGCAAGGGCAATATTAATACATAAAGACTAGCATGTAGGTCAATTGATGACTTGATCTCACAAGTCATGGATATATGATATCAAGTTGACACATGGGTATATATTAGAGAATATATACTGAACTGACCCGCCATGAGAAAGTTTCATGGATCGTCATATGAGTGTCATAAACTTTCTCATGTGACTATTGGTATGAATAGTCCTCAAACTTGAAGTCACTACGGTTCCCTACATAAGGAGTTATGTACTTTGGTATCGTCAAACGTCACCCATAACAGGGTGGACCATAAAGGCGATTACTGGGTATATAACAAATTATGCGGAGGGATGTGAGTGATGTAGATGGGATCTATCCCTCCCATATGACGGGAGTGATATCTGTGGGCCCCTTGATTGAGTAGAACTACTAAAACGCATGGCCATGCTCGAATGAGTCAATATGAGATATTGAGCTCATTTGTTTGAGTTAGTTTACTCAGGGATCAAGAAACACATAGATTGATCGAGGATGACACGGTCTATGCCTCATTGGTCAATCTGATATCAAGGATAGAAGGACACGGTCATACATTATAGTAGTCACGGAAAGGTTAGTCGGATCTTGACTTATTTCATAACTTGGGTAGCAATGATGTATTGCTAGATGTCGCTCATTGCTTGTGTATCTAAAAGAGTTTAGATCCACTGCCAACGTTATGAGAGCTTATAGGGTCACACACAAAGAGCATGATGATTAGAAGAATTAGTGCATTCTAGTTTGACTAGAATAATTTGGGAATAAGCTTAAGTACAAAATGGTTTTTGGACTTTAAGCTTAATGAGAATTTTAGCTTATTGATTTAATGAGATTAATTCAATATGCTAAGCTTAATTGATTTAATAAGATTAACTCAATATGTTACCTTATTGATTTAATGAGATTAATTCAATATGATAACATAAGCTTATTGAATTAATAAGATTAATTCAATATCCATGAATGCCACATAAGCATGCCACCTAAGCATGCCACATAAGTGTTGGATCAATGCGGTTCGCTAGAGGGGGGGGTGAATAGCGAAAGAAAATTTTTCTCATACGAACTCGTTTTAAAAGAAAACTTATATGCAGCGGAAAGATAAGCAAGACAAAAAGTAAAGGAGACAATAGAAACAAGAGATTTACTTGGTTCGTAGCCGAAGGCTACTACTCCAAGGCCCTAGTGGTCCTTGACCACGTACGGAGGGCAAAAGCACTAAAGGAACTCCTCCTCGTTAGAGGTAGGAGTTAATCGATACAAGAAGAAACCACAAAAACTTGAGGTAGAGGGACACTCCCCCTCTCCTCGTATACGATAAAAGCTCCGGAAATATAAATGACAAACTGATAACAAAAACTAAGACCGACGTACAATAATAAAGAAAGTTAAACCTAGACGTCGGAATGGAAGGACTTCGTTGTCGTAGAGTTGCAGCGTAACGGAGGCTTTTGAGCACTTAGAATTGTTGATGAAACCCTAGGTTTGGCCCTCCTTTTATAGCCTTTGAGCCCCTTTTCGAGTGGGTCTTCAACCAATCACAAATGGACACCAAACCGCTTTGAGGTGGAGTGATAAGCCTTGACTCCTCGAATCTGATCATTGACCATCAGTCGACTGATGGCCATCATCGATCGTGATGGCGACATCGATCGATTGATAACTCTCAGCGATCGTGATACACGGCGGTCGAGTCCTCCAAGCAAGTCAAAGTTAGCTCAATAAAAACATAATTTCGATGGTCGACCATCCGATCTCGACCTAGACCATCTATAAGATGTCTTTGGTCGGATCTACGCTTAAGATCATCCCCGTAAAGAGGATACGACCTTACTTACTCTCGCACACACGAGCTTACCTCGATACTTACGTGTCGCTTTTGCTTCCGGCCTTCCACTCGATTCCTTCGGCTTCCTCCGAAGTAACTCGAGTATCGCCCGACCACCGCGGCTTCCTCCGGGTGTCGCTAGCCTTCAGCTCTAGCTATATCAATCTTCTGCACACTCGATTCAGCTCGTGAGAAAACAAAATAGACTTAACTTTTGTGTCTTTGCTATAATCAAAACACAGGTTCGATTTCGGTGCCTCACTGCACCAACAATCTCCCCCTTTTTGATATATGGCAAAAACACACAAAGTTAAGGAAATTAAGTGCATGAAACAGTAAAGACAAGAAGCAAAAGTAGTAGTAAAAATATTTCTCAAGTTCTCCCCTTAGAGGAACCCTCCCCCTTGACCTAGGGTGAGTACTTGAAAAAGACTTTTAGTTCTCCAAATACAAAAGTTAAGTTAGGCTTCTTAGAGTCAAAAAATAAGTGCAAGTTAAGTAATCAAAAGTTAAGTAAAAAGGTTAATTATTCAAAAGGTTTAACTTTTGATTTCTTAACTTGGGCCTTTAAAGTTTTCAATTCCAAAGAGTTGAAACCTAAACCTTACTCCCTAGGCAATCAAAGTTTTAAGTTAAGTTATCAATTTCAAAAATTTGAAATTGAACTTTGGCCTTTTCTTGAACCTTAACTTTGGCCTTTTCTTGAACCTTAACTTTGGCCTTTTCTCCCCCTTTTGACATAAATCAAGGAAAAAGTGGGGGGGTTTTAAGAAAACCCTAAGTCCAAGCATGATGATTTTAAAAATAGTATGTGAAAATAATTCATCTAAATGTTCAACTCTAGTTTGACTTGATTGAAATGATATTATCAACAAGTCCTGATTAGAGTTGGTTAATATTAGTTGCATATTTATACTCCGAGGTTCATATTGACGCACTTGATCTACATCTTGGAACCTGGAGTAGGGTCCTAACATCTCACGCCCATCTACGTGGCTAAGTACACAAACACATTAGTCCTATGTGTTGTGAGATGTACTGGCTCCTTAAATCTATAGGTGCATGATATCTAAGGTATGTCCTATGCTAGTTCCATCAAAATGAAAAATAAGAAATAGTAGTAAGAAAATATAGTTTGCAAGTTCTTATTCTATTACGCACATGCCCAATTTTCGTCTTAATAGACTAAATTCGGCTTCGGGTAGGGGTTTAGTAAATAGGTCTGCTAGGTTAGATTTTGATTCGACGTACTCGAGTTGTATGGCTCCGTTGGCCACATGTTCTCGAATGAAATGGTGTTTGACTTCTATATGTTTGGTCCTAGAGTGACATATTGGATTCTTGGTAAGATTAATTGAACTAATGTTATCTACGTGAAGTTTAGTATTCGTAAAGTCTAACTTAAAGTCGCGGAGAGTGTGCTTCATCCAAAGAAGTTGAGTGACACACTCACCCATCGCGATGTATTCGGCTTCGGTGGTAGATAAGGCAACACAATGTTGCTTCCTACTGCACCAACACACTAGACTCGAGCCGAGTAATTGACAACAACCACTCGTGCTCTTTCTATCGAGTTTACTACCGGCATAATCCGAATCGGAGTAGCCGATTAGTTCGAACTCGGTAGATCTAGGATACCAAATACCTACATTAAGTGTACCCTTTAGATATCTAAGGATACGCTTAACTAGGGTTAGGTGAGACTCCTTGGCACAGGTTTGAAACCTGGCGCACATACTTACTCAATAGGATGGATGGGCTGTCGATTAAGTATAGAAGACTTCTTATTGCGCTCCTATAGTACTTTAAGTCAATGGACTTACTTTCTAGGTCTTCTCCTATGTTAACATTTATCGCCATTGGGGTGTTTATTACCTTAGCGTCTTGCATTCCAAATCTTTTAATTAACTCCTTAGTGTATTTTTGTTGATATAGGTATATACCATCCTTAGTTTGTTTAATTTGTAGACCTAAAAAGAAACTTAACTCGCCTACCAAGTTCATTTCGAACTCACTTTCCATTAGCGAAACTAACTCTTTTAGTAAGGCTTATTTATAGTTTCCAAAAATTATATCGTCTACGTAAATTTGAGCTATGAATATTTCATTACCTAAGGTTTTTACGAAGAGAGTTGGGTCAACTAAGCCTTGGTTAAACCCTTTTGACTTAAGATGGATTGAAAGTCTCTCGTACCAAGCTCGAGGAGCTTGTTTAAGTCCATAGAGAGCTTTCTTAAGTTTTAGAACATGGTCGGGTTTATCTAGATTTTTGAATCCGGGGGGTTGGCTAACATAAACTTCTTCTTTAATGTATCCATTTAGGAATGCCGACTTAACATCCATTTGAAACAGCTTAAATCCTCGATGTGCGGCATAAGCTAGCAACATTCGAATGGATTCGAGTCTAGCCATCGGGGCATAGGTTTCACTCGTAATCTAAGCCTTCGACTTGGCTAAATCCTTTGGCGACTAACCTAGCCTTGTTTCTAACTACTTCACCTTGATCATCAAGCTTATTTCGAAACACCCACCTTGTTCCAATTATCGTTTTGTCTTTAGGTGGTGGTACTAATTCCCACACTTCGTTCCTTGTAAATTGAGCTAGCTCTTCTTGCATTGCAATAATCCAATCGGGATCAAGAAGAGCTTGTTCAATTGATTTGGGTTCTATCTTTGAAATTAAGGAAATTTGACTAAGGTTCCTATAGGATGCTCTAGTTCGAACTCCTAGATTAGGATCTCCTATCACTTGATCGATAGGGTGGTTAGTCTGAATCCTAGATTGGGTTGGGTTTGTGTCACCTAATGCTTGATCAATGGGGTGACTTGGTTGAACACTAGTTTGGTTGGAGTCATCTATCACTTGATCAATAGAGTGACTAGGTTGACTTACGTTAGGATTAACACTAGACCTGATCTCCGGATCAGAGTAAGGTCTAGTATGAATCGGCTCGCTAATTGGGGTTGCCGGGGGTTTTGTAGGTTCATGTCCTTCATCGAATACTACATTGATAGTCTCCTCGACTCTAAGGGTGTCGTGGTTATATACTCTATAAGCTCTACTTGTAGTCGAGTATCCTAGAAAGATTCTGGTCGTGGTTTTGGATGTAAATTTCCCTAGGTAATCCTTAGTGTTTAGGATATGTACCTTACACCCAAATACCCTAAAGTACTTGATGTTAGGTATTTTATCGTGATAAATCTCGTACGAGGTCTTAAGGTGCCTCTTTACCATAATGATCCTATTTTGGACATAGCAAGCGTGCTAACGCTTACCCAAAACCTATCGTAGTAGGTCGTATTGCTCAACATGGTCCTAGCGGCTTCTTGTAGAGTTCGGTTTTTCCGCTCCACTAGGCCATTTTGCTGAGGGGTCCTAGGGCAAGAGAATTCATGGTGGTATCCGTTTAGGTTACAGAAGTCGGTGAACCTTTGATTTTCGAATTCACCACCATGATCGCTTCTAAGTCTTTTAACCTTAAGGTCTTTTTGATTCTCGATTAATTTGAATAGATTGATTAATTGATCTAGGGTATCACTTTTATGCTTGATGAACCTAACCCAGGTAAACCTGGAGTAGTCGTCAATTATGACTAAGCAATATTGACTTCTATTGAGAGACTTGGCTCCATGTGAATCGAACAGATCCATATGCAGGAGCTCAAGTACACTTGAGGTTCGTTCTTGGTTAGTTAACTTGTGTTGTGTCCTAGGTTGTTTTCCTTGTTGACAAGCATTACAAATTTTATTAACCAAGTTGTTGAGGTTGGGTAAGCCTCTGACTAAGCCACTCTGACTCATCTTGTGGACGAGTCTTGGGTGCGAGTGACCGAGTCGTCGGTGCCACAACCATGATTCCTCTTGCCGTGTCATAAGACACTTAGTTGAGGAGTTGGTTAAATTGATCGTATAAATGTTGTTATTTCTAGTTCCTTTAAGAATTGTTTTAGAGGTTTCGTTGGTATTAATTATGCATTCATTTTCTAGAAATATAACCTTATAGTTATTATCACACAATTGGCTTACACTAAGTAAGTTATATTCAAAATTCTCTACAAGTAATACATTTTTAATAACAAAATTCATGTTAAGCTCGATATCACCTGATCCGATGATTTTGAGCTTGCCGTTATTCCCAAAGGCTACCGATCCTTGTCGTTTGAATCGAAGCTTTGTGAATTTGAGTTGATCCTGGCCATGTGCTCCGAGCAATCACGTCCAACATCCATTGCTCCTACTCACATGGTGGTTGGATTGGATGTTTGATTTTTGTTATGAAATTTGTTTGTTAGTTGTTAACCCTAGGTCATCTCACGGGAGTATATATGTTCAAGCATGTTATTCTTATGTGTTTTTTGAGATGACTTTCAATTAAGTTGATTGAGTGGATTTAGGTTCAAGTAATTTTATGTTAGATTTGGATTTAACCCTAGGCTTGTCAAGTTTACCTTTTCAAGATCATGGCTTCCAGGTCGTGGCAAGGCACAGGGGCCTTCTTTTATCGGATCATCGACCACTTCCTTAGACAAAACCATGTTCAAGAAAATGATGACTTGACTCACCTAAGATCATTTCCTAGTCTAACTGGTTATTTTTGAAAAGAGGCTCGAGGCTCAATCTTTTCAAATTTTTAGTTGGTTGGTTATTTGAAAAGAGGCTCCCCGAGGCTCAATCTTTTCGAAGAATTTTAGTTGGTTATGTACGTGTTCTAAGGGAGTTCACAAGTTTTAAAGCACAAACTTTCTAAGTTAAAAACATGCAATTTCTAAGTTAAAGCATAAACATTCTAAGTTAAAACATGCAATTTCTAAGTTAAAGCACAAACATGTTTTGTACTGGCTCCCCCTAGACCGTTGAATCGGTTCGGTCTATCCACATAGTGGATTTGGTCCTGGAACCGATGCGGGTTGGATCCTAGAGTTGAAATCAAAAAGTTCTTAGGGACCCATGCTTGGACATGTTTCTTATGTCGACTTACAATCGACATATACGACCTATTAGTCGTGTTTGAGTTAAACCCGAGTCCAGCCTTGTTGTACACGACCCTTTGAGATCCAAGTAGGAGGTCAAGTCCTTTGGATCCCGAAGTGAACCTTTCCAACGTGTTCCTAAGATCTTCGACTTGACTTTTCAAGAGAGAGTTCTCAACTTCGAGCTTTTCAACTCGAGTTGAGTCCTTCTCTTGAACTCGACTAGTCGAAGAGGTTAGGGAGACCTCGTGTTTGAGGAGTTTAACCTCCTCAACAAGGGTCTCGACCTTGGACTCGGACTTAGCTAACTTCCTAGACAAAAACCTAACCGTATTATGTAAAGTATTAAATAAAGCTCAACTCACCTTAAGGGTATCTTTTGAACCGGATGCGTATCCGTGGCTTGACTTGAAGGTAGCTTCGTAGTCCGAGTCATCCTCAGGTTCTGACTCAAGTTCGGTCTCCGTGTCTAACTCAATTGATTTCTCCATGAAGACGTGGTCTTCGTCTTCTTCGGATGACGCTTCTTCCCATGTCGCGTTAAGGGCCTTCTTATGCTTAGGTGCTTGGTGGTTGAGCTTGGGGCACTCGGACTTGATATGTCCAAACCTGTAGCACTCATCACACCTAATGTAAGAACTTTTAGGCTTACCTTGGTTGGGTCGAGTCGTGGTTAGCTTTATTCCCTTGGCTATCCTTCGAGCTAGTTTAATTAGTTAGGCATTCAACTCCTGGTCAACTTCTTCTTCTGACTCTTCTTCCTCCTAGGTTGGTGGTGGCTTGCTTGCGATTTTCTTCTTCTTTGAACTGCAAACAAGGCTATACCTCTCTGCTCAAGTTAGACTGCTTGAAGTTCAAAATCCAAAAGAGTTCATCTAACCTAATTTTAGAAAGGTCCTTGAGACCTTATAGGCATCGACCATGGATGCCCATAAGGTAGTCCTCGGAAAAGAGTTTAGGACATACCTTATAAGGTCGCGATTTTCGACCTTTTGCCCGTGCATGTAGGTTGTTGACTATGTCTTGGACACGGGCGTGGAGTTGCGTCGCGGACTCGTGTTCTGCATTTTTAGTGTGTACAATTTATTGAATAACAAATCACGTTTGCAAACCTTAGCTTGATCCGATCCTTCGTGTAACTCGATTAGTTTTGTCCAAAGATCCTTTGCGCTTATGAAGGGGCCGACGCGATTTAGCTCCTCCTTGGATAGGCCACATTGGAGGATTTGTGTCGCCTTGGCGTCGGCCGACTTGTCGCTTTGTTGCACGGTCCATTGATCATAATCAAGGAGTCACCCACTTCATTGGTCGGAAGTGTGAAACCTGCTTTGAATTATGATCCACATCTCAATTTGGGTTTTGAGAGCATTCCATCCGACCTTTCCGAACGGAAATCATCTCCGTTGTAAAACGGAGGTCGGACGGTGCTAAAACCCTCGAGATGGGCCATTAGAACAAAAAGACAAGGAGACTAAAATGAAAACCTAGCAACAACAAAAACACACGAAAGTACCAAGACTTGCGTCTTGGATTAGTAGTGCGGGAAATAAAAAGAAATAAACGAAAAATAGAAAGTTAAGCAAAGAAATAAGAAACTAAATAAAAAGTAAGTACTCACAACCTTCGATGTCCCTGAAAGGCTACTAAACGTTGTTTTTTGAGGATGAAAACAGCTTGTTACGGGGGTAAACCCCCATAAGAAGTGTAGATCTCTGCGAGAGCTTCGATTTGGTAGGTAGACCGTGTCGTGGGTCAACTTGTACGAAAAGTTATGCCCGTTTGACCGTCGGCTACTCCAAAAGCGAATACTTGCAAAACAAAATCAAACGAAGAGTACCAAGACTTCATCTTGGATTAGTAGTGCGGGAGAAAAATTTAAACGAACGAAAAACAAATCTGTGAAAAAAAGTTAGATTGGTGGTTTCACCAAATCTAAGCGCCCCCGGCTCTGATACCAATTGTTGGATCGATGCGGTTCGCTAGAGGAGGGGGGTGAATAGCGAAAGAAAAAACTTTTTCGAATTCGTTTCAAGACAAATATACGCAGCGGAAAGATAAGCAAAACAAAAAGTAAGGGAGACAATAGAAACAAGATATTTACTACTCCAAGGCCCTAGTGGTCCTTGACCACGTACGGAGGGCAAAAGCACTAAAGGAACTCCTCCTCGTTAGAGGTAGGAGTTAATCGATACAAGAAGAAACCACAAAAACTTGAGGTAGAGGGACACTCCCCCTCTCCTCGTATACGATAAAAGCTCCGGAAATATAAATGACAAACTGATAACAAAAACTAAGACCGACGTACAATAATAAAGAAAGTTAAACCTAGACGTCGGAATGGAAGGACATCGTTGTCGTAGAGTTGCAGCGTAACGGAGGCTTTTGAGCACTTAGAATTCTTGATGAAACCCTAGTTTTGGCCCTCCTTTTATAGCCTTTGAGCCCCTTTTCGAGTGGGTCTTCAACCAATCACAAATGGACACCAAACCGCTTTGAGGTGGAGTGATAAGCCTTGACTCCTCGAATCTGATCATTGACCATCGATCGGTGATGGCCATCATCGATCGTGATGGCGAAAGATCGATCGATTGATAACCTTCCGCGATCGTGATACCGCAGGTCGAGTCCTCCAAGCTGCAAGTCAAAGTTAGCTCAATAAAAACATAATTTCGATGGTCGTCGACCATCTGATCTCGACCTAGACCATCTATAAGATGTCTTTGGTCGGATCTACGCTTAAGATCATCCCCGTAAAGAGGATACGACCTTACTTACTCTCGCACACATGAGCTTACCTCGATACTTACGTGTCGCTTTTGCTTCCGACCTTCCACTCGATTCCTTCGGCTTCCTCCGAAGTAACTCGAGTATCGCCCGACCACCGCGGCTTCCTCCGGGTTTCGCTAGCCTTCAGCTCCAGCTATATCAATCTTCTGCACACTCGATTTAGCTCGTGAGAAAACAAAATAGACTTAACTTTTGTGTCTTTGCTATAATCAAAACACAGGTTCAATTTCGGTGCCTCACTGTACCAACATCAAGTTCTCCCCTTAGAGGAACCCTCCCCCTTGACCGAGGGTGAGTACTTGAAAAAGACTTTTAGCTCTCCAAACACAAAAGTTAAGTTAGGCTTCTTAGAGTCAAAAATAAGTGCAAGTTAAGTAATCAAAAGTTAAGTCAAAAGGTTAATTATTCAAAAGGTTTAACTTTTGATTTCTTAACTTGGGCCTTTAAAGTTTTCAATTCCGAAGAGTTGAAACCTAAACCTTACTCCCCCTTAACTTAGGCCAGAATCAAAGTTTTAAGTTAAGTTATCAATTTCAAAAATTTGAAATTGAACTTTGGCCTTTTCTTGAACCTTAACTTTGGTCTTGAACCTTAACTTTGGCCTTTTCTCCCCCTTTTGACATAAATCAAGGAAAAAGTGGGGGGGTTTTAAGAAAACCCTAAGTCCAAGCATGATGATTTTAAAAATAGTATGTGAAAATAATTCATCTAAATGTTCAACTCTAGTTTGACTTGATTGAAATGATATTATCAACAAGTCCTGATTAGAGTTGGTTAATATTAGTTGCATATTTATACTCCGAGGTTCATATTGATGCACTTGATCTACATCTTGGAACCTGGAGTAGGGTCCTAACATCTCACGCCCATCTACGTGGCTAAGTATACAAACACATTAGTCCTATGTGTTGTGAGATGTACTGGCTCCTTAAATCTATAGGTGCATGTTATCTAAGGTATGTCCTATGCTAGTTCCATCAAAATGAAAAATAAGAAATAGTAGTAAGAAAATATAGTTTGCAAGTTCTTATTCTATTACGCACATGCCCAATTTTCGTCTTAATAGACTAAATTCGGCTTCGGGTAGGGGTTTAGTAAATAGGTCTGCTAGGTTAGATTTCGATTCGACGTACTCGAGTTGTATGGCTCCGTTGGCCACATGTTCTCGAATGAAATGGTGTTTGACTTCTATATGTTTGGTCCTAGAGTGACATATTGGATTCTTTGTAAGATTAATTGAACTAATGTTATCTACGTGAAGTTTAGTATTCGTAAAGTCTAACTTAAAGTCGCGGAGGGTGTGCTTCATCCAAAGAAGCTGAGTGACACACTCACCCATCGCGATGTATTCGGCTTCGGTGGTAGACAAGGCAACACAATGTTGCTTCCTACTGCACCAACTCACTAGACTCGAGCCGAGTAGTTGACAACAACCACTCATGCTCTTTCTATCGAGTTTACTACCGGCATAATCCGAATCGGAGTAGCCGATTAGTTTGAACTTGGTAGATCTAGGATACCAAATACCGACATTAAGTGTACCCTTTAGATATCTAAGGATACGCTTAACTAGGGTTAGGTGAGTCTCCTTAGCACAGGTTTGAAACCTGGTGCACATACTTACTGCGAATAGGATGTCGGGTCGACTTGCAGTTAAGTATAGAAGACTTCCTATTGCGCTCCTATAGTACTTTAAGTCAATGGACTTACTTTCTAGGTCTTCTCCTATGTTAACATTTATCGCCATTGGGGTGTTTATTACCTTAGCGTCTTGCATTCCAAATCTTTTAATTAACTCCTTAGTGTATTTTTGTTGATATAGGTATATACCATCCTTAGTTTGTTTAATTTGTAGACCTAAAAAGAAACTTAACTCGCCTACCAAGTTCATTTCGAACTCACTTTCCATGAGCGAAACGAACTCATTTAGTAAGGCTGAGTTAGAGGTTCCAAAAATTATATCATCTACGTAAATTTGAGCTATGAATATTTCTTTACCTAAGGTTTTTACAAAGAGAGTTGGGTCAACTAAGCCTTGGTTAAACCCTTTTGACTTAAGATGGATTGAAAGTCTCTTGTACCAAGCTCGAGGAGCTTGTTTAAGTCCATAGAGAGCTTTCTTAAGTTTTAGAACATGGTCGGGTTTATCTAGATTTTCGAATCCGGGGGGTTGGCTAACATAAACTTCTTCTTTAATGTATCCATTTAGGAATGCCGACTTAACATCCATTTGAAACAGCTTAAATCCTCGATGTGCGGCATAAGCTAGCAACATTCGAATGGATTCGAGTCTAGCTACTGGGGCATAGGTTTCGTCGTAATCTAAGCCTTCGACTTGGCTAAATCCTTTGGCGACTAACCGAGCCTTGTTTCTAACTACTTCACCTTTATCATCAAGCTTATTTCGAAACACCCACCTTGTTCCAATTATCGTTTTGTCTTTAGGTGGTGGTACTAATTCCCACACCTCATTCCTAGTAAATTGAGCTAGCTCTTCTTGCATTGCAATAATCCAATCGGGATCAAGAAGAGCTTGTTCAATTGATTTGGGTTCTATCTTTGAAATTAAGGAAATTTGACTAAGGTTCCTATAGGATGCTCTAGTTCGAACTCCTAGATTAGGATCTCCTATCACTTGATCGATAGGGCGGTTAGTCTGAGTCCTAGATTGGGTTGGGTTTGTGTCACCTAATGCTTGATCAATGGGGTGACTTGGTTGAACACTAGTTTGGTTGGAGTCATCTATCACTTGATCAATAGAGTGACTAGGTTGACTTAGGTTAGGATTAACACTAGACCTGATCTCCGGATCGAGTAAGGTCTAGTATGAATCGCTTAATTGGGGTTCGGGGTTTTGTAGGTTCATGTCCTTCATCGAATACTACATTGATAGTCTCCTCGACTCTAAGGGTGTCGTGGTTATATACTCTATAAGTTCTACTTGTAGTCGAGTATCCTAGAAAGATTCTGGTCGTGGTTTTGGATGTAAATTTCCCTAGGTAATCCTTAGTGTTTAGGATATGTACCTTACACCCAAATACCCTAAAGTACTTGATGTTAGGTATTTTATCGTGATAAATCTCGTACGAGGTCTTAAGGTGCCTCTTTACCATATGGATCCTATTTTGGACATAGCAAGCCGTGCTAACGGCTTCTGCCCAAAACCTATCGGGTAGGTCGTATTCGTTCAACATGGTCCTAGCGGCTTCTTGTAGAGTTCGGTTTTTCCGCTCCACTAGGCCATTTTGTTGAGGGGTCCTAGGGCAAGAGAATTCATGGTGGTATCCGTTTAGGTTACAGAAGTCGGTGAACCTTTGATTTTCGAATTCACCACCATGATCGCTTCTAAGTCTTTTAACCTTAAGGTCTTTTTGATTCTCGATTAATTTGAATAGATTAATTAATTGATCTAGGGTATCATTTTTATGTTTGATGAACCTAACCCAGGTAAACCTGGAGTAGTCGTCAATTATGACTAAGCAATATTGACTTCTATTGAGAGACTTGGCTCCATGTGAATCGAATAGATCCATATGCAGGAGCTCAAGTACACTTGAGGTTCGTTCTTGGTTAGTTAACTTGTGTTGTGTCCTAGGTTGTTTTCCTTGTTGACAAGCATTACAGATTTTATTAACCAAGTTGTTGAGGTTGGGTAAGCCTCTGACTAAGCCACTCTGACTCATCTTGTGGACGAGTCTTGGGTGCGAGTGACCGAGTCGTCGGTGCCACAACCATGATTCCTCTTGCCGTGTCATAAGACACTTAGTTGAGGAGTTGGTTAAATTGATCGTATAAATGTTGTTATTTCTAGTTCCTTTAAGAATTATTTCAGAGGTTTCGTTGGTATTAATTACGCATTCATTTTCTAGAAATATAACCTTATAGTTATTATCACACAATTGGCTTACACTAAGTAAGTTATATTCAAAATTCTCTACAAGTAATACATTTTTAATAACAAAATTCGTGTTAAGCTCGATATCACCTGATCCGATGATTTTGAGCTTGCCGTTATTCCCAAAGGCTACCGATCCTTGTCGTTTGAATCGAAGCTTTGCGAATTTGAGTTGATCCCCGGTCATGTGTCGGGAGCAACCGCTGTCCAACATCCATTGATCCTACACACAAGGTGGTTGGATTGGATGTTAGATTTTTGTTAAGAAAATTGGTTGTAAGTTGTTAACCCTAGGTCATCTCGTCGAGTCTATATGATCAAGCATGTTATACTTATGTGTTTATTTTGAGATGACTTCTAATTAAGTTGATTAAGTGGATTTAGGTTCAAGTAATTTTATGTTAGATTTGGATTTAACCCTAGGCTTGTCAAGTTTACCTTTTCAAGATCATGGCTTCCAGGTCGTGGCGAGGCACAGGGGCCTTCTTTTATCGGATCATCGACCACTTCCTTAGACAAAGCCATTTTCAAGAAAATGATGACTTGACTTACCTAAAATTATTTCCTCGTCTAACTAGTTATTTTTAAAAGAGGCTCCCGAGGCTCAATCTTTTCAAGAATTTTAGTTGGTTATGTTTTTGAAAAGAGGCTCCCGAGGCTCAATCTTTCGAAAAATTTTAGTTGGTTATGTTTTTGTTCTAAGTGAGTTCACAAGTTTTAAAGTACAAACTTTCTAAGTTAAAGCATGCAATTTCTAAGTTAAAGCATAAACATTCTAAGTTAAAACATGCAATTTCTAAGTTAAAGCACAAACATGTTTTATTGGCTCCCCTAGACCGTTGAATCGGTTCGGTCTATCCACATAGTGGATTTGGTCCTGGGAACCCGACGGGTTGGATCCTAAAGTTGAAATAAAAGTTCTTAGGGACCCATGCTTGGACATGTTTCTTATGTCGACTTACAATCGACATATACGACCTATTAGTTGTGTTTGAGTTAAACCCGAGTCCAGCCTTGTTGTACACGGCCCTTTGAGATCCAAGTAGGAGGTCAAGTCCTTTGGATCCCGAAGTGAACCTTTCCAACGTGTTCCTAAGATCTTCGACTTGACTTTTCAAGAGAGAGTTCTCAACTTCGAGCTTTTCAACTCGAGTTGAGTCCTTCTCTTGAACTCGACTAGTCGAAGAGGTTAGGGAGACCTCGTGTTTGAGGAGTTTAACCTCCTCAACAAGGGTCTCGACCTTGGACTCTGACTTAGCTAACTTCCTAGACAAAAACCTAACCGTATTATGTAAAGTATTAAATAAAGCTCGACTAACCTTAAGGGTATCTTTTGAACCGGATGCATATCCGTGGCTTGACTTGAAGGTAGCTTCGTAGTCCGAGTCATCCTCAGGTTCTGACTCAAGTTTGGTCTCCGTGTCTGACTCAATTGATTTCGCCATGAAGACGTGATCTTCGTCTTCTTCGGATGATGCTTCTTCCCATGTCGCGTTGAGGGCCTTCTTATGCTTAGGTGCTTGGTGGTTGAGCTTGGGGCACTCGGACTTGATATGTCCAAACCTGTTGCACTCATAACACCTAATGTTAGAACTTTTAGGCTTACCTTGGTTGGGTCGAGTCGTGGTTCGCTTTCGTCCCTTGGCTATCCTTCGAGCTAGGTTCATTAGTTCGGCAGTCAACTCCGGGTCAACTTCTTCTTCGGACTCGTCTTCCTCCTCGGTTGGTGGTGGCTTGCTTGCAATTTTCTTCTTCTTTGAACCTGCAAACAAGGCTATACCCCTCTCGGGTTTCGAGTTGGATTGTTCATGTAATTCGAAATCGGAAAAGAGTTCATCTAACCTAATTTTAGAAAGATCCTTGGAGACCTTATAGGCATCAACCATGGATGCCCATAAGGTAGTCCTCGAAAAAGAGTTTAGGACATACCTTATAAGGTCGCGGTTTTCGACCTTTTGCCCGATTGCATGTAGGTTGTTGACTATGTCTTGGACACGGGCGTGGATTTGCGTCGCGGACTCGTGTTCCTGCATTTTTAGTGTGTACAATTTATTGAATAACAAATCACGTTTGCAAACCTTAGCTTGATCCGATCCTTCGTGTAACTCGATTAGTTTTGTCCAAAGATCCTTTGCGCTTATGAAGGGGCCGACGCGATTTAGCTCCTCCTTGGATAGGCCACATTGGAGGATTTGTGTCGCCTTGGCGTCGGCTTCGACTTGTCGTTTTGTTGCAACGGTCCATTGATCATAATCCAAAGAGTCACCCACTTCATTGGTCGGAAGTGTGAAACACGTTTGAATTATGATCCACATCTCAATTTGGGTTTTGAGAAAGCATTCCATCCGACCTTTCCAGTAACGGAAATCATCTCCGTTGTAAAACGGAGGTCGGACGGTGCTAAAACCCTCAAGATGGGCCATTAGAACAAAAAGACAAGGAGACTAAAATGAAAACCTCGCACCAAAAAAAACACGAAAGTACCAAGACTTGCGCCTTGGATTAGTAGTGGAAATAAAAAGAAATAAACGAAAAATAGAAAGTTAAGCAAAGAAATAAGAAACTAAATAAAAAGTAAGTACTCACAACCTTCGATGTCCCCGAAAGGCTACTAAACGTCATTTTTTGAGGATGAAAACAGCTTGTTACGGGGGTAAACCCCCATAAGAAGTGTAGATCTCTGCGAGGGCTTCGATTTGGTAGGTAGACCGTGTCGTGGGTCAACTTGTACGAAAAGTTATGCCCGTTTGACCGTCGGCTACTCCAAAAGCGAATACTTGCAAAACAAAATCAAACGAAGAGTACCAAGACTTCGTCTTGGATTAGTAGTGCGGGAGAAAAACTTAAACGAACGAAAAACAAATCTGTAAAAAAAATGTTAGATTGGTAGTTTCACCAAATCTAAGCGCCCCCGGCTCTGATACCAATTGTTGGATCGATGCGGTTCGCTAGAGGGGGGGTGAATAGCGAAAGAAAATTTTTCTCGTACGAACTCGTTTTAAAAGAAAACTTATATGCAGCGGAAAGATAAGCAAGACAAAAAGTAAAGGAGACAATAGACACAAGAGATTTACTTGGTTCGTAGCCGAAGGCTACTACTCCAAGGCCTTAGTGGTCCTTGACCACGTACGGAGGGCAAAAGCACTAAAGGAACTCCTCCTCGTTAGAGGTAGGAGTTAATCGATACAAGAAGAAACCACAAAAACTTGAGGTAGAGGGACACCCTCCTCGATAATGATAAAAGCTAAATATAAATGACAAACGATAATAAAAACTAAGACCATGCATAATAATAAAGAAAGTTAAACCTAGACGCTGAATGGAAGGACTTCGTTGTCGAGAGTTGCACAGAATGAGGCTTTTGAGCACTTAGAATTGTTGATGAAAACCCTAGGTTCGGGCCTCCTTTTATGTTACAATACGTAACTGAAACGAATTCAATTGTTTTTTTTTTTTTTTTTTTTTTTTTTTTTTTTTTTTTTTTTTTTTTTTTCTTCTCGAATCGATCATTGACCATCACGTGATGGCCATCATCGATCGTGATGGCAACATCACGATTGATAACCTTCTGCGATCGTGATACCAGCGGTCGAGTCCTCCAAGCTGGCATTCGACTGATGCTTGCTGCAAGTCAAAGTTAGCTCAATAAAAACATAATTTCGATGGTCGTCGACCATCCGATCTCGACCTAGACCATCTATAAGATGTCTTTGGTCGGATCTACGCTTAAGATCATCCCCGTAAAGAGGATACGACCTTACTTACTCTCACACACACGAGCTTACCTCGATACTTACGTGTCGCTTTTGCTTCCGGCCTTCCACTCGATTCCTTCGGCTCCCTCCGAAGTAACTCGAGTATCGCCCGACCACCGCGGCTTCCTCCGGGTGTCGCTAGCCTTCAGCTCCAGCTATATCAATCTTCTGCACACTCGATTCAGCTCGTGAGAAAACAAAATAGACTTAACTTTTGTGTCTTTGCTATAATCAAAACACAGGTTCGATTTTGGTGCCTCACTGCACCAACAATAAGCATGCCACCTAAGCTTGATGAGGTGGAAGGAGACAAAGGGTTTTGACCTTTGGATTTCCCCCACATGTGGCCGGCATTATATTTCAATGCAATTGATTGCATTAAATGTGATAGGAGTTGAAAGGTTTTTCAATCCTATAAAACACCCCATGGGGTGGCCGGCCAAGCTTGGTGGATTGGTTGAAGCTTGAGGCTTGGAGAGAGCATGGTGGTGAGAGCATTTGGTTGTGTGGTTTTTGTGAGTGTAGCAAGAAGAGTAGTCTTCTTCTTCCTTTCTCTTTTTCCCTACTTTCCTCTCCTTTAGGGACTTCTCTAGCAAGAAGTAAAGGAGAGCTCTTCTAGTTTCTTTTGTGAGACAAGAGCTTGCTCGTGTGGATACATATAGAGGCACGGACATTTGAACGTGCTAAAAGATCCAACAAACCCAAGGAGAAGCGGGATTACAAAGGGCACGCAACAAAGGTAATATTCTCCTATAAGATAGGTTTTGAGAAATTTATTTTTGTACGAGGTTTTCTTTCTAAGGATCACTTGGAAGGATCCTAATTTTCCGTTCTTGCATATGCTATTTTGCATACGAGATCCCAAAGATGGTATCGAGCCACTTGCGAAAGATCGTATAAAAATAGGTTTTCTCTATTTATATATGATATAGAAGTAGGATAAATTTTATTATGAGTTGATAATTGCATTAACAATTTTCAAACATAATAAAATATCCGATGTCTTTAAAAGTTAAAATTGACATGGTGCATGGTTATGGCCTAGTCCCAAAAGTTTGTGAATGTGTGTGTTGTAATTCTTAATACGGCTGCGTGTCATGCCTTTCTCCTAAAATTCTTGTTGTAAAATTAGTTTTAGACTGATGTAACTCGAGTATTTCTCCTTTTGTAATATACACAACAAAAAGATGGAGGGTCCATTGGAAGATGATGTTACAAGGAGGAAGTCAACAACACAAGACAACCAAAGGAAGCACTTGGGAGAAGATGCTATCCCTAGGTTGACCAATCAATCTTTTCATTGGCTTGAGAAGATTGTAGAATAAGGGCCATAACCATGACACGCTTAGTTTAATATGTATGTGATGCATGTTAGTTTAGCTTGTATGTGATGCATGATTAGTTTAGCTTATTTGTGATGTATGCTAATATGTATATGATACATGTTTATTTCTTAATAAGTCAAAATGATATGCCTACCAAAGTTTGGTACTCACTACTTCCTCGATCATTTGTTGTTGGGTTTGCCAAAGCAAAGCAATGCATTTTATCTTGGAAGAGTGCGAGTGGACAATCGTGATGTCCGCTATCAAACTTAGTTAAGACTTAATTAAGAAAGTAGAGGCATATATTAGCTTTGAACATAAGTTTTAAAAATTAGTTTTGTGTGATTTCGAACATCGGCTTTGTCTTAGAAGTGGTCGTTGCTCCAGATATCAAGAAGGCCTCGTGCCTCGCCGACACGGAAGTGGTTTAGGAATAAGCACTAAACTAATCTAAACTTAACCAAAGCTATTAAAGAGTTACATCAGATGTAATTGGCAAAAGATTGCCTACCTAATCATACTACGTCTTGGGCGATTAGCCAAAGCTAACTCAAGACGAAGTATGATGTGGATCTTTATCCCATATAAATTTATAGCTAAATAGAAGCTAATGATGTAAGCAAAATGTGTTTTCCTACATCAATAATTAGCTCATATCAAAGCTATGAGAATTTAGTGGGAGCCTCATTTAATTAAAGGCCTAATTAAATGACTTAGATATGATACTTAATTTTGCATATTAATGTTGTAGATCACCATGTCATCTAACACGACATACCCCCTCAACTTGCGATCTTTCCTTGAGAAAGACAAGCTCAATGGAGCTAACTTTCTAGACTAGTATAGGAACTTGAGGATTATCCTCAAGCAAGAACGTAAATTGTATGTCCTAGAGCAGTCTATCCCTGAAACACCCGCCCCTGCGGCCACTCGTGCTGAAAAGGATGCTTATAAGAAGCATCAAGATGACGCATTAGATGTGTCATGTCTTATGCTTGCCACCATGAACTCTGAGCTTCAGAAGCAACATGAGAACATGGATGCCTATGATATGGTTGAGCATTTGAAACAACTATATCAAGGACAAGCTAGGCATGAGTGTTTTGAAGTGTCTAAGGCTCTTTTTGCATGCAAGATGCAAGAAGGAACACCTGTAGGAATTCACGTACTTAAAATGATTGGGTACGTTGAGAACCTTGAAAGACTAGGTTTTCCATTGAGCCAAGAATTGGCAACATTTGTTATCCTGCAATCGTTGCCGGAAGCATATAATCAATTCGTCATGAATTATAACATGAATGAAATTGATAAACCTTTGCCTGAGATTCTCAGCATGTTAAGAACTGCTGAACCGAATCTCAAAAAGAAAGTTAGTAATGTACTAATGGTCAAGAAGGGCAAAGGTAAGCGCAAAGGCAAGGGTAAGACCCAAGCCAAAGGCAAGGCCAATTCATCCACTTCAAAGGGTAAAGGTAAAGTACCTAAGGAAGGGGATTGTTTCCATTGCGGTGAGACTGGACCTTTAGGCGGGCTATGAAGTCTACCTTGAGGAAGTAAAGAATAAAAGAAGTGTGACTTCTGCCTCAGGTATACACGTTATAGAAGTTAATCTATCTATTTCTTCTACATGGGTATTAGATACCGGATGTGCATCTCACATTTGTACTAATGTGCAGGGACTGAGAAATAGTAGACTAATGGCAAAGGGCGAAGTGGACCTACGAGTAGGCAATGGCGCTAAAGTTGCTGCTGTAGCTGTAGGAACATATTCTTTGTCTTTGCCCACTGGGCTTATTTTAGCACTCGAGGAGTGCTTTTAGGTACCTGCATTAACAAAGAACATAATTTCTGTATCTTGTTGAGACAAGAAAAACTTTTCTTTTATAATAAAGGACAAATGTTGTTCCATTTATTTAAATGAAATGTTCTATTGTAATGCACCACTTATGAATGGTCTCTATGTTCTAGATTTAGAAAACCCAATTTATAACGTAAATACCAAATGGTTCAAATCGAATGATTTGAACCAAACATATCTACAACCTTTATCGCCTAGGTCACATAAATGAAAAATGCATATCCCAACTCCATAAAGATGGATTATTGGACTCATTTGATTTTTAATCATATGAGGTATGCGAATCTTGTCTTTTAGGAAAGATGACTAAAACTCCATTTAGTGGACATGGCGAGAGAGCGACAGACTTGTTAGGACTCATACATACTGATGTATGTGGCCCTTTCAATGTCGAAGCTAGAGGAGGCTATAAGTACTTTATTACTTTCACTGATGATATGAGTAGATTTGGCTACTTATATTTGATGAGACCTAAGTCAGAATCCTTTGAAAAGTTCAAAGAATTCAAGAATGAAGTACAAAACCAACTTGGTAAGCGTATTAAGCTACTTGATCGGATCGAGGTGGTGAATAGCTTAGTTTAGAGGTTCGTGATAACATGGATGAGTGTGGGATAAGATCCTTACTCAATCCACCTGTAACACCACAATGGAAGGGTTTATCTGAGAGAAGAAATCGTACTCTATTAGATATGGTACGATCAATGATAGCCGAGCAGATCTACCTACTTCCTTTTGGGGTTTAGCTCTAGAGCAGTAGCTTTCACATAATCGCGTCCCATCAAAAGCCATAGAAAAGACACCATATACGTTTTGGACGGGGAAGAGTCCCAAAATGTCTTTTATAAAGATTTGGTATTGTGAAGCTTATGTTAGACGTCAAGTATCAGATAAACTAGGACCCAAATCAGATAAGTATTATTTTGTAGGATATCCCAAGGAAACTAAGGGATATTACTTTTACAATCCCACACTTGGCAAGGTGTTTGTTGCAGAAATTTTGTCTTTCTAGAAGAGAATTTATTTCTAGAAAAACTAGTGGGAGTAAAATTCATCTTGAAGAAGTTCAAGATGATGATAACACTAAGTCTTCGATGGAAAATGAACAGGCACCACAAAGTGTTGTGGATGATGAAATTGTTGCCCAAAGAGTTGTGGAGCAAACACTTGTTCATGTAGACCTACCTCTTCGTAGATCTGATAGGATCCGTCGTCATGCCTAGAGATATTCTTGTCTCTTGGTACAAGCGGTGAAGTATTCCTTATCGATCTTGGCGAGCCTACATCCTATCAAGAAGCTATGATGAGCCCAGATTCCGAGAAATGGCTAGAGGCCATGAGATCCGAAATGGAATCCATGTACACTAACCAAGTATGGACCTTGGTTGATCCACCTGAAGGGGTAAAACCCATTGGGTGTAAGTGGGTCTTTAAAGTAAAGTGACATGGATGGTAATAAGCATACCTATAAAGGTAGATTGGTGGCTAAAGTTCAAACAAATTCATGGTATTGACTATGATGAAACCTTTTCACGATTGCGATGCTTAAATCCATTCGGATCATACTTGCTATTGCGACCTACCACGATTATGAGATCTGGCGGATGGATGTCAAAACCATTTAATGGAAGCTACTCGAGGATGTGTACATGACACGGCTGAGGTTTTGAAGATCCAAGCATCTGGAAAGGTATGCTGCGCAAAGGTCCATTTATGGACTAAAGCAAGCCTCTCAAATTTGGAATCTTCGATTCGATGATGCAATCAAGGAGTTTGGTTTCATCAAGAATGAAGATGAACCTTGTGTCTACAAGAGAAATAGTGGGAGCACAGTTGTATTTCTTATCTTGTATGTAGATGACATACTTCTCATCGGAAATGATATTCCCTCACTCCAGTCTGTGAAGATGTGGTTAGGGAATTGTTTCTCGATGAAAGACTTAGGTGAAGCTGCCTATATTTTAGGCATCAAGATCTATAGAGATAGATCTAAAAGATTACTTGGCCTAAGTCAGAGTACATACATTGATAAAGTGCTAGATCGTTTTGCTATGCAAAATTCCAAGAAAGGATTTCTGCCTTTATCACATGGTGTGAGTCTTTCGAAGACTCAATGTCCCTCTTCTAAGGAGGAGAGAGATCGCATGGATAAGATCCCTTATGTATCTGCTATAGGGTCTATCATGTACGCCATACTTTGTACTCGTCCTGACGTCTCGTATGCTTTGAGCATGACGAGTAGATACCAGTCGGATCCAGGTGAAAGTCACTGGATAGTAGTCAAAAATATTCTTAAATACTTACGAAGAACGAAAGAATATTTCCTGATATTTGGAGGCAATGAGGAGCTAACTGTAAAGGGTTACAGTGATGCAAGCTTCCAAACAGACAAGGATGACTATAGATCGCAATCGGGGTACGTGTTTTGCACGAATGGTGGAGTCGTATGGTGGAAGAGTTGAGCGAGGACACGATTCGATTCTACAAGCGAGTATATTGCGCGTCGATGCAAAGAAAGGAGGTTGTTTGGCTCCGCAAGTTCATCAGTGAACTTGGGGTAGTTCCTAGCATTGCATATCCAATAGACCTCTATTGTGACAACAGTGGGGCTATTGCACAGGCTAAGGAACCTCGATCACATCAGCGGACCAAACACATACTGTGGCGCTTCCATCTCATTCGAGAGATCATCGATAGGGGAGATGTGAGGATATGCAGTGCAAGCGAAGCTAACATCGCAGATCCATTGACCAAGGCTTTGTACGGAGGAAGCATGATGGTCACTAGGTCACTAGGTATTAGATATCATAGTGATTGGTACTAGTGCTAGTGGGAGATTGTTAGTTATAGCCCTAAGAACCAATCATGTGATGGTTGAATAGGGAACATTTTGTATCATATTCTATAAAGAAAAGTTGGTTATTATGTATTTACGTCTTGCTTGTGCCATTAAATTAAATATATAATAATGCCTAGAAAAGTAGGTTCTTATCTCTGACACATCAATTGGCAGAATTGATTATGAGAGGCTGTAGAGAACACTTTCCTAAATGTTCCTAGTCAAGTATTAATATGCAAGGGCAATATTAATACATAAAGACTAGCATGTAGGTCGATTGATGACTTGATCTCACAAGTCATGGATATATGATATCAAGTTGACACATGGGTATATATTAGAGAATATATCTTTGAGCCCGACCCGCCATGAGAAAGTTTCATGGATCGTCATATGAGTGTCATAAACTTTCTCATGTGACTAATGATGAATAGTCCTCGAACTCAAGTCACTACTTCCCTACATAAGGAGTTATGTACTTTGGTATCGCCAAACGCCACCCGTAACAGGTGGACCATAAAGGCGACATCGGGTATATAACAAATTATGCGAGGGATGTGAGTGATGTAGATGGGATCTATCCTCCCATATGACGAGAGTGATATCTGTGGGCTTTGATTGAGTAGAACTACTAAAACGCATGGCCATGCTCGAATGAGTCAATATGAGATATTGAGCTCATTTGTTTGAGTTAGTTTACTCAGGGATCAAGAAACACATAGATTGATCGAGGATGACACGGTCTATGCCTCATTGGTCAATCTGATATCAAGGATAGAACGACACGGTCATAAATTATAGTAGTCACGGAAAGGTTAGTCGGATCTTGACTTATTTCGTAACTTGGGTAGTAATGATGTATTGCTAGATGCTGCTCATTGCTTGTGTATCAAAAAAGAGTTTAGATCCACTGCCAACGTTATGAGAGCCTATAGGGTCACACACAAAGAGCATGATGATTAGAAAAATTAGTGCATTCTAGTTTGACTAGAATAATTTGGGAATAAGCTTAAGTACAAAATGGTTTTTGGACTTTAAGCTTAATGAGAATTTTAGCTTATTGATTTAATGAGATTAATTCAATATGCTAAGCTTGATTGATTTAATAAGATTAACTCAATATGTTACCTTATTGATTTAATGAGATTAATTCAATATGATAACATAAGCTTATTGAATTAATAAGATTAATTCAATATCCATGAATGCCACATAAGCATGCCACCTAAGCATGCCACATAAGCATGCCACCTAAGCTTGATGAGGTGGAAGGAGACAAAGGGTTTTGACCTTTGGATTTCCCCCACATGTGGCTGGCCAAACAAGGAGTGTAACTCCTTGTTTGATTATATTTCAATGCAATTTATTGCATTAAATGTGATAGGAGGTGAAAGGTTTTTCAATCCTATAAAACACCCCATGGGGTGGCCGGCCAAGCTTGGTGGATTGGTTGAAGCTTGAGGCTTGGAGAGAGCTTGGTGGTGAGAGCATTTGGTTGTGTGGTTTTTGTGAGTGTAGCAAGAAGAGTAGTCTTCTTCTTCCTTTCTCTTTTTCCCTACTTTCCTCTCCTTTAGGGACTTCTCTAGCAAGAAGTAAAGGAGAGCTCTTCTAGTTTCTTTTGTGAGACAAGAGCTTGCTCGTGTGGATACATATAGAGGCACGGACATTTGAACGTGCTAAAAGATCCAACAAACCCAAGGAGAAGAGGGATTACAAAGGGCACGCAACAAAGGTAATATTCTCCTATAAGATAGGTTTTGAGAAATTTATTTTTGTACGAGGTTTTCTTTCGCAAGGATCACTTGGAAGGGATCCTAATTTTCCGTTGCGCATATGCTATTTTGCATACGAGATCCCAACAGAAATAGGTCTGGAGTCATTATTTCTAGACTTGTCCTTAGACCTAAAATCAACATGCTTAGCCCCTAAGCAATAAAGTCTATTATTCCTAGCATGCTTTTGTTCATGAGTAATAGCAATAAAATTCCTAGCATGCTTTTGTCTATTAATTAAGGAGGGAACATAATTAGAGGTTACCTTAGAGTTTTCCTTAGTTCCCCCTACATGTGTAGCTTCTCCTTGCCCTTTGGTTTGCTTTCTCCCCATAGGGCATTGACTTCGATAGTGCCCTCTTTGGTGGCACTTGAAGCACACCACGTACTCCTTGATCTTAATGGTTGGGGCTTTGGTCTCCTTGACCTTTGGCACCAGTGGAGCCTTCTTAAGATTCTTAGGACACTTGTTCTTGTAGTGTCCATTTTCCCTACACTCAAAGCATACAATATGATTTTTATTTTTGATTGAAATGCTTGAGTTACCTAGGGTGGTGGTAGAGGCCTCTTGAGCTTGTTCATCACTTCTCCCGGAGGCAGAAGCTTCCTCTTGCTCTAGCGCTCTAATATCCTCCCCCTCAATCCTAGAGGTGGAGGCTTCCTCCAATTCTTCTTCTACCTTCGATGTTGATGACCTCTCAACCTCCAAATCCTCACTTTATTGTGAGGAAGATGTGTTAGTGCCTATAAGATTTGCATATCTCCACAATGGTATGATATTGTCCACTTTGGGCCCAAGCCCTCATTGTTTTGTTTTTGGACTTTACCCAAAAGGTATCATACTAATGGAGATATCTTTACATCTTATAAACACATGATCTTTTCCATGTCTTATCAATGTGGGACTTTGATTGTATTCCCAATACTCCAACAATCCCCTCTCAAACGAAGGACCACATTGACCCCCCTCAAGCCTATCCGTCCTTGAAGGACATCCTCTGCTTGATGTTTGATCCTCAACCCACGAGGACTTCCTGCCAACTGTTTGGTCTTCCTGACCTAGCTGGACTTCTTGCTAGTTGTCCAGCCCTTCTAGCCCAACTGGACTTCCTTCCTGGTGTTTGGTTCTCTTGATCCGGACATGGGAGCTCAACTTCCTTCATTTGAGGTTCATGGCTTGACATGGACCCTGGCTCTGATACTAATTGTTAGTGTCTATAAGATTCACATATCTCCACAATGGTATTATATTGTCCACTTTGAGCCCAAGCCCTCATCGTTTTGTTTTTGGGCTTTACCCAAAAGGTCTCATACTAATAGAGATATCTTTTCATCTTATAAACACATGATCTTTTCCATGTTTTATCAATGTGGGACTTTGATTGTATTCCCAATACTCTAACAAGATGAACTTGCTTCTTCGGTTTCTCGTGATTGTTCTTCACTTGAAGCCGGTGATGTTCCTTCATGGAGCTTTGCTAACTTGCTCCAAAGCTCCTTGGCATCTTGATATTCACCTAGTCTAGATAAAATATCATTATGTATCAAATTTTCTAAAAGTTTTCTTACCTTAGCTTCGGTCTTAAACTTTAGACGTTGCTCTTGACTCCACTTCTTTAGTTTGAGGACATCTCCCTTCTTATCCCTAGGGAGTTCGAAGCCTTCCATCAATGCAACCCATTCTTCAAAATCTCTCATCATGATGAAGTCTTCAATCCTTGCCTTCCACTGATTGAAGCCTTCTCGTCCATTGAGTGCTTACGGGACTGGAGTGTTGATATCCCATCCTAGTCTTTCTTCAAACTCCATTTTCTTCTTCACCCTCTAGCGGTGCTCTCTTGGCGGTTAGTCCAAATGAAGAGCGGTCTCGCTCTGATACCACTTGTTGGGAATTGGATGTCGCTAGAGGGGGGGTTGAATAGCGTTACGTTGCGTCGATGGATATCGTACTTGTGCTTGCCTATGAATTTTTAGTATGTAGCAGAATATAGAAATAATACAAACAAATACACAAGACAAACACAAATACATAAGATATAACATGGTTCGGAACCTTAGAGTTCCTACTTCATAGATTGAGCTCGACGAGCTCTAGTGATGCACTCGCCACTAATAAAACTCCTTCTCGACAACACATCGGAGGCGGAGAAATCTCGTACAAGTGTTTACAGCAATAAACGAAATGCAAAAAGTAAATACAAATGAAATACACAAAAACACGTAAAGAAAACTTTACAAATGAACTTTTTGTTGCTTGCTTGTTTGGTTGCTTGAGCTGCACTTGGAGACCTTGAATTGCACCAGCAAATTGCCATAAATCACCTTAAGAAACCATTGTCAAATCCCTCTCCACGAGCTACTTTTATAACCTGCATTCGGACTGGATTTTGCCTAGCAGTCGACTGATCGCGACCATCAGTCGACTAATCCAGTAACCGTTATCTCACAATGGCCCGAGCCACGTTGGAAATGTTCCAACGGATAGACCATCAGTCGACTGATCATGCCCATTAGTCGACTAATCGAGCCATCACTCGACTGTCAAACCCTAACAGTCGACTCTAGAACCTTTTGTGTCTGCGATATCGACCATCAATCGACTGTCAACCATAGCAGTCGACTGATCAAGCCATTTCCTGTAGTCGAACTCTAGTCGACTCCCATCAGTCGACTGGTCATAGTCCCAGTCGACTGATACAAGTGGACTCGGTTGCCAAGTGTCAAAACACTTGACCAGTTGACTGGTCCATAACCCTAGTTGATTGATAAACCTCAAATATGAGGTTTAATGTTGGTGCAGTAGGCACCTAAGTCGAACCTGAGTTTTGATTATAGCAAACGATACACAGTTAAACTTATTTCGTTATCTCACGAGCTGAATCGAGTGTGCAGAAGATTGCTAAAGCTGGAGCTGAAGGCTAGCGACACCCGGAGGAAGTCGGGTGGTCGGGTGACACTCGAGTGACTTCGGAGGGAGCCGAAGGAATCGAGTGGAAGGCCGGAAGCAAAAGCGACATGGTAAGTATCGAGGTAAGCTTGTGTGTGCGAGCGTAAGTGAGGTCGTATCCTCCTGACGGGGATGGTCTTAAGCATAGATCCGACCAAAGACATCCCATCGATGGTCTAGGTCGAGATCGGACGGTCGAAGGCCGTCGAAATAATGTTTTCTTTGAGCTAACTTTGCCTTGCAGCTAGCATCAGTCGACTGCCAGCTTGGAGGACTCGACCCTTCATCGATTGGATCCTATTCAAGATCGACCGACTGATGCTACCATCAGTCGACTGATGATGGCCATCAGTCGACTGATGGTCAATGATCAGCTTCGAGGAGTCAAGGCTTATCACCCCATTTCAAGGAGGTTTTGTGTCCATTTGTGATTGGTTGAAGACCCATTCGATGAGGGCTCAAAGGCTATAAAAGGAGGGCTTGTCTTAGGGTTTTTCATCAATTAAAAAGGCTTCCAAGTGCTTTCGATACGCTCCGACTCTCCGACATCCCTACGACGAAGCGCTGCCGATACAACGACTAGAGCTTCAACCTCCAACCTTTGAAGTCGTCAGTAACGAAAGTTTAAATTGTATTTCAATTTATTTTTTAGTAAAGCATTCATTATAACGAGGAGAGGGGGAGTGTCTCTCTACCTCGAGCTTTTGTCATTTTGTGTATCCGTCTAACTCCTACCTCCAACGAGGAGGAGTTCTTTAGTAGTTTGCCCTCCGTACGTGGTCAAGGACCACTAGGGCCTTGGAGTAGTAGCCTTCGGCTACGAACCAAGTAAAACCCTTGTGTCTATTGTCTATTGTCTCGCTTGTTTTGTTTTTATCTTCCGCTGTGTCTACTCGCATTTTAACGAACAATTTTGAACGAAAAATTTCTATCGCTATTCACCCCCCCCCCTCTAGCGATCCGCTCGATCCAACAATTGGTATCAGAGCCGGGGGTACTCAGATTCGGTGCAACCACCAATCGAGCAATTTTCTTTTCATATTTATTATTTTAAGATTTCTCCCACACTACTAATCCAAGACCAAGTCTTGGTACATAGTTTTTGGTTGTGTTTTTTGCAAGTACTAATCGCCTTCGGAGTACCTCACGATCAAATGAGCATAACTTTTGCTACAAGGGGACTCACGAAACGATCTACCCACCAAATCGAAGCTCTCTAAGAGATCTACACTTCTTACCAGGGTTTACCCCCATAACAAGCTATTTTCATCCTCAAAAATCGACGTTTAGTAGCCTTTCGGGGACATCGAAGGTTGTGAGTACTTACTTTTTATTTAGTTTCTTATTTCTTTGCTTAACTTTCTATTTCTCGTTTGTTTCTTTTTATTTCCCGCACCACTAATCCAAGGCGAAGTCTTGGAACCCTTTTTTGTGTTTTTTGTATTTTTTTTTGTGCAAGGTTTTCCTTCCAAATGGCCCATCTCGAGGGTTTTAGCACCGTCTGACCTCCGTTTTACAACGGAGATGACTTCCATTATTGGAAGGGTCAAATGGAATGCTTTTTTAAAACCCAAATCGAGATGTAGATCATAATCCAAACGGGATTCACACTTCCGACTAACGAAGTGGGTGAATCCTTGGATTATGACCAATGGACCATTGCGACAAAAACACAAGTCGAAGACGACGCTAAGGCAACTCAAATCCTTTAATGTGGCCTATCCAAGGAGGAGCTAAATCGCGTCGGCCCCTTCATAAGCGCAAAGGATCTTTGGACAAAACTAGTGGAGCTACACGAAGGGACCGATGAAGCCAAGGTATGTAAGCGTGATCTTCTATTCAATAAACTATATAACCTAAAAATGCAGGAACACGAGTCCGCGATGCAACTCCACACCCGTGTCCAAGACATAGTCAACAACCTACACGCAATCGGGCAAAAGGTCAAAAACCGCGACCTTATAAGGTATGTCCTAAACTCTTTTCCGAGGACTATCTTGTGGGCATCCATGGTTGATGCCTACAAGGTCTCCAAGGATCTTTCTAAACTTAGGTTAGATGAACTTTTTTCTGATTTCGAACTTCACGAGTAGTCTAACTCGGAACCCGAGAAGGGTATAGCACTTTTTGCAGGTTCGAGGAAGAAAACCGCAAGCAAGCCACCCCCGAAGGAAGAAGAGGATGAGTCGGATTCAGAGGTCGACTCAGAAATGGAAGCCGAACTAGTTAACCTAGTTCGGAGGATAGTCAAGGGCCGAAAATGAGCCGTCACTCGACCCAACAAAGGTAAGCCTAAAAGTTCAAACATAAGATGTTATGAATGCAACAGGTTTGGACACATTAAGTCCGAGTGCCCAAAACTCAAGAGCAAGGCACCAAAACATAAAAAGTCACTCAACGCTACTTGGGAAGAAGCCTCCGAGGAAGAAGACAATGATCGAGTCCTTATGGCTAAACTGGTGGAATCGGAGACGGAGTCGGAACCGAACTGAATCGAAACCAAGACGAAGCGACTACGAAACACTATTCAAGACAAGCCACGGATACGCATCTGGTTCAAAAGATACACTCAAGGTAAGTCGGTCTCTTATTACTACTCTTTATAGTGCAATTAAGTTTTTAAATAAAAAGTTAGCTAAGTCCGAGTCCAAGGTCGAGACCCTGGTTGAGGAAGTTAAACTCCTCAAACACGAGGTCTCCCTAACCTTTTCGACTAGTCGAGTTCAAGAGAAGGACTCAACTCGAGTTGAAAAACTCGAAGATGAGAACTCACTCTTGAAAAGTCAAGTCAAAGATCTTAGGAATACATTGGAAAGGTTTACTTTGGGATCCAAAGGACTTGACTTCCTACTTGGATCGCAAAGGGCCGTGTACAACAAGGCCGGGCTAGGGTTTAGCTCAAACACGACCAATAAGTCGTATATGTCAATCGTAAGTAGACATAGAAAATGTGTCCAAGCATGGGTCCCTAAGACCACCTAGATTTCAAACTTAGGATCAAACCAGTACTGGGTTCCCAAGGACCAAATCCACTATGTGGAGAGACCGAATCGATTCAACGGTCCAGGGGGAGCTAGTACGAAATTTGTTTGTGTTTTAACTTAGAAATTGCATGCTTAGGTTTTTATTTAGTTTGATTTTCCTTTTTAGAATGGTTAGATAGGACTATAACTCGTCAATACTTGATAACATAGTACCAGGATGCGGCGAGATGATAGTACGGTAGGAAAGCGGAGTCTTGTGTATTCGGGCTAGATAAGGCGTATCTAGTTCGGTGCACTACCGAGCGGAACTAGCTGAAGCTACCTCGCCGTATCCTAGACTAGTTAGACCAGGAAGTGGTCTTAGGTGAGTCAAGTCTCTATTTTCTTGAAAATGGCTTTGTCTAAGGAAGTGGTCGTTGTTCCGATCAAAGAAGGCCTATGTGCCTCGCCACGACCTGGAAGCCATGATCTTGAAAAGGTGACTTGATGAGCCTAAGGTCAAATCCGAATTTAACGCAAGGTTGACAAGTGTTTAAGTCATTAAACTTAATTCAACTAAAAAATTGGAAGTCATCTCACAAGAACATATAGGATTAACATGTTTGATCATATAGACATGGGTGAGATGATTTAGGTTAATAATCTTCAACCAATTTTTAATAAATCCAATATCCGATCCAACTACCTTGGCGGTAGGATCAATGGATGTTGGATGTTGGTTGCTCCCACACATGACCGGGATCAACTCAAGTTTTCAAGCTTCGATTCAAACGACAAGGATCGGTAGCCTTCGAATAACGGCAAGCTCAAAATCATCGGATCGTGATATTGAGCTCAATTCAAATTTTGTTATTCAAAATGTTTTATTAGTAGAAAATTTTCAATATAATTTACTTAGTGTAAGCCAATTGTGTGATAATAACTATAAGGTCATATTTCTAGAAAATGAATGCGTAATTAATACAAACGAAACCTCTAAAACAATTCTTAAAGGGACTAGAAATAACAACATTTACACTATCAACTTAACTAACTCCTCAACTAAGTGTCTTATGACACGGCAAGAGGAATCGTGGTTGTGGCACCGACGACTCGGTCACTCACACCCAAGACTCATCCACAAGATGAGTCAGAGTGATTTAGTCAGAGGTTTGCCTAACCTCAACAACTTGGATAATAAAATATGTAATGCTTGTCAACAAGGTAAACAATCTAGGACACAACATCAACTAACTAGTCAAGAATGAACCAAAAGTGTGCTTGAGCTCCTACACATGGATCTATTTGATTCACACGGAGCTAAGTCACTTAATGGAAGTAAATTCTGCTTAGTCATAATTGATGACTATTCTAGATTTACTTGGGTTAGGTTCATCAAACACAAAAATGATACCCTAGATCAATTAATCAATCTATTTAAGTTAATAGAAAATCAACAAAGCATTAAAATCAAAAGACTTAGGACTGATCATGGTGGTGAATTCAAAAACCATAGGTTTACAGAATTCTGTAACCTAAATGGATACCACCACGAGTTCTCTTGCCCTAGAACTCCACAACAAAATGGCCTAGTAGAACGCAAAAATAGAACCCTACAAGAAGCCGCTAGGACAATGTTAAATGAGTATAACCTACCCGATAGATTTTGGGTGGAAGCCGTGAGTACGGCATGCTATGTCAAAAATAGAATCCTTATGGTAAAGAGGCACCTTAAGACCTCATACGAGATTTATCACGATAAAATACCTAACATCAAGTACTTTAGGGTATTTGGATGTAAGGTACATATCCTAAACACTAAGGATTACCTAGGGAAATTTACATCCAAAACCACATCGAATCTTTCTAGGATACTGACTACAAGTAGAGCTTATAGAGTATATAACCACGACACCCTTAGAGTCGAGGAGACTATCAATGTAGTATTTGATGAAGGACACGAACCTACAAAACCCCTAACCCCAATTAGCGAGTCGATTCATACTAGACCTAACTCCGATCCGAGATCGTCTAGTGTTAATCCTAACCTAAGTCAACCAAGTCACTCTATCGACCAAGTGATAGATGACTCCAACCAAACTAGAACTCAAACAAGTCATCCTATTGATCAAGTTGTAGACACAAACCCAACCCAACTAGGACTCAACTAATCATCCTATCGATCAAGTGATAGGTGATCCAAGTCTAGGAGTTCAGAACTAGAGCATCTATAGAACCTTAGTCAAATTTCTCCTTGATTTCTAAAATTGAACCCAAAACTATTGACCAAGCTCTTCTTGATCCCGATTGGATTATTGCAATGCAAGAAGAGTTGGCTCAATTCACTAGGAATGAAGTATGGGAATTAGTACCACCACCTAAAGATAAAACAATCATTGGAACAAGGTGGGTGTTTAGAAATAAAATTGATGATAAAGGTGAAGTAGTTAGAAATAAAGCTAGACTAGTTGCTAAAGGGTTTAGTCAAGTCGAAGGTTTAGATTACGACGAGACCTATGCCCCAGTAGCTAGATTAGAGTCCATTCGAATGTTGCTAGCTTATGCCGCACATCGAGGATTTAAGTTGTTTCAAATGGATGTTAAGTCGGCATTCCTAAATGGATACATTAAAGAAGAAGTTTATGTCAGCCAACCCCCCCGGATTCGAAAATCTAGATAAACCCGACCATGTTCTAAAACTTAAGAAAGCTCTCTATAGACTTAAACAAGCTCCTCGAGCTTGGTACGAGAGACTTTCAATCCATCTTAAGTCAAAAGGGTTTAACCAAGGTGTAGTTGACCCAACTCTTTTCGTAAAAACCTTAGGTAAAGACATATTCATAGCCCAAATCTACGTAGATGATATTATTTTCGGAACCACCAACTCAATCCTACTAAATGAGTTCATTTCACTTATGGAAAGTGAATTTGAAATGAATTTAGTAGAGTGAAGTTTTTTTAGGTCTACAAATTAAACAAACTAAAGATGGAATATACCTACATCAACGCAAATATACTAGGGAATTAATTAAACGGTTTGGAATGCAAGATGCTAAAATTATTAATACCCCAATGGAAACTAATGTCAATATAGAAGAAGATTTAATCGGAAACTCAATTGATTTAAAATACTATAGGAGCATAATAGGGAGTCTCCTTTACTTAACTGCAAGCCGACTGACATCCTATTTGCAAGAAGTATGTGCTAAGGTTTCAAACCTGTGCTAAGGAGTCTCACCTAACCCTAGTTAAACGTATCCTTAGATATCTTAAGGGTACACTTAACGTTGGTATTTGGTACCCTAGATCTACGGAGTTCGAACTAATCGGCTACTCCGATTCGGATTATGCCGGTAGTAAACTCGATAGAAAGAGTACGAGTGGTTGTTGTCAACTTCTACGAGTCTAGTGAGTTGGTGCGAGGAAGCAACATGTGTTGCCTTTATCTACCACCGAAGCTGAATACATCACGATGGGTGAGTGTGTCACGCAGCTTCTTTGGATGAAGCACACTCTCCGCGACTTTAAGTTAGACTTTACGAATACTAAACTTCACGTAGATAACATTAGTTCAATTAATCTTACAAAGAATCCGATATGTCACTCTAGGACCAAACATATAGAGGTCAAACACCATTTCATTCGAGAACATGTGGCCAACGGAGCCATACAACTCAATACGTCGAATCAAGTCTAACTTAGCACCTATTTACTAAACTCTACCCGCCGAATTTAGTCTATTAAGACAAAAATTGGGCATGTGCGTAGTAGAATAGGTACTTGCAAATTATATTTTCTTAGTACTATTTCTTAATTTTCATTTTTTATGGAACTAGTATAGTACATACCTTAGATATCATGCACCTATAGATTTAAGGAGCCAATACATCTCACAACACATAGGACTAATGTGTTTGTGTACTTAGCCACGTAGATGGGCGTGAGATGTTAGGACCTTACTCCTGGTTCCAGATGTAGAGCTAGTGCATCGTTATGAACCACGGAGTATAATCATACATATTAACCGACTGACTCAGACTTGATCTTTCATATCAATCAAGCCAAATATGAGTCGAACATTTTATAGATGAACTTATTTTTAGTATATTATTTTAAAAATAATGTGGAACATGCTTGGACTTTATATTTAACACTTATTGTTGTTTTCCACACACACCCTCACTCTTTTCGATATATGGCAAAAGGGGGAGAAAAAGGCCAAAGTTAAGGGGTCAAAATTTTTTTTATAACTTAACTCTTACTTTATATTTAAACCAAAAGTTAACTTTAAGTTTTGAAAACTTATTAAGACCAAGTTAAGATAATTCTTAACTTAAACTTATTTGTGCCATCAACATTTTACTTATTTTTAATGTTTTACTTAAGGGGGATAAAGGGCCAAGTGAAGAAGAACTCTTAACTTAAACGTTTTACTAAGGCCAACTTTAAGTAATGTTAAGAAACCCTCAAAGGGGGAGGATTAAGGTCTTTCCTCAAGACTCACCTCAAGGGGAGGTTTCCTCAAGGGGGAATGCTTGAAGAAAATCCTTACTACTCCAACTTAATCTTCTTTATTTTTTTGTTGTTTGTTTCTAATACACATTATTCTTCATGCTTGCTATTTACCTAACTTTGTATGTGGGTTTGCCATAAATCAAAAAGGGGGAGATTGTTGGTGCAGTAGGCACCTAAGTCGAACCTGAGTTTTGATTATAGCAAATGATACAAAGTTAAACTTATGTCGTTATCTCACGAGCTGAATCGAGTGTGTAGAAGATTGCTAAAGCTAGAGCTGAAGGCTAGCGACACCCGGAGGAAGCCGGGTGGTCGAGCGACACTCGAGTGACTTCGGAGGCAGCCGAAGGAATCGAGTGGAAGGCCAGAAGCAAAAGCGACATGGTAAGTATCGAGGTAAGCTCGTGTGTGCGAGCGTAAGTGAGGTCGATCCTCTACGGGATGGTCTTAGCGAGATCCGACCAAAGACATCCCATCGATGGTCTAGGTCGAGATCGACGGCCAAGGCCGTCGAAATAATGTTTTCTTTGAGCTAACTTTGCCTTGCAGCTAGCATCACGATCGCTACTGAGGACTCGACCGCCTTCATCACCGCCGATCGCCGACTCGATCGATGCTACCATCACCGATCGATGATGGCCATCACCGATCGATGGTTAATGATCAGCTTCGAGGAGTCAAGGCTTATCACCCCATTTCAAGGAGGTTTTGTGTCCATTTGTGATTGGTTGAAGACCCATTCGATGAGGGCTCAAAGGCTATAAAAGGAGGGCTTGTCTTAGGGTTTTTCATCAATTAAAAAGGTTTCCAAGTGCTTCCGATACGCTCCGACTCTCCGACATCCCTACAACGAAGCGCTGCCGATACGACGACTAGAGCTTCAACCTCCAACCTTTGAAGTCGTCGGTAACAAAAGTTTAAATTGTATTTCAGTTTATTTTTTAGTAAAGCTTTCATTATAACGAGGAGAGGGGGAGTGTCCCTCTACCTCGAGCTTTTGTCATTTTGTGTATCCGTCTAACTCCTACCTCCAATGAGGAGGAATTCTTTAGTAGTTTGCCCTCCGTACGTGGTCAAGGACCACTAGGGCCTTGGAGTAGTAGCCTTCGGCTACGAACCAAGTAAAATCCTTGTGTCTATTGTCTCGCTTGTTTTGTTTTTATCTTCCACTGTGTCTACTAGCATTTTAACGAACGATTTTGAACGAAAAATTTCTATCGCTATTCACCCCCCCCTCTAGCGATCCGCTCGATCCAACAATTAATCCCGAGTATGATGCCCTCATACTTGCTAGACCACCCTTAGTCTAGACCTAAGTCTTCTAGCCATCTCCGTAGCCTCACGCCTATCGGATCCCTCCAAGTCATCCATGACTTGTTCATCCATACGCTAGCCTTCAGGTGCTTCCATCAGCTATTGTCATGCTAAGTTGGTCTATACCTCCAAGGTACATTTGGGCTTACGTTGCTAAGACTACCGCTTGTACTTTACGCTGCTAAACCATTGGACTTATGCGACCAAGACTCATGCTTGGACTTCCCTTGCCAACCCATGTTGGACTTTCCATTTGCCAAGACTCAAGCTTGGGCTTTCCCTTGCCAAGACCCATGCTTGGATTTTCCATGCCAACCCATCTTGCACTTTCGCATTGCCAAGTGTCCCACTTGGACTTTCCATGCCAAGTACACAAGACTTGGACTTCTCCATCATATGGTCAACCCCATGTCAACCATATAGTCAACCCATTGTCAAACAATGGTCAACTCCCTTGTCAAACATCAAAATGCTACTCGAGTCAAACTTGAGTTTGGTCAATCGTGACCTGGGTTGATTGCACCAACAGTCTTGTTCACCAAAATCTCCAAGAGTTGCATATGATGCAATTGGTAAAGAGTTGCCTACCTAAATTATACTAGTCTTGGGCGATTAGCCAAAGCTAACTCAAGACGAAATATAATATGGATCTTGGCCCACATGAATGATATTTGGTTTGGAGCTAGTAGTATGGGCAAAGTATGTTTACCAACATCCATGACTAGTCTCTACCAAAGCTCCATGATTCAGTGGGAGTATCATTTAATTAAGGGCCTAATTAAATGATTTAGAATATGATACTTGTTGGTGCAATCGGCTCAGGTCACGATTGACTAGACTCAGGTTTGACTTGAGTAGTGTTTTGATGTTTGATGATGAGTTAACCATTTATTGATAATGGATTGACTATATGGTTGACATGGGGTTAACCATATGATGGAGAAGTCCATGTGGGACACTTGGCATGAAAAGTCTAAGCATAGGTCTTGGCAATGGTAAAGTCCAAGTCTTGAGTACTTGGCATGAAAAGTCCAAGCATGGGTCTTGGTAAGGGAAAGTCCAAGCTTGAGTCTTGGCAATTAGAAAGTCCAACATGGAGTTGGAATGGAAAGTCCAAGCATAGGTCTTGGCAAGGGAAAATCCAAGCTTGAGTCTTGGCGGTGAAAGTCCAAGTCATGGTTACTTGGCATTTGGGAAGTCCAAGGGTTGATATTGGCGACGTAAAGTTCAAGGGTGGAGTCTTGACAGCATAAGTCCAATGGTTGGCGGCGAAAAGTCCAAGCATGTGTCTTGGTAGCATAAGCTCAATGTGCCTTGGCGGTGTAGACTAGCTTCGCATGACAATAGCCGATAGAAGCACCTGACGGCTAACGTATGGATGAACAAGTCATGGATGACTTGGAGAGATCCAATAGGCGTGAGGCTGATAGAGATGGCTAGAAGACTTAAGTCTAGGCTAAGGGTAGTCTATTAAATATGAGGGCATCATACTTGGGGTAAACCTCTTGGTTGAGGTGTAGTAGTCGACTGGAATTATGGACCAGTCGACTGGTCAAGTGTTTGACACTGGGCAGCAGAATCGACTCTGGGCAAATGACTGGGATTATGACAAGTCAATTGATGGGAGTCGATTGGCGTTCGACTTCTATTCTGTGGTCCATTAGTCGACATCTAGGGTTTAGCAATCGACTGGCCTTGATCAGTCGACTACCATGGAGGGCAATCCACTATTGGTCGAGAACACGGACACAGAATGTTTCTGAGTCGACTGTTGAGTATGGGAAGTCGACTGGAGGGTATGAGCAGTCGACTGGTGGGTCTGATCATTCGACTACTTGATATTCGTTGGAACCTTTCCGACGTGGATTAAGTCATTGTGAACAACATCTACAAGAGCAGTCGACTGATGGGTATGTGCAGTCGATTGCTAGGCAGAAATCAAACCGAGTTGCAGTTTTAAAGGGAGCTAGAAGGTAAGGTTTTTGGCAACAATTTCTTGGACAATTTGAGGTGATTTGCTTATGCAAATCAGGGTCTTCAAGTGTGGTTCAAGCAATCAAACAGGCAAGCATCCAAAGCAATTATTGTAAAGTTTTCTTTATGTTGTTTTGTGTATTTCATTTGGAATTACTTGTATTTCCTTGTATTACTTGTGAAATCAATGTAAGAGGTTTCTCCACCTACGGTGTGTCACCGAGAAGGATTATTTTTTATTAGTGGTGGTGTATGCATCACTAGAGCTCACTCGAGCTCAATCCGTGGAGTAGGAACCCTAAGATTTCGAACCACATTAGGTCGCTTGTCTTTGTGCTTGTGTGTTTGTATTCATATTGTATTTTCTATTTCCGCTGCATACTAACATAATTGTAGATAAGTGCAATCAAATTTCATCAACCATCAAAAATGCGTCATTCACCCCCCCCCCCCCTCTAGCGCTCACCGAAGTTCCTACAAGTGGTATCAGATCTGGGAGCTCTTCTACGAATTAACAACCGGGAGCAAAAATGCTAGAAGGAAGATGGAGTTGCCCAACGATGGATTGGGATGGGATATCAACACTCCGGTTCCATACATGTTCCATGGATGAGAAGGCTTCAATCAATGGAAGACAAGGATTAAAGAATTCATTATGATGAGGGATTTTGAAGATTGGTCCACCTTGATGGAAGGATTCGAATATCCAAGAGGGCCAAGGGGAGGATCCTCAAGATGAAGAAGTGGACCGAGGAAAAACTCCAAGAATTCGAGAAAAATAAGAAGGTAATAAAATTCTTGGTTGAGTTAATTCCTAATGATATTTTGTGTAGTTTAGGTAATTACATGGATGCCAAGGAGCTATGGAGCAAGTTGGAAAAATTCCATGAGGAGCCCACACCAGTCCATGATAAGGAAGAAGAGGAGTGATCATCCTCTCAAGCTCAAGAAGAATGTGGATCATCATCCCAAGAGCTTGAGGATTCAGAGGTTGATAGGGAATCAACATCCAGATAGGAAGAGGTGGAAGAGGTAGAAGAAGCCTCCACCTCTAGGATTGAGGGGGAGAAGATTAGGCCATCTTCAATGCCAGAGCAACGAGAGGAAGCCTCTACCTCCGGGAGCCATGAAGAATTGGACCAAATTCATCCTACTACCACCCTAGGTAACTCAAGCAATTTAGTTTTAAAAAATCATATCATATGCTTTGAGTGTAGGGAAGTAGGACATTACAAGAGTAAATGCCCTAAAAGAATCAAGAAAAGTCAACTAGCACCAAAATTTCAAGAAAAGTCAAAGGATATCGGAGCCCCAATTGGGAAGAGCAAGGAGCATGTGGTATGCTTCAAGTGCCAACAACGGAGCCACTATAGAAGTCAATGCCCTAAGGGGAGGAAGAAGATCAAAGAAGGAGCATCACATGTAGGGGGGACTTTAAAAGCAAACCCTAAGGTATATTTTAGTAATGCACCTTCAAATTTTCATGTCAAAAAGCATTCTAGAAGTAATGTTAATAATGTTGGTGCAGGGGCACTAGATAATCGAACCTGTATTTTGATTATGGAAAAGACACAAAGTTAAGTTTACATCGTTATCTCACGAGCTAAATCGAGTGTACAGAAAAGTACTAAAGCTGGAGCTGAAGGCTAGCGACACCTGGAGGAAGCCACAGTGGTCGGACGACACTCGAGTGACTTCGGAGGGAGCTGAAAGAATCGAGTGGAAAGCCGAAAGTGAGAGCTACAAAGTAAGTATCGAGATAAGCTCGTGTGCGTGAGAGATGGTAAGGTCGTGTCCTCTGTACGGGGACGACCGTAGGCGGCGATCCGACTAAGACTTCTTGTGGAAGGTCTAGGTCGAGATCGGACGGTTAGAAATCATCGCATTTATCATTTTTCGAGCTAACCTCTTACTGCAGGGAAGTGGCCAGGCTGGCAGTCGACTGTTGGGTATTGGACAGTCAACTGATGCTCATCAGTCGACTGATGGGAGGCATCAGTCGACTCATGGCGACGAATCAGCCTTTACGCTAGGTCAAAATGGATAAGGTTTGACGCAGTCACTTTGCGATAAAATTTGTACAACTTCGTGATCTATTCTGAAAGATGAGGAGGCATATTCATAGGCCAAACTCTATAAAAGGAGGGGAGGATTCCAACTCCAAACATAATCAAGTTTATTCTCAAGTACTCCTACAACGTCAAAGCTCCAACACCATCATAACGCCGACACGACGACAAGTTTTGATCTTCTTCGTCGGCAGCAGCAACAAGTAACATATTTTATTATTGTATTCTTGTTTTTATTCACAACGAGGTGAGGTAGGCTTGTTGCTTCATCCTCGTAATTTCAGTTTTGTGATCGTTGTCTCCTACCTCCAACAAGGAGGAGACGTTATAGTGCTTTGCCCTCCGTAGGCAGTCTATGACCGTTAGGGCCTTGGAGTAGCAACCGCTGGGTTATGAACCAAGTAAAATAAATGTGTCTCTTTATTTTCCAGTGTGCTTACTTGTGTATGGAACAAACGAACGAAAATATTTACGCTTGCTATTCACCCCCCCTCTAGCGACGCTTCTCGATCCAACAATTGATATCAGAGCGGGGGCGCTAAGATTTGGTGAAACCACCAATCTAGCACTTTTTGATTTTCTTTTCGTATTTTTCGAGTCGCATTTTGTTTAGGTTTTTTTCCTCCCGCACTACTAATCCAAGACGAAGTCTTGGTACACTTCTTTTGGTTGTGTGTTTGCAAGTATTCTTTTTTGGAGTAGTCGACGGTATAACGACCATAACTTTTCGCACAAGTGGACTAAAAAAATGATCTACCTACCAAATCGAAGCTCTCTGAGAGATCTACATTTCTTATAGGGTTTACCCTCGTAACAAGTTGTTTCCAGCCCCAAAATCTAACGTTTAGTACCCTTTCAGGGACATCGATGGTCGTAAGTTTCTAGTTTTTGTTAGTTTCTTATTCTTCTTATTTATTTCTATTTATTTCCTATTATTTCCCACACTACTAATCCAAGACTGAGTCTTGGAATTCTCTTTGGTTTTTATTCGTGTTTTGCAAGATACTTAATGGCTCACATTGAGGGGTATAGCACCACCCGACCTCCGTTCTTTAACGGAAATGATTTCCATTATTGGAAAGGTTGGATGGAGTGTTTCTTGAAAACACAAGTCGAGACTTGGATCATAATCCAAACCAGCTTTGTTCTACCCACCAATAATCAAGGGGAGCCCTTGGATTTTAACAAGTGAACAAATGCAACCAAGAGGCAAATCGAAGCCGATGCAAGAGCAACCCAAATATTGCAATGCGGCTTGTCCAAAGAGGAACTCAACCGCATCGGACCATTCATTAGCACCAAATACCTATGGAACAAATTGATTGATCTACACGAAGGGACGCCCGATGCTAAGGTATGTAAAAGAGATTTACTTTTAAATAAACTGTACAATCTAAAGATGCAGGATCGCGAGACCGCCACCCAACTACATGCACGGATCCAAGACATCGTCAATGGTCTCCACTCGATCGGGCAGGCCGTAGAGAACCGGGACCTTATAAGGTACTCTTTAAATGCTTTCCCTAGGACTACCTTGTGGGCATCCATGGTCGATGTCTACAAGGTCTCTAAAGACCTCTCGATGCTTAGGTTAGACGAATTATTTTCCGAATTTGAACTTCACGAGCAGACTAACATGGTCCGGGCCGAGAGAGGTATTGCTATACTAGCAGGACAAAGAAGCAAGCCACCTACTAGGCAAGAAGATGGACTCAAACCCGAAGATGAATCAGAGTCTGAATCTGAAGAGGTGGAAGCAATAGCGAACATAGTGAGAAAGATCGTTCGGAGGAAAAGGAGGCTACTAAAGAACCAAAAGAGGGCACAATTCAAATCAAATCAAAAGAAGGCTTTCCATGCAACTTGGGAGAACAGAGAAGATATTACATGGCAAGACCGGAGGAGTTCGAGTCAGAGTCTGAATCCAAATCCAATTAAAACACCGACTCCGAACTCGAGGACTACTTCGAGAAGCAACTCAAAGCCGGACCAAAAGAGAAAATTAAGGTTAGCCGCTCACTAATTCATACGCTTTACAGTACAATTAAAATGCTTACTAGGAAATTAACTAAGTCCGAGTCTAGGGTTGAGTCGTTACTTGAGGAGGTTGAAACCCTCAAGCAAGAGGCTACTCTAATCTCTTTAACAAGTCATGTTCAAGAGGGAAACACAACCCAAATTGAAAAACTTGAGGAGGAGAATTCTCTCTTGAAAGACCGAGTTCAAGAGGTTGAGGCTAGGTTGGAAAGGTTCACATTGGGATCTAAGAACCTTAACTGTCTACTTGGAAACCAAAGAGTCATGTACAACAAAGCCGAACTCGGATTTAAGTCAAAGACAATGAATAGATCATATTGTAGGGATGTATACTGAAAAGACTATCTTTTATATGAACATTTTTATTTTGGAATAAGAATCACATAATCATTGTTTGCATATTTTTATGGTTATGTAATATTGTCTAATACTTTACATTGTAGATAACATGGTGTGTGGTGTCACACAGGAGACCATGTTATCAGCCCCTTGAAAAGTATAAGAAAAGACTCACAACCGAGATGACTTTGGACAAACCATAGGAATGGTTGTAGTGTGATTTGGTATTGGTTTGTCTTGACCATAGAATCACACTAGTGCACTTTGTGTGTATTGAGCGGGACCGACTTAAAGGTGATTCGATTTATTGCTGACTACATAATCGAATCGGACCTCAGATATTATTTAGTACATGCTCTTAATCTCGATATAATAACGGACACATATACTTAGTACTCATCTCTTTGATTTACCAATGGGCGAGATTTATAGATTAAATCGATAGGCTCGGTAAGTTGGGAGATGATATTATTTATATGGTGTGTCGTTGATTATAGGAGGAAACCATGTCCTATATATTAGGATGATGATGTCCCCTTGAGGAGCTCATAAGATTCATCATGTAAACCCTGCAGGTGGACTTGGTCCGACATGATGAAAAGGTTGAGTGGTACTACTCAAGGAGTTAGATGTTGATTAATTAATGGTTAGTAAATTAATTAATCGACAGACATTCGAGATCTTAAACACGGGGAGAAAATGTACAAATAATATATGGAGCCCATATTATCATATGGGGGTTGGTGAGGTAGATCAATGATGAACCTTTAGTGGATTGGATCATCATTAGTGGATCAGATTTTATGTGGGCTTGATCCATGGGTGGCCAAGACCCAACTCCTCCTCATGGTCCCTAATGTAGCCTATTAACACCTCATGATGCTTAGATCCAATGGATAGAAACAAAAGTCTAAGATCCATTGGTAGAGATTAAATCTCTAAGATCCGACGGTTGAGATTAAATCTCTAGATCCGACGGTTGAGATTAAATGCCTAGAACTAATGGAGGAGATTAATTCATGACTTATCCCTAACTCTATAAAAGGGTGTTAAAGGGGTTGGCGTGAAAAAATATTGAAGAGAGAAAGGCTTGGGCGGCAAGAGAAGGGAATCCTTGTTGAGATAGGATTAGGATTTGGGTTAGGGTTTGGAGGCTAGGGTGGCACCAAATAAGGCAAGGTTTCCTTTCTTCTTCCTTGTCTTGTGGCCGGCATCCAGCAAGTTTCCAGGCCCTTCCCAACCCTTGGCCGATGCCTAAAATCTCCCTTCTCCCTCTCCTTAGGTGGTGGAAACAAGATATAGGGCTTCCCTTGGTGTCTTGGTTGTTTTCCACCATCTTCTCCTTCATCTATTTGGCCGGCGGCAAGGAAAGTTTTGGTTCCTTGTTGGTTGTTTCTAGTGAGGAGAAAAAACTTGTTTCTATTCTTCCTCTTGCTTTGGAAGAGCAAGGAAGGAATATTTGCTATCTAGGAGCTTCGACTTTTGGTGGATCGTCGCCCACACGACGTCCAAAAGGAGGAAGATCATACATTAGAAGATCGAGAGGTATACCTATTCTACTTTCTTCTTTTGTTTGTTGCTTGTTTTTGTTTTTCAATTATAAGCATGTTATAAATCTGTAAATGGCTACATAATACTTGGATCCCGAGCATAAGCACAAAAACCGGCGATCCGGACATCGTCTATTCCATGGCTACTCGTAGAATAGAGGATGGTCGCTTGAACAACTAGTTTGTTCAAGTGACCTCTCTAAACGAATAGCACGACGATGACATGGTGGTTTGGGCAATCCCTTTTGTCTAGGATTAAATTTTTTTTAATCCGGGGACATCGAAGGGGTCGCCATGGTCAAGCTACCGAGGTGAAGTGGGAAGCTAAGTTTCCCCTCACAGACTCGACAAGCAAAACCCTTCAATTGGTATCAGAGCCAAGGTTTCCGATTTTGTGTGTTTAGGATTCGGTTAATTTTGATGCACTTTTTCATATATTATATGTGTCAGATAATAGTAGGATATGCGTAGTTTAACTCTTTGGTTGCAGGCATAAGATCCGACTATTATGGCCATATGTGTGTATGTGATTGTATGTGTGTAAATATTTATTTTGTTGAATCCTCGGGGTTGACAAGGCTAGTATTTAGTTTTTGGTAAATTAAATACGACATTGTTTAGCTGCTCTTTATTTTATTTTACTTTCAATCTAGATTTCATGTACACTCCCTCGTGGAGTAAAGGATCGATGGATGTAAATTAAAATAGGTTATAGTCTCGGCTCGGATCTCCGGATGGCTCGTACATGGCGTAGGAGGAGCGGACGAGATGGCGATGCGACGGGAGTCATATTGAAGAAAAAAGCCATAATAGTTGGAAAATAATTTATTTTTCATATTTATTGCTTTTTGTTTGATATGCATGTCATAGGCTAGGAAAATTCCTCAATTTCAAATTACTAAGTGGGAGAGGGATATTTTTATAAATTCCCACGGCCACCATTACGATTTGACAAGTGATGCAAACAAACTTGCGCGTCGGCTCTGAGTGCCTTCCTCCCCATCGGATGGGTTTGTTTGCGGATCAAAAGGTCGAATATGATTATAGGAAATTATTAAGGAGCGTGTGTACTTGCCCATCGTAAGGCACATAACTTGAGATAATTACCTTGGTGTCGAGTAATGGTGAACACTTAGATACAAATATAAGTATCCTCCCCATCGGAGTCACTGCTTTTATTTATAGGGCCAAAGAGGAACCAACTATTAATTTTACTTGTCAAAAAGTTAGGTTGACAAGATAGTAAAATTAATGGGTAAAACCTCCTCTTACAAATGTAGAATTCGCATACGTCCACACTATCGTGGTATACGATATTCTCGGTGTTTTGAGGTGTTGGTTGATTTTAAAATTTTATTGTTTGAGGAATCAATAATTTTTTGAAATCTAATGTTTTGATTTATGTGATTCTTAGGTTTTCTTTCAAAATGACTTTCAACCCACTTGCTATGATACTGAAAGAGAACAAACTTACTGAACCCAACTATGTAGATTGGAAGAGGAATCTAGACATTGTCTTGACCACTGAGGAATACAAATATGTACTCCTCGAAGAGTGCCCTCCCAAGCCTGCAGATAATTCTGGGGAAAAGGAGAGAGAGAGCTATAAGAAGTGGATCAAGGCCGATGAGATGGCGCGGTGTTACATTTTAGCATCTATGTCAAATGTACTGCAACATCAGCATCAAGCCATGTCCACTGCTTATTATATGATGCTCAATCTCAAGGAGCTTTTCGGACACCAGAATCGGGCTGCGAGGCAAGAGGCCATGAGAAACTTGATGATGACCACCATGGTCGAGGGAACACTCGTGAGGGATCATGTTCTCAAGATGATGGCTCATTTAAATGAGCTGGAGGTCCTAGGAGCTGAGATCGATGGGGAAACCTAGGTCGATATCATACTCCAGTCTCTACCTAGGAGTTTTGAGCAGTTTTGCCTGAACTACAACATGAACAAGAGGTTGTATTCGAAACTTCCGATGTAACTCTAGGCGTGGAGGGACTATTTCATTGGAGTGCTCAAAGATGCCGTGGTGACCCAGAAGGTTTCTACTTCTAAGCCGAAAGGCAAGAAGAAGAAGAAACAAACTGGGGCGAAGGCGATGGGAGGTACTCAGGGAGGAGTGAAGAAGCCGAAAGGCAAGTGCTTCACTTGTAAGCAGACTGGACACTAAAAGAAGGACTGCCCCAACCGCAAGAACAAAGGTATATCTTTTGGCCTAGTCATTGAAACATATTTAGCGGTGTTATCTACCGGCACCTGGTGTGTAGATACGAGAGCCACTGATCATGTCTGCAATACTTCTGGGTTTGTGAAACCGCACGAGCGAGGGGAGATTACTGTGTACTTATGCGTAATGGTATTGCAGTGGGAGATGTTCATTTATCTTTTGAGAAAAATAAACTTTTGGTTCTTAAGAATTGCCTTTATGCACCCTTATTTAGAAAGAATTTAATTTCGATTTCTAAATTGTTTATGGATGGATATTCTATTTCTTTTAATGACAGAGTTGTTATAAGAAGAATAGGGACATTATCTGTTTGGGTGCATTGATAAGAAATTTGTACACACTTAAACCAAAACCTCCCACGATACAAATTGAAGTAAATAACTCATCTTCTAATTCCAATAAGAGAAAAGAACCTTCGAAGATGAACCAAACATATCTTTGGCATCTTAGGCTTGGTCACATTAACCTAAAAAGAATTCAAAGGTTGATAGCTGATGGACCTTTGGGTTCATTAGTGGTGGAGGATCTCCCAACCTGTGAATCTTGCTTGGAGGGTAAGATGACCAAGAGGCCTTTTAAGGCCAAGGGATATAGAGTCAAAGATGTGTTAGAATTGGTTCATTCTGATTTGTGTGGTCCTATGTCTATCCAGGCTAGAGGTAGTTTTGAGTATTTCGCCTCTTTTATAGACGATTACTCAAGATATAGATACATTTACCTGATGCCCCACAAGTATGAATGCTTTGACAAGTTCAAAGAATTCAAGGCTGATGTGGAGAAACGTCAAGGTAAAAGTATCAAGACACTACGATCTGATTGTGGTGGTGAGTACCTCTTGGGAGAGTTTAGGAACTACTTATCAAAGGTTGGGATTCAATCCCAATTGACTTCACCTAGCACACCCCAGCAAAACGGTGTAGCAGAGCGAAGGAATAGGACTCTTATGGAGATGGTTAGATCGATGATGAATTATTCTGACTTGCCAGATTCGTTCTGGGGATATGCTCTAGATACAGCGGTGTACATTCTGAACTTGGTTCCATCTAAATCAGTGCCTTCTACTCCCAAAGAGTTGTGGACTGGGCGAAAGCATAGTCTAAGACATATTCGGATATGGGGGAGTCGGCACATGTCTTTGAAAGCAGATCTTTGGTAAGTTGGAACCTCGTCATGTAAGTTGTTGAGCTATCGAGGGAATGAAGGGTGGATTGTTTTATAGTCCTAGAGATCAAAAGGTGATCGTTAGCACGAACGCTAGATTTCAAGAGGAAGACTATGTGATGAGCCACAAGCCTGTTGGTGCAATTGGCCTAGGTCACAATTGACTAGGACTCTCGAGTTTGACTCGAGTGATGTTTTGATGTTCGACAAAAACATATGATAATGTAATTGTCATGGGAAAGTCCAAGTCTTGGGTACTTGGCATGGAAAGTCCAAGTGGGACACATGGCATTTGGGAAAAGTCCAAGCATGGGTCTTGGCAAGGAAAGTCCAAGTCATGGGTCTTGGCAAGGAAAGTCCAAGTCATGGGTACTTGGCATGGAAAGTCCAACATGGGTTGGCAAGGAAAAGTCCAAGCTTGAGTCTTGGCACTTGAGAAGTCCAAGGGGTTTAGTATTGGCGGCGTAAAGTCCAAGCAGGAGTCTTGGCGATGTAAGTCCAATGTGCCTTGGCAGTGTAAACACCGTTAACATGACATAACCTGATGGAAGCACCTAAAGGCTAGCACGATGGATGAACAAGTCATGGATGACTTGGAGGGATCTGAGAGGCGTGAGGCTGATGGAGGTAGCTAGAAGGCTTAGGTCTAGGCTAAGGGTGGTCTAGCAAGTATGGGGGAACCATACTTGGGCTAAAACCTCATGTTTGAGGTGTGCCAGTTGACTGGTGCCATGTGGCAGTCGACTGGACCGAGTCAACTAGGGTTTGACTGCGGGAAGTGGCCTAGCAGTCGACTGATGGCTCGAGCAGTCAATTCATCACACGATCAGTCGACTGGTGCTTGAGAAATTGGCCACAGAATGGAGTCGAGACTCGACTGGTCAAGTGAGGACTCCATCAGTCGATTGATGGGTATGATCAGTCAACTGATGGTAGATCTATTGGACTTATCCAGCGTGGATCTAGCCGTTGTCTCACGACAACAGTGGCATCAGTCGACTGATGGACTCGATCATTCGACTGATCGACTTTTTCCAGCACAGGTTGAAGCTTTATAAGGAGCTCGTGATGGAGAAAATTGGCATGGTTCTTTGAGGCGATTTGGGGCGAGTTGCTGTTGCAATTCAGGGTCTCCAAGTGCTACTCGATCAACCTAGCGATCAAGCATTCAAGAGCATTTGTAAAGTGTTTTTCTTTACTAGTCTTGCTTTGTATTTCATTATATTTGCTTGTAGCTTTTGATTATTATTGTAATCATCTTGTACGAGGTTTCTCCGCCTTTGGATTGTTCCGAGAAGGAGTGTTTATTATAGTGGTGTGTGATTGGCATCGCTAGGGTTCGTACGAACCCGATCCGTGAAGTAGGAATCGTTCGGTTCCGAACCACGTTAAACAATTGTGTTTGCATGTTGTTAATTATTTCATTATTGCTTTCATTACTACTCTGCTGTGTACTAACGAAATTGTAGAGACGAACACGCGATCGAATTCCATCACGCGCCGCTATTCACCCCCCCCCCCCTCTAGCGGCCTCAAACTTCCTAACAATTGGTATCAGAGCCCGGGGCTCTTCTACGGACTAACCGCCGGGAGCTAAGACAAAAGGCTAGAGGGTGAAGATGGAAGAATCATTGGGATGGGATATCAACTCTCCAATTCCCTATTCCTTCTATGGACAAGAAGGATTTCGACAATGGAAGGCGAGAATTGAGGACTTCCTAATGATGAGAGACCTTGAGGAGTGGTCCGCTTTAATGGAAGGATTTGAATATCCTAAGGGACCAAAGGGAGGGTTTCTCAAGAAGAAGAAATGGAGTGAGGAGCAACTCCGACAATTCAATAAAAACAAGAAGGTAGTCAAACTCATTTTTTATTTAATTCCTAATGACCTCTTGTGTAGCCTAGGTGACTATGGGGATTGTAAAGACGCCAAGGATGTATGGAACAAATTGGCAAAATTCCATGAAGAGCCTCATTCAATCCATGAAGACAAGGAGGATGAAGAAGAGAGCTCATCCTCAAGTGAAAGTGAGGAATCGGAAGTTGAGATGGAGTCAACTTCCGGATCGGAGAAAGAAGAGGTGGAAGAAGTGGAAGAAGCATCCACTTCTAGGATTGAGGAGGAGAGACCATCCTCCACACCGGGGCAATCTCAAGAGGAGCCATCCACCTCCGGGAGAGATAAAGAATCCACTCCGGCGCCTACAACCACTCTAGGTAACTCAAGCAATTCGGTTTTAAACAAAAATCATATAATTTGCTTTGAGTGTAGGGAATCCGGGCACTACAAGAGTAAGTGCCAAAAAGGGTAAAGAAGGCTCAACCGGCTCCAAAAGTCAAGGAGACCGGTCCCCCAACTATTAAAAGCAAGGAGCAAGTCATTTGCTTCAAATGCCGGCAACTGGGACACTACCGGAGTCAATGCCAAAGAAGGGAAAAGAAGACTAAAAAGGGAGCTACACATGTAGGGGGAGCTAAGGCAAACCCTAGGGTAACTTCTAATTTTGCTCTTTCTTCAATTTACAAGCAAAAGCATACTAGAAATTTTAATTCTCTTGCAGTTCATCATAAAAAGCATGCTAGAGATAAATATTTATATTTAGGTGCTAAAAGTGTCCATTTTAGTAATAAGGAGAAATTTGGGACTAATGTCCCTATAAAAACCATACCTAGGGAATCTATTAAGAAAATAAAAGAACATCTAGGTTTTAACCCTAAATGGACTAGGCATATGCCTAGGAAGTCCAATGCTCAAGATTTAAATCAAAACTCTAAAATTGGACAATTAGAAAAGGAAAATCAAGTCTTGAGGTCAAGGCTTGAAAAACTTGAGAAGACCCTCAAACTTATGCAAAATCAAATGCAAGGGTCTAATGGTCAAAGTCAAAGGTCCAAAAGCTAAATTCAACACCTAGGACCTCAAAGTCAAAAGTCAACCAAGGGCAAGCAAGGTTTGGGTCACAAACCTAAGCCTAAGGTGGCTTACCATAGTGTTCCATTTGATTATGGGACACAAACTAGGTCTAGGAAGACCAAGGTCAATAGGGAAGTCATCCCTAAGGTTGACCAAAGGTTGTGCCTAGTTGCTAGGGTTTCTAGGAAACCTAGGGTGGCCACTAAGAAGGTTGCAAGGGGAGTTACCCCTAGAGTCAACCTAGGTAAGACCCAAATGACCAAGGCTAATAAGCCTAGGAGGGTCATTAGGAAGGTATCTAGGGAGCTTATCCCTAAGGAATACCTAATTAACCCTAGGAGCTCAAATCAGTTTTGGGCTTCTAAGAGCGTGATTGATTCACGCTAGATGGGGTTAGGGTGTGTCAACCTTGATTGGATGGGTAGTTAACTCAACCATGGCAAAGGTGGCACTTTAGGTTATTTTCAAGGTTATAGTCACCTTGGAAATACATTTGAGTCTTAATCCTAAAAGATTTTAGGATGTGCCAATATTATTTGAGAAGTTTGATAAAATGATCAAATTGGCACAATTTAGGTTTAGAGGTTGGTTTGTCATTTTGGGTTTTTGGCACACTTGGGAGAAAAGTAGAAATATGGCAAAATATGATGAATTATATCAAATGTCAATTAATATTAAGATTTAGGTATTATTATACCTATATATATTTTATATGTCATGCTTTGTTTGCCATATAACATGTCATGACATCATGTTTACTTTTATTCATTGTATATGTCATGTTCATGTTTTAGAATTAAGGTTTTAAATGTCATGTGTTTTTAGATTTTATCATATGCCATGACATCATGATCATTGGTCATGCTTAATTATTGCTATCTTTATGCCATGATCATTTCATGCATTAAATTGATTAAAATTGAACTAAGGACAATGACATAACTTGAAGTCCCATTTATAAGGGAATCAAGTAGGGTTGCCTAGGAAATGCATGAAACCCTAGATTAAATGAACCAAAACCCACATCTCACATCCAATTGACATGTATGTGTATTTATACACCCTAGATACATGTGAGATGCTAGGATATGAGTTAAGTTCAAGGTACATAGTTTTTGCATCTAGTTGAACCCAAACTCATCTTAACTCAACATGTGGATCATTAGGAAAGCTTATGTACAAGTCATGTAAATAGAGCCCAAGGAATATGATTCAAAATAAGGTTTTGAAAACATTTTAAAATCATTTGAAAAACCTTGGTGAAGTCTATCTTTTGATAGCAATCACCATTGATGAGATTGATACAAAGTGAGCTTAAACTTTAAAGTTTTTAGTCACTTTTGGATTTTGTATCAATTTTGATATTTTATGGGTAAAATAATTTTCAAATATTTTTCACCCATTGTATTGGTCATAAGTATTATAGGTATCAAATTTCGTGATTTTTTGATATACGTATAATTAGTTATGATTTTCCAAAACTCATTTCTGATAACTAAAAATCGAGATTTTCAGTAATCAGTCGACTGCCCCTGGGTGGCAGTCGACTGATGAGCATGTCAGTCAACTGATTTCTGAATCACTCGACTGATAGCCTGATTTCGGGGTAACCAAGGTTGTTTAACCCGATTTCAACTGCGGTTAAGGTCCCTAACCACTCCTAACCCTAGGATATGCTTTGGGAAGCATGATGAAGGGTGAAAATCCATTGGATATGGATCAGGAGAGGTGTTTAGGGTTTGTATCAATTTTAAGGTGTTGGAAAGTTTAATGTTGAATTTCTAACCTTAATTTTGATTGCTTAGAGTTCCTATTGGCTTAGGGACTTCCCAAGGACATTGTTGGTGCAATGGTCAAGGGGGAGCAAGCCTTTAGGGGGAGGTATCCATCTTGGGATGATGGATGTGTTTTTCTCCTTGAAGAGAAGATGTTATTGGGAGAGTATCATCAATTGGGAAAATTGATGGTTTTTTATACCCAATTTGGAAATTGGGAGAGTGAATAGGATTGCCTCTCTTGAGTGATATGGGACTTATCACTATGAAGATGGTAGGCATCCTAGGTATTTTTAGACCAAGGGGGAGATTGTATGATCTCATTGGGACATAAGACATTGACCTCCTTGGAGAGAAGACCTTTTTGATGTTAGTCAAAAAGGGGGAGAATGTTTGGGGAGAACATTTGGAGAATGTTTAAGATTACCAATTTGGGATAATTGGTAAAGGGATTTGAGTTAATGTTCTAACTCAATGTTTTGTTTGGTTTTGTCAAACATCAAAAAGGGGAGATTGTTGGTGCACCGGCCATGGTCACTGATTGACGGGACTCGAGTTTGACTCGAGTGATGTTTTGATGTTCGACAAAAACATATGACAATGTAATTGTCATGGGAAAGTCCAAGTCTTGGGTACTTGGCATGGAAAGTCCAAGTGGGACACTTGGCATTTGGGAAAAGTCCAAGCATGGGTCTTGGCAAGGAAAGTCCAAGTCATGGGTCTTGGCAAGGAAAGTCCAAGTCATGGGTACTTGGCATGGAAAGTCCAATGTGGGTTGGCAAGGAAAAGTCCAAGCTTGAGTCTTGGCACTTGAGAAGTCCAAGGGGTTTAGTATTGGCGGCGTAAAGTCCAAGCAGGAGTCTTGGTGGCGTAAGTCCAATGTACCTTGGCGGTGTAAACACTGTTAGCATGACATAGCTGATGGAAGCACCTGAAAGCTAGCGCGATGGATGAACAAGTCATGGATGACTTGGAGGGATCCGTGAGGCATGAGGCTGATGGAGGTGGCTAGAAGGCTTACGTCTAGGCTAAGGGTGGTCTAGCAAGTATGGGGGAACCATACTTGGGCTAAAACCTCATGTTTGAGGTGTGCGGTCGGCCCAGTGCCATGGCGATCGGTGGACCGAATCAACTAGGGTTTATTGCGGGAAGTGGCCTAGCGATCGGTGATGGCTCGGCGGTCGTGATCACACGATCGATCGGTCGGTGTAAGAAATCGGCCACAAAATAGAGTCGAGACTCGACTGGTCGAGTGAGGACTCCATCAGTCGATTGATGGGTATGATCAGTCGACTGATGGTAGATCTGTTGAACTTATCCAGCATGGATCTAGCCGTTGTCTCACGACAACAGTGGCATCAGTCGACTGATGGTCCCGATCAATCGACTGATCGACTTTTTCCAGCACAGGTTGAAACTTTATAAGGAGCTCGTGATGGAGAAAATTGGCATGGTTCTTTGAGGCGATTTGGGGCGAGTTCTTGCGATCAACCTAGTGATCAAGCATTCAAGAGCATTTATAAAATGTTTTTCTTTACTAGTCTTGCTTTGTATTTCATTATATTTGCTTGTAGCTTTTGATTATTATTGTAATCATCTTGTACGAGTTTTCTCCGCCTCCGGATTGTTCCGAGAAGGAGTGTTTATTATAGTGGTGTGTGATTGGCATCGTTAGGGTTCGTACGAACCCGATCCGTGGAGTATGAACCATTCGGTTCCGAACCACGTTAAACAATTGTGTTTGCGTGTTGTTAATTGTTTCGTTATTGCTTTCATTACTACTCCGCTACATACTAACGAAATTGTAGAGACGAACACGCGATCGAATTCCATCACGCACCGCTATTCACCTCCCCTCTAGCGGCCTCAAACTTCCTAACAAATCCCAAGAGTAAAATTGTTCTGGAGGAGTTAAAAGGGGAAGTCACTTATTTAGTACCACCGGTACAAGATGATATCCCACATGTCACTGCACCGCATGTCACAGAGGATACATAGGTGATACCTCATCGTAGTGGGAGGGTTGTTAGACAGCTTGATAGATTTATGTTCTTGGGAGAATCTTCTGATTTGGTCCCTGGCAAATATGAACCTGATCCCTGGACATATGACGAGGCAATCCAAGATAAAGATGCAGTATCTTGGCAAAGTGCAATGAATGCTGAGATTGAATCTATGGATTTAAATCAGGTCTGGGAGCTAGTAGAACCACCCGATGGTGTAAAACCATTGGATGCGAGTGGATCTACAAGAGAAAGAGAGGAATAGATTGGAAGGTTGAGACCTTCAAAGCGAGGCTTGTTGCAAAGGGGTATACTCAGAAAGAGGGTATCGATTATGAGGAGACCTTTTCGCCGGTAGTCATGCTTAAGTCTATCCGGATTCTCTTATGCATAGCAGCTCATATGGATTATGAGGTGTGGCAGATGGATGTCAAGACAGCTTTCCTTAATGGAAGTCTTGAGGAAAATATCTACATGAAGCAACCAGAGGGATTCATTGCTAAGGTCAAAGAGCATCTTGTATGTAAGCTTAATCGGTCCATTTATGGATTGAAACAAGCTTCGAGGTCTTGGAACATCCACTTTGATGAGGTGATCTAGTCTTATGGATTTATTCAAAGTCCGAATGAGTCTTGTGTATACAAGAGATGTGTGAACGTAGTGGTATTTCTTGTACTATCGTAGATGACATTTTGTTGATTGGCAACAATATCAAGGTGTTATCGGACGTAAGGGTATGGTTGTCCAAATAGTTTGATATGAAGGACTTGGGAGAGGTGAGACACATCCTTGGGATCAAGGTTATAAGGGATCACAGGAAAAGGATGTTGTGCTTATCCCAAGCTTCATACATAGACACGATTATGGAGCATTTTAGCATGCAGAACTCCAAGAAGGGTTTTCTACCTTTCAGGCATGGAGTTCCTTTATCTAAGGAGATGTGTCCTAGATCATCTGAGGAGATAGAGGAGATGAAGGAGGTTCCTTATGCTTCGGCAGTAGGAAGCCTCATGTATGCGATGCTTTGTACGAGACGGATATCCGCTTTGCAGTAGGCATGGTCGTGAATATCAGAGTAATCCAGGACAAGGACATTGGATTGCGGTAAAGCATATATTGAAGTACCTGAGAAGGACTAGGGATTATATGCTGGTTTACCAGGCAGACCAATTACTCCCTATAGGTTACATGGATTCCGACTTCCAATCTGATAGGGATAAGAGTAAGTCTACCTCAGGTTTTGTGTTTACTTTGGGAGGTGGAGCCATTGTATGGAGGAGTGTCAAGCAGAAGTGCGTGGTGGACTCTACCATGGAAGCTGAGTATGTGGCGGCCTCTGAGGCGGCCAAAGAAGCTGTATGGCTCAGGAACTTTTTGATGGACTTGGATGTGATTCCTGGTTTGCCCAGAACTATCACAATTTATTGTGATAATAGTGGTGCAGTTGCAAACTCGAAGGAACCACAAGCCCATAAGGCTAGTAAACACATAGAGCGCAAGTACCACCTGATACGAGAAATCGTAAAGAGAGGAGAAGTTGTTGTGGCCAAGATTGCATCGGAGGATAATCTGGTAGATCCTTTCACTAAGGCCCTTCCGGCGAGAGCTTTTGATAGGCATGTGGAGGGAATGGGGATCAGATGTATGGCACTTTGAGGACAGCATAGTCTTTTAGTATAAGTGGGAGATTGTAGGGATGTATACTGAAAAGTCTATCTTTTGTATGAACATTTTTATTTTGGAATAAGAATCACATGATCATTGTTTACATATTTTTATGGTTATGCAATATTGTCTAATACTTTACATTGTAGATAACATGGTGTGTGGTGTCACACAAGAGACCATGTTATCGGCACCTTAAAAGTATAAGCAAAGGCTCACAATCGAGATAACTTAGGACAAACCATTGGAATGGTTGTAGTGTGATTTGGTATTGGTTTGTCTTGACCATAGAATCACACTAGTGCACTTTGTGTGTATTGAGCAGAACCGACTTAGAGGTGATTCAATTTATTGCTGACTACATAATCAAATCGGACCTTAGATATTATTTAGTACATGTTCTTAATCCCGATATATTAACGGGCACATATACTTAGTACTCATCTCTTTGATTTACCAATGGGCGAGATTTATAGATTAAATCGATAGGCTCGGTAAGTTGGGAGATGATATTATTTATATGGTGTACTGTTGATTATAGGAGGAAACCGTGTCTTATATATTAGGATGATGATGTCCCCTTGAGGAGCTCATAAGGTTCATCATGTAAACCCTGCAGGTGGACTTGGTCCAGCATGATGAAAAAGTTGAGTGGTACTACTCAAGAAGTTAGATGTTTATTAATTAATGGTCAGTAAATTAATTAATCGACGGACATTTGAGATCTTAAACACGGGGAGAAAATGTACAAATAATATATGGAGCCCATATTATCATATGGGGGTTGGTGAGGTAGATCAATGATGAACCTTTAGTGGATTGGATCATCATTAGTGGATCGGACTTTATGTGGACTTGATCCATGGGTGGCCAAGACTCAACTCCTCCTCATGGTCCCTAATGTAGCCTATTAACACCGCATGATGCTTATATCTAATGGATAGAAACAAAAGTCTAAGATCCATGCGTAGAGATTAAATCTCTAAGATCCGACGGTTGGGATTAAATCTCTAGATCCGACGGTTGAGATTAAATCCCTAGAACCAATGGAGGAAATTAATTCATGACTTATCCCTAACTCTATAAAAGGGTGTTAAAGGGGTTGGCGTGAAAAAATATTGAAGAGAGCAAGGCTTGTGCGACAAGAGAAGGGAATCCTAGTTGAGATAGGATTAGGATTAGGGTTAGGGTTTGGAGGCTAGGGCGGCACCAAATAAGGCAAGGTTTCCTTTCTTCTTCCTTGTCTTGTGGCCGGTGTCCAGCAAGTTTCCAGGCCCTTCCCAACCCTTGGCCAGAGCCCAAAATCTCCCTTCTCCCTCTCCTTAGGTGGTGGAAACAAGATATAGGGCTTCCCTTGGTGTCTTGGTTGTTTTCCACCATCTTCTCCTTCATCTAGTTGCCCGGCGGCAAGGAAAGTTTTGGTTCCTTGTTGGTTGTTTCTAGTGAGGAGAAAAACCTTGTTTCTATTCTTCCTCTTGCTTTGGAAGAGAAAGGAAGGAAGATTTACGATCTAGGAGCTTTAACTTTTGGTGGATCGTCGCCCACACGACGTCCAAAAGGAGGAAGGTCATACATTAGAAGATCGAGAGGTATACCTATTCTACTTTCTTCTTTTATTTGTTGCTTGTTTTTGTTTTTCAATTATAAGCATGTTATAAATCTGTAAATGGATAAATAATACTTGGATCCCGAGCATAAGCACAAAAATCGGTGATCCGAACATCGTCTATTCTGCAGCTACTCGTAGAATAGAGGATGGTCGCTTGAACAACTAGTTTGTTCAAGTGACCTCTCTAAATGAATAGCACGACGATGACTTGGTGGTTTGGGCAATCCCTTTTATCTAGGATTAATTTTTTTTTAATCCGGGGACATCGAAGGGATCGCCATGGTCAAGCTACCGAGGTGAAGTGGGAAGCGAAGTTTCCCGTCACGGACTCGATAAGCAAAACCCTTTACATATATGTCTGTCATAAATCGTAGTCATCAAAGAGTCCAAGCATGGGTCCCAAAGGTTTTACTGAACTCACAAATAAGGACTAATAAGGTTTGGATTCCCCATGATCAAGTTCATTATTTGAATAGACCTTACTGGTTCAATGGTCCAGGGGGAGCTAACACTAAAATAGTATACCTGCTTACTTAGCAAAACTATTGCATATTTTACTTTAATTTTTAGAGCAGATAGATAGGGAAAATAAGTTAGTAAACTCTTGACAACATAGTATCGGGGCCGCGAGATGATGATAGTGCGTTAGGAAATAAAGTCTCTTGTATTCGAGCTAGATAAGACGTATTTAGCTTGGTGCACTTGAGAATGGAATTAGCTGAAGCTACCTCGTCGTATCCTAAACTAGTTAGACCAGGAAGTAACCCTAAGTGACTTAAGTGATATTTTCTTGAATTTGGTTTTGTCTAAGGAAGTGGTCGTTGTTCCGATCAAAGAAGGCCCCTGTGCCTTGCCATGACCTGGAAGTCAGTTTCTCGAAAAGTTACTTAACGATCTAAAGGTTAAATCCAAATCTAACCCAAGGTTGACTATCTTTAATCAATTTAAAATCATCTCACAAAACATATAAGGTGAACAAATTCTGAGACACATAGAATGGGGGAGATGTTAAGGATAATTTTAATATAACCTCTTCAAAATACTACTTATTTTCTCGACTATTGTACTTAAACAACTCTTAGGCCAAAGTTTAGCGCCCCCTACATCTCTTATACTTCATATATTTGACTAAGGGGGAAAGCAAACTAACCCTAAGGGTTATATTACAAACCTTTAGATTATTGGTGCAGAGGGACACACATCTAACTATTGCTAGACACATGCTTGGACTCATATTTGATTTATCTAGATGCATGCATATACGATATTGTTTTTAAAACCCCTATTTTATACAAAAACCCCAACATTCTTTTTTGATTTATGGCAAAAGGGGAAGAAGAGCGAAAGTTAAGGGGGAGTAACACAAAATTTTGAATTTGAAAACTAAAGTATCTCTTTCAAAACTCACCTAGGGTATATCTTTCAAAACTCACCTAGGGTTAAGGGGGAGTTTTGGTTGAGGGGGAGTTTTTGAAAATGACATTCATCTTCTACTATACTTATTTTATTTCCCTTAACTTTGCGTTGGTTTGCCATAGATCAAAAAGGGGGAGATTGTTAGTGTAGGGGCACTAGATAATCGAACCTGTATTTTGATTATAGCAAAGACACAAAGTTAAGTTTACATCATTATCTCACGAGCTAAATCGAGTGTGCAGAAAAGTACTAAAGCTGGAGCTGAAGGCTAGCGACACCCGGAGGAAGCCACGGTGGTTGGGCGACACTCGAGTGACTTCGAAGGGAGCCGAAGGAATTGAGTGGAAGGCCGAAAGCGAGAGCTACAAAGTAAGTATCGAGGCAAGCTTGTGTGTGTGAGAGATGGTAAGGTCGTGTCCTCTGTACGAGGACGACCGTAGGCGGTGATCCGACTAAGACCTCCTATGGAAGGTCTAAGTCGAGATCGGACGGTTAGAAACCGTCGCATTTATCATTTTTCGAGCTAACCTCTTACTGCAGGGAAGTGACCAGGCTGGCAGTTGATTACTGGACATTGGGCAGTCGACTGATGGGAGGCATCAGTCGACTGATGGTGACGAATCAACCTTTGCGCTAGGTCAAAATAGATAAGGTTTGACGCGGCCACTTCGCGATAAAATTTGTACAACTTTGTGATATGTTCCGAAAGATGAGGAGACATATTCAGAGGCCAAACTCTATAAAAGGAGGGGAGGATTCCAACTCCAAACATCATCAAGTTTATTCTCAAGTGCTCTATAACGTCAAGCTCCAACACCATCATAATGCCGACGCCACGACGACAAGTTCGATCTTCTTAAGTCATTAGTGACAACAAACAACATATTTTGTTATTGTATTCTTGTTTTATTAGCACGAGGTGAGGTAGGCTTGTTGCCTCATCCTCGTAATTTCGGTTTTGTGATCGTTATCTCCTACCTTCAACAAGGAGGAGACGTTATAGTGTTTTGCCCTCCGTACACGGTCTAGGACTATTAAGGCCTTGGAGTAGCAACTGCTGGGTTGTGAACCAAGTAAAATAAGCGTGTCTCTTTATTTTCCGCTGTGCTTACTCGTGTATCAAACAAACGAACGAAAAGATTTACGTTCGCTATTCACCCCCCCCCCTCTAGCGACGCTTCTCGATCCAACAAATAACCTTGCAATTATGCATAATCATAAGGAGCATGCTAGAAATAATAAATTTTATTGCTTAGGGGCTAAACATGTCGACTTTAAAACTAAGGAGAAATTTGGGACTAATAGCCCTAACAAAATTCTACCTAAGGAAAGTATTAGGAAGGTAGAGGACCATCTAGGCATTAATCCCAAGAACCATAGACATATGCCCAGAAAGAACAACTCTACTCAAAGAAATAATGGGTCCACCTAATTAGGAAAATTAGAATTTAAAAATAAATCTTTGAGGTCAAAGCTTAAGAAAATGGAAAGTACCCTAAGGAAGATGGAAAATATGATTCAAATAGTCAAAACCTAGGGTCTAGGAGGCAAGGTCCACCCAAGGGCAAGAAAGGTTTGGGTCACAAACCTAAGCCCGAGGAGACCTACCACAATGTTTCATTCGATTATGGAACACAACCTAGGTCTAGGAAAACCAAGGTTAGTAGGTAGGTCATCCCTAAGGGTAACCATTGTAGGATCGTTGGTGTTAGTAATATATGAGAGATGTCCTAAGGCAATCGCCTTATGTATGAACCATTTATATGATAAATGAAGATTCACTATTTGAGTATACATGTTTTATGTATTTGATTGGATCTTAAACTCATTTCTTGAATGTCACGATCGATTCACGGCATGAGAGAATTTGTGATTGGATCACAACTAGTGAGTATCTCTACATGTGTAATTGTGATGTATCGGAATTATCCTAGTCGATGAATTGATGGATTTGGACACCATCGATTGCATCGAGACTAGCACAGGTATACTCCTTGGTGTATCCAAGCGGTGATTCTCCGTTGGAGACATAGTGATGTCGGAGTTAATCGTGGATGCTAGTTATGGTAACTAGTTCATTGGAGTGACCGGTAAGACTTCATATGGTTCTCTGCATATATAGATATGTCAATGAAGTTCTTCTTGGCTTAAGTGCGATGTTCCTTTGACTTGCGGTATTCAAGTCATCTTGATCATGGAGACTTATGCTTTGACATCTTAAGCAAACATCTCTAGGAGATGTGGACCGGATGATTGGGTATAAGTCGAAGTGATCGAAGGTGTTTGAATAGCCTATAAAGGATTCACCACTCCTTGCGAGGAGATGTATACCCATGGCCTCTCGTCGGATTGTTACTAAAGTCTTTGGCCAAAGCATTACATGTTTAGAGTAAAGTACTCTTGATACATGTGGAGTAACTAGAATCAGTAGGACGAGGAAATGATACTTGGGCTAGGTGTGGCGTGAGTCGACCTAGTGAGGATGACACAATAGACCATGTCTGAACCAAGTGGGTATAAGATGAGTGAAGGGAATGGGGCACGATTCATTCGAGCTCTTGAAGGGTTTGAAATAGTTACGGATCAACCGTTGATCTTTTGGTTAATTGGGGATCATGATGTACTACTAGGTGCCACTCATGATCGTTCTATAATTAATGGTTAATTATAGGCGGCCAACATAAACGAGAACCTATTTGGTCACCACGCTGAGTGTAATCCAAAGGATTTAAAGCGAGCTTGAGAATGGGATTCTCAGACCGAGAGAAACTATGTTTGGTTGGACCAAACATAAAGCGAGCATGAAATTGTTTCAGTCGCAATGGAAGCGTGGATGGGCAATGTCTTATGAAGACATAATGGATGGACCAAAATGGTTTGGTTCTAATCCAATGGATAAGAATAAACCAAAGGGTTTGGTTTATTTTAAACGAATGAACCAAAAGTTGGTTCGGGTCGTTTTAACTTAAAATAAACCATCATGGTTTGGTTTATTTTAACTTATCTTAATGGAGCGGGTTAACGGGCTTTATGGATATGATCCATTAACCATTAAGAGAATTAGTTCTCTATAAAAGTGGGCTTAAGGGATTGTTAACCTAACTAATCCAAAATCAAACCCACCTCCTTGGAGTTGCGCCCAACCTGGTTGTACCGCCCAACCTCCTTGCCCGCTTGATTGTGCTACCGGCGACCCTCGGTGATCTCCTATAGGTTTGGCATCAAGGTGAGCTTTTCTCTCCTTGTTTTGGCGGCGCCTACTCCTCCACCAAGCTGTCCAGTTTTCTGGACAGCTTCTTCTCTCGTCGGGCGTCGTTTGGGCGGCGGTTAGTGCTCGACAGCGGCTAACATACCGGGATTTGATCTCCGGTAATCCTCTGAGTGGAGGGCGAAGGATTCGTCAAGCGGTTGTGAATACCTCTCGGAGAAGCGAGTTTTGAGAACTCGTTTTGGATCGAATTTGGATTCGGATCGTGATCATCTCTCGATCACGTCGTCTTCAACACGAGGCTAGTAACCCGTCACGAAGAGCGAAGCTCGTGACTTAGCGAAGTCATCGAGGCTCGGCGTGGATCGGATAGAGGCGATTCTTACGAGGATCGTTCGGTTGATGCCGTTCCGCTACACGTCATACGGAAGGTATAACGTAGTTTAATTTCCTTTTATTGCAAATTTTAATTTACGGTTATGTCTACACTTGTTGTAATAGCATGCGTGTGTTGTGTGTGTTGTAATAAATATAGATTTATTAATTTTATTGCTTCCATTTGTGCTCATGTTTCTGAAACATGATCGAACACACACCTGTGCGTGCGGAAACCTTGATGGTATCGAGCCGGGTTGTGTTTGACATAATCGTAAAATGGTTTGCGATAGTCATAATGTATTTCTGGAAATTTTCTAATTTTGGAAATTTAGAAGTATTTATGGAAATTTTTCAATTTTGGAAAGTCTAGAAGTATTTATAAATCTTCCACTTTTGGAAAGTTAGTATTTATGAAATTGATATTTTCCATAAATAAAATATTTGATTAGATTCTGGAAATTTGTTTCCTAATTTAATCATGATTTGATTTAAAATCAAATCTTAAATATTTTATTTCCTAAGTAGTTTTAATGATTTAGGAAATTGGTTTCCTAAATAGATTTTCCTTAATCAAATAATTCCATGAATAAAATATGTGATTAGATTTGGAAATTTGTTTTCTAATTTAATTATGATTTGATTTGGAGAATCAAATCTTAAACATATTTTATTTCCATAAATAGTTATGACATATAAGGAAATTATATACATGACATAATTGTATGCCATGTAATTGCATTAGATGCATAACATTATGCCATGCGTGTCGTGACATGTAGATGTATGCCATGTATGCCATGCCATGTAGATAATAGTTATTTGCATGCAAAGAGGATGAGACATAAAAACCCTTAATCAATATTAAAGCCTACACCTTCCATTAATATGGTTAGAACCAGAGTTCCGCTTTCTTGTTTGGGTTGTTGGACTCTCTCCAAGCCCTACCAACTCCAATATGTTCAAACCATGGAATAGTTTAATACTAATATGGTAAGAGTCGAGGTCAATCGTTAGCTTTGGTTGTTGGACTCTCTCCAAGTCGGGCTAATTGGTTGAATGCGCCTAACCATATTAAAACTATGTCCCGATTAATGGGTTGGCTTTAACCTGGAGCATCGGCTTGTTGGACTCTCTCCAAGGTCGATGTAAAGGGAGGTGAAGTTGGGTGCTATGCATATGATGCATACTTGTTAATGTGTTAACAACCCGATGTGTGTGTGAACATTCAATTAGTTGATAGCACATTGTGATAGTTGCATATACGTGATATGCAATCGGTATAGATGATACCTACCGTCGTAGTTATGAATGGCTTGTTGGACTCTCTCCAAGGTTGTTCATAACTATGATGGATATCAACCCATTCGGAGATGGACCTACGATCTCCCGAAGTGATTTTGGGGTTTTTGAAATTCGAAAAATGAATGGGATTTATAAATGTATATTGATGCATTTTAAAATCATTTTCTCATATATGCTCGTTTTGTATTTCTAAGATTGATCATGATGTCTTTGAATTGCGTTCCATTTTGGATTCGAATAAATTGACTGGGCCGAGCTTCATGGACTAGCTTAGAAGCTTGAGAATTGTTCTCAAGGTTGAAAAGCTTGCAAATGTCCTCGAAGCGCCTCTTCCCGCCCGTCCTAGTGACGATGCAACTCTGGACCAATTGTTGGCCTATCAGAAACATGTGAGTGATTCTGAACAAATGAGTTGCATCATGCTAGCCACGATGGAACCCAAGCTACGAAAGCAGCATGAGCATATGGATGCTCATATCGTAGTCCTTCATCTTTGTGAGTTGGTTGATGAGCAAGTGAGATTCGAAAGGTTCGAAGTCTCAAAGCTCCTCTTCACCTCTGAGATGCTAGGAGGTTCATCTGTGGTACTGCTCAATATGCTCAAGACTGTGGAGTCTTCTGAGAAGCATGAGCAGGGGACGGTGCTGTTAGTTGATTCCTCGAAGAAAGGTTCTAAGAGGAAGTCAAAGGAACAGCAGAAGGGAAAGAAGAGAAGGGCTAAGAAGGTAGAACTAGCACAAAAGGAAACTTGCCATCATTATGGCAAGGAGAGCCATTTGCGAAGAAAGTGCAAGATTTATCTTGAGTCCGTGAAGAAGGATAAGGCATCGGATGCCCCATCTTCTTCAGAAATCTTCTTTATTGATTGTCATTCTATTTCCTCAGACACTTGGGTATTTGATACTGGGTGTGGCTCACATATATGTAATGACATACATGGGCTAAGGAATAGAAGAAGACTCGTCAAGGGGAGAGTCAAATTTACGTGTTGGGAATGGAGCAAGGGTTGCTGCATTCGCCATCAAAACATATTTGTTGAAACTCCCTGCAGGACTTGTCTAAGAACTGGACAATTGCTTTTATGTTCCTTCGCTGATAAAGAACATCATTTCTATTTCTTGTTTAAATAGAAATGGGTACCATTTGACTTTTAGTAACAATTGTTGTTACATAACTTTGAATGGAGGTCTTTATGGGACTGGAACTTTAAGCAATGGTGTTTATACGTTGGACGTATCCAGTGACATTTTCAATATCGAAGCGAGCAACACGCTGTGCTCGAAAGGATAATCAAATAGACTCTATATGTGGCATTGTCGTTCTTGGCCATATAAGCAAGAAACGCATGTCCGAATTACACCGATGTGGAATTCGAATCGCTTGAATTGATTCATACGATACATGCAATCATGCTTAAAAGGCAAGATGACTAAGTTACCTTTACCGAAAAGGTGAACGAGTGGGAGAGTTACTAGGTCTAGTACATACTGATGTATGTGGACCTATGTCAACTCAAGCTTTAGGAGGCTATAGCTACTTCATTACCTTCACCGATGATCACTCACGGTTTGGGTATGTGTTCTTGATGAAACACAAGTCTGAAGCCTTTGAAAGGTTCAAAGAATTCAGAAATGAAGTAGAGAAACAACATGACAAAAGTATTAAAATACTTCGATCGGATCGAGGTGGTGAATACTTAAGTCAAGAGTTTCTTGATTATCTAAGAGACAATGGCATATTGTCTCAATGGACTCGCCTATACACCACAAAGATAATGGTGTATCCGAGAGGCGAATCGACTTTGTTGGACATGGTCGTCAATGATGAATCATGCGACTCTTCCCAAGTCCTTTGGGGTTATGCACTGCATAGCTTACTTTGTTAAATGTAATGCCTACCAAGGTAGTCTCAACTACTCCATATGAGATATGGAATAAGAAACCTCATGTATCTTACTTGAAGATATGGGGTTGTCCTCGCTTATGTGAAGCTGATCGACGCATAAATTGGATGCTAAGTCCGATAAATGTCTATTTATTGATACCCTAAGGAAACAAGGGGTTACTAATTCTATCATCCCGTGGAACAAAAGGTGTTTGTTTCAAGGCATGCCGTGTTTCTAGAGAAAGAGTTTCTCTTGCAAGAAAACAAAGGGGAGTGTCGCTGAGCTTGAGGAGGCTCGAGAGACTCAAATAGACATTGATGAGATGGTGAAGCACAACAAATGACAACTCATAGTGATGAGCAATCTCCGACCTTATTGTAACACCACATCTTCAGAGATCCGCAGAACACGCAATATTCCCGAGAGATATGGATTTCGTAAGTTTAATCGAACGACGTGTTACTCATTGATGATGAGGAGCCTACCAGCTTATGAAGAAGTGGCCGACAAGTTCGTAGAAGGGATAAGTGGCTTGGTGCCATGAAGTCGAAATGGATTCCATGTATGAAACCAAGTTTGAACTCGTCGACCCACCAAGGCATAAAGCCTATAGGGTGCAAGTGGGTTTTCAAGAAGAAAACCATGGATGGTAATGTGATTACCTATAAGGCTAGATTGGTGGCGAAAGGATATCGCCAAAAACAAGGTGTTGATTATGACGAAACCTATTCGCCTCAGAGCTATGCTTAAATCCATTCGATGCTCCCGCCATAGCGGCTCATTATGATTATGAGATATGGCGATGGATGTGAAAACAAATTTTCCTTAATGGAAACTCGCCGAGGACGGTATATGATACAACCGAGGGTTTCACATCGCTGATAAAACCAAGGTATGCAAATCATGCGACGATCCATTTATGGATCAAGCAAGCATCCAGAGCTGAATATCCGCTTTGATGAGACGAATCAAAAAGTTTGATTTCTCACAAAATCCGCATTTAACCTTGTGTGTACAAGAAGGTTAGTGGGAGGCAAATGTTCCTAGTATTGTATGTCGATGACATATTACTTATAGGAAACGATGTTTCAATCTTACAATCAGTGAAGGTTTGGTTATCCAAGACATTCTCCATGAAAGACCTGGGAGAAGCAACCTACATCCTCGGGATTAAGATCTATAGAGATAGATCGAAACGGTTGCTTGGTCTTTCGCAGCTTCATATATATAGACCGAGTGCAAAGAGGTTTAGCATGTTTAATCCAAGAAAGGTTTCTACCCATCGCATGGGGTACACCTTTCAAGTCTATGTGTCCGCGCACGTAAGACGAGAGGATTTGCATGAGTAAGATTCCCTATGCATCCGCAATAGGATCTATCATGTATGCTATGTTATGTACGAGGCCCGATGTATCGTATGCTCCGAGTGTCACGAGCAGATACTACCGATCCAGAATGGATCATTGGGTGGTCATAAGACGATCCTAAGTACTTGAGAAGAACTAAGGATGTGTTCCTAATATACGGAGAAGGGTACATGGTGATACGTGGGTATACGGATGTTACTCGATGCATAAGGATGATTCCATGTCTTTGTCTGGGTATGTATTCACCTGGAATGGAGACACAATAAGTTGGAAAGGTTCCAAGCTTGACACTATAGCGGATTCTGCCACTAAAGGCAGAATACATTGCGACTTTAGGCGGCAAAGAAGCGGTTTGGATCGAGAAGTTCATCTCGAACTTGATGAGGTCTCATCAATGATCCAAACATGTGCTTCGCCGCTATCATCTTATCAGAGAGATCATCAGTAGGAACGAAATGCAAATCGAGAAAATTCCCACTGAAAGGAACTTAGCGGATCCTTTGACTAAAGCATTACCTCAAAGTAAGTTTGAGGGTCATGTTAGAGCTTATGGTATTGGATACCGTAGCGATTGACATTAGGCCAAGTGGGAGTCTATTAGTAATATATGAGAGATGTCCTAAGGCAATCGCCTTATGTATGAACCATTTATATGATAAATGAAGATTCACTATTTGAGTATACATGTTTTATGTATTTGATTGGATCTTAAACTCATTTACTAAATGTCCACGATACGATTCACAGCATGAGAGAATTTGTGATTGGATCACAACTAGTGAGTATCTCTACATGTGTAATTGTGATGTATCGGAATTATTCCTAGTCGATGAATTGATGGATTTGGACACCATCAATTCTGTCGAGACTAGCACGAGGTATACTCCTTGGTGTATCCAAGCAATGATTCTCCGGCCGAGACATAGTGATGTCGGAGTTAATCGTGGATGCTAGTTATGGTAACTAGTTCATTGGAGTGACCGGTAGTAAGACTTCATATGGTTCTCTGCATATATAGATATGTCAATGAAGTTCTTCGTGGCTTAAGTGCGATGTTCCTTTGACTTGCGGTATTCAAGTCATCTTGATCATGGAGACTTATGCTTTGACATCTTAAGCAAACATCTCTAAGGAGATGTGGACCCGGGATGATTGGGTATAAGTCGAAGTGATCGAAGGTGTTTGAATAGCCTATAAAGGATTCACCACTCCTTGCGAGGAGATGTATGCCCATGGCCTCTCGTCGGATTGTTACTAAAGTCTTTGGCCAAAGCAATACATGTTTAGAGTAAAGTACTCTTCGATACATGTGGAGTAACTAGAATCCGTAGGACGAGGAAATGATACTTGGGCTAGGTGTGACGTAGTCAGCCTAGTGGGGACTGACACAATAGACCATGTCGAACCAAGTGGGTATAAGATGAGTGAAGGGAATGGGGCACGAATCATTCGAGCTCAAGGGTTTGAAATAGTTACGGATCAACCGTTGATCTTTTGGTTAATTGGGGATCATGATGTACTACTAGGTGCCACTCATGATCGTTCTATAATTAATGGTTAATTATAGGCGGCCAACATAAACCGAGAACCTATTTGGTCACACGCAACGAGTGTAATCCAAAGGATTTAAAACGAGCTTGAGAATGGGATTCTCAGACCGAGAGAAACTATGTTTGGTTGGACCAAACATAAAGCGAGCATGAAATTGTTTCAGTCGCAATGGAAGCGTGGATGGGCAATGTCTTATGAAGACATAATGGATGGACCAAAATGGTTTGGTTCTAATCCAATGGATGAGAATAAACCAAAGGGTTTGGTTTATTTTAAACGAATGAACCAAAAGTTGGTTCGGTTCGTTTTAACTTAAAATAAACCATCATGGTTTGGTTTATTTTAACTTATCTTAATGGAGCGGGTTAACGGGCTTAATGGATATGATCCATTAACCATTAAGAGAATTAGTTCTCTATAAAAGTGGGCTTAAGGGATTGTTAAACCCTCATCCAAAATCAAAACCCTAGCCTCCAAGGAGTTGCGCCCAACCTGGTTGTGCTGCCCAACCTCCTTGCCGCCCACTTGATTGTCTGCCGCGTCTAGCTCCTTGCCGGCGTCAAGCTTCAGCCGGTGAACCTCCGGCGACCCTCCGGTGATCTCCTATAGGTTTGGCATCAAGGTGAGGCTTTTCTCTCCTTGTTTTGGCCGGCGCCTACTCCTCCACCAAGCTGTCCAGTTTTCTGGACAGCTTCTCCTCCTCTCGTCGGAGCGTCGTTTGGACGACGGTTAGTGCTCCGACAGCGGCTAACATACCGGGGATTTGATCTCCGGTAATCCTCTGAGGTGGAGGACGGCGATCGTCAAACGGTTGTGAATACCTCTCCGGAGAAGCGAGTTTTGAGAACTCGTTTTGGATCCGAATTTGGATTCGGATTGTGATCATCTCTCGATCACGTCGTCTTCAACACGAGGCTAGTAACCCGTACGAAGACGAAGCTCGTGACTTAGCGAAGTCATCCCGAGGAGCTCGGCGTGGATACGGATAGAGACAATTCTTATGAGGATCGTTCCGGTTGATGCCGTTCCCGCTACACGTCATACGGAAGGTATAACGTAGTTTAATTTCCTTTTATTGCAAATTTTAATTTACAGTTATGTCTACACTTGTTGTAATAGCATGCGTGTGTTGTGTGTGTTGTAATAAATATAGATTTATTAATTTTAATTGCTTCCGCTGTGCTCATGTTTACGAAACATGATCGAACACACACACGCCGCGGTGCCGGAAACCCAACAGTTGGCGTCGCTAGAAAGGGGGGGAATGAATAGCTACGCTCGTCTTTTCGATTCGTTGTACCCTTCTACAATGATTAGTACGCAGCGGAAACAAGAAAACGAATACAGAAAAAAATGACAAACGCAAACACACCAATTTTATGTGGTTCGGAACACAAGTCCCTACTCCACGGTTGAGCCCTCATCGGCTCTAGTGATGCACACCACCACTATAAACTTCTCCTTCTCAGTGATACACCGAAGGTGGAGAAACCCTTTTGCACAGTTTATCAGAAACATTACAAGAAAGCTTACAGTAGACAATGAAGAAGCAGTAAAACGAGTACAGATTTCAGAGTGAATGAAAATGCTTCTTACTTGCTGAATCGTTGACACTCCTGTTGGATGATCAAGGCTTTTAAGAATGAAGAAGCTTTTTCCCTCGTGTCTTTCTTCAAAAAAATGTAGTAAGTTCTTCTTTTTTAACTTTGAAATATATAAGCCCAAAATACTTGATAGCTCGAGGCGATTAGGGCACTACGCACTTGATCAGTCGCCTCGGTAGTGCCTTGGTGGAGCATTAATTGTTATTAATGGCTTCAATGGTAAGATTTGGACCATAATTAGTTTTATTTCAATTGAAAACATAGGTCCAAATGAGGTGATGATCGGTTCCAATCGAATGCTGATTAAAACTCTAGTCGAGTCCACGACCGCAGTGCTTTGGTTCCAATCGAACAGAGCAACAAATGAGCTCCCAAATGGCCCCTTGCATTTGTTCCATTGGATCAAAGTTAGTCGAGTCGCCGCTCGATCGGGTAAGCTTGGTTCCAATCAACAGAGCAATGAGCTCCTACCGGCCCTCCTTGCCTGCTCTGCTGATCAAAGTCTAGTCGAGTCCGCCGACCGCTTTCGGCCCTACGAACATATGCAGCAAATGAGACATCAACCGATCGCGGCTTGCCTCGCCAGAAGAATAACCTCTAGTCCGAGGCACCGCCGACCGATACATAAAAACTCGCTCGCTTGTCCAGAGTAGTCGAGCTCTCAATCGACACCTCCTTGCGCTCGCTTAGTTGAACTAGCATCAGCCGAGGCGCCGCCGACCGGGTATGAGTCAACCCGCCGCCGACAAGAGCAAGAGGTTCCAGCCGAGGCGCCACCGACTACCACCTTTACTCGATGCCTATGCGAATTACTATTCATAGGTCTCTCAAGGTATATGCCATGAATCATTCTCGGCGCCTTTTCCGCCTAATCATCATCCTGCCACCGCCAAAGTATAACTAATGCGAAGGGTTAATACGCTATTCGAAGGTGTTGTTCGTCAATCTCAAAACATGAGAGCAATACGTATCCACGTCCGGGTCTTCATCAATCTTGCATCTAGTCCTCGACCTACAAGAGATTTCCTGAAAATACATCTCAAACAACCGTATGAGATAACACATAATTATCACCTTGAATTAAACCCTTGTCAATCACCAAAAACATCCTTTGGGTTTGATTGCACCAACAATCTCCCCCTTTTTTGATGTTTGACAATACGGTTTAAGTTTAGGTGATGAAATTATAGCACAATATAACGTATTCGAAATTTAATATGCAAAAAGAAGAGATATAGATGTGTAGTTTCAAAAGTTTTAATTTCAGACTTAAAGCCCATCTTCTCCCCCTTTGGCAAACACCCAAAAAGAAAAGTTGCTTATAGAAGCACTCCCCTTGAATTCATTACCCTTAGGTTATCAAATGCACTAACAATATATTTTAGCAAGATAAATGTCAGTCGTGCATTTCTAAAGAAAGATATAAACCACCGGAAGAAAAATTTGACATAATTATAGATAAAAAGAAAAACAAAACTAAATCAAAAGATGATGGTCCTGATGAATCCGACATCATGGCATGAAGGAGAGTTAGAATTTCCTCCTGCTGGGCAGAGACTTCGGAAAACCGAGCATCTAGCTTGGAGTGAAGCTCTTCTAATTTAGTGTCGATTGACGTACTAAGGTCCATGAATTTAGTATCAACTGAGTTTATGAACTTAGCATGATCTTTTCACAGATTCTCCAGCTATTCAGACATAGTGTAAGATGGTTCAACAGCTAGAACTGGACGTTCTTGTTCACCTTCTTCCTCCATATCCCACCTTTCACCAGCTTGATGTCCATCCGCCCACTCAACGGTGCTACCAACTTTTGACATGCCGGCCAAAGAAAAGTTTCTCCACTTTATGAAATCAAAGTCTGTCATCTGCCTAATTTCCCCCCTGCTTGTGTTGATGCCTATGGATTCTAGCCAAAATGTGATGATATGACCAAAAGGCATGTAAATTTTCTTTTGGACAGGAGTTGAGAAGTGGACTATGCAGAGAAAGATGTTTAAAGCAACATTAAAGTTTAAACGTTGCTTTAAGAGATGTAGAGCTAGTGAATGATGTGGTCTTATCATAGCTTGCCCCTAGTAACAATTGGAAGGATGCAACCTACAACGACCTTATATAGGACATTATCTGGCTAATGCCATGGCCTAAATAGAGTAAGACCAAAGTTCGGGTTTTTAAAGAAGTACTCATGAATTACATTTATGGAGTATCCTCATGTGTTCTTGAATGCTTTGATAGCATTCAAGGGTTGAGTTTGACTCACGACACTCTAGAAATGCTCGAGGATATCGAGTGAAAGATATGTCCTTTTGGCTACCCTACTCTTAAATATGAGCCTATCACCGTAGGTCAGAGATTGTTATAGAATTCACTAACTAAGTCTATATTGATGTCATGATCACAATAGACTAGTTTATTGAGCCCATAGTAGTTAATCATTTGTATAACATGTTGGGCATGATTTTCAAAAAAATTCTTTTAGCAATACGTAACTG